>JARQOD010000003.1:132037822-132181103 GCA_033576555.1 Oophaga sylvatica
AATGAATTGAGAGGGCAGCCTCTTCTTGGCTACAGCTTTTAAACCTGCTAGGACCCTCCCCTTTTGCTTTGAAGCCCGCATATTAACTGGCCTGCAATTCATATGGAGCAGGAAACAATGGCTTGAGCTTGAGCTATTTACCATACGACTGACCATCTTATTCAGACACTGGCCTAAACTAATTAGCATGCTAAAGCCCCTTTGATTCCTAGTGGACATCAAAACCGGTCGTACTGGATATGCTAATAGGCCTTGTGTACTTAAAAGCTTGTGGCTCTGTGAACTGACAAAATGGAGGCTGGTACAGGCCCTATACAAAATGGCGACAACCTTTTCCTTACAGCGTCCAAACTCGATTCCAGCCAATTTTGGTTTGAAAAAGTCAAATGGCGCTCCTTCCCTTCCGAGCTCTGCCGTGCGCCCAAACAGTGGTTTCCCCCCACATATTGGGTATTGGCGTATTCAGGAGAAATTGTACAACAACTTTTATCTGTCCATTTTCTCCTTTTACCCTTGTTAAAATAAAAAAAATTGTTTGTAAAAGATCATTTTTGTGACTAAAAAGTTAAATGTTCATTTTTTCCTTCCACGTTGCTTCAGCTCCTGTGAAGCACCTGAAGGGTTAATAAACTTTTTGAATGTGGTTTTGAGTACCTTGAGGGGTGCAGTTTTTAGAATGGTGTCACTTTTGGGTATTTTCTGCCATATAGACCCCTCAAAGTGACTTCAAATATGAGGTGGTCTCTAAAAATAATGATTTTGTACATTTTGTTGTAAAAATGAGAAATCGCTGGGCAACTTTTAACCCTTATAACTTCCTAAAAAAAAAAATGTTGCTTCCAAAATTGTGCTGATGTAAAGTAGACATGTGGGAAATGTTATTTAGTAACTATTTTGTGTGACGTATAGTACAGACCAAAAGTTTGGACACACCTTCTCATTCAATGATTTTTCTGTATTTTCATGACTATGAAAATTGTAGAATCACACTGAAGGCATCAAAACTATGAATTAACACATGTGGAATTATACATTACACTTTACAAAAAAGTGTGAAACAACTGAAAATATGTCTTTTATTCTACTTTCTTCAAAGTAGCCACCTTTTGCTTTGATTACTGGTTTGCACGCAGAAAAGGTTAACGGATGGACTCTACATGCCTGGTTCCCACCGTGAAGCATGGAGGAGGTGGTGTGATGGTGTGGGGGTGCTTTGCTGGTGACATTGTTGGGGATTTATTCAAAATTGAAGCGGTGAGCGGTCCAGCTCACCCCAAACCATCTCGATTGGGTTTATGTCTGGTTACTGTGGAGGCCAGGTCATCTGGCGTAGCACCCCAACACTCTCCTTCTTGGTCAAATAGCACTTACACAGCCTGGAGGTGTGTTTGGGGTAATTGTCCTGTTGAAAAATAAATGATGGTCCAACTAAACGCAAACCGGATGGAATAGCATGCTGCTGCAAGATGCTATGGTAGCCATGCTGGTTCAGTATGCCTTCAATTTTGAATAAATCCCCAACAGTGTCACCAGCAAAGCACCCCCACATCATCACACCACCTCCTCCATGCTTCACGGTTGGAACGAGGCATGTAGAGTCCATCCGTTCACCTTTTCTGCATGCAAAGCAGTAATCAAAGCAAAAGGTGGCTACTTTGAAGAAAGTAGAATATAAGAAATATTTTCAGTTGTTTCACACTTTTTTGTAAAGTGTTATGTATAATTCCACATGTGTTAATTCATAGTTTTGATGCCTTCATTGTGATTCTACAATTTTCATAGTCATGAAAATACAGAAAAATCATTGAATGAGAAGGTGTGTCCAAACTTTTGGTCTGTACTGTATTTCTCTGTTTTAAGGGAATAAAAATTTTAAGTTTGAAAATTGCATATTTCCATTTTTTTCATAAATAAACGCAAGTTATACCGAAGAAATTTTACCACTATAATGAAGTACAATCTGTCACGAGAAAACAGTCTCTGAATCGCTAAGATCCATTGAAGCGTTCCAGAGTTATAACCTCATAAAGAGACAGTGGTCAGAATTGTAAAAATTGGCCTGGTCATTAACGTGCAAACCACCCTTGGGTGTTAAGGGGGTAATCCAGGACCCCAAACCAGCAGTGCTAACCACTGAGGAAGTGTGGTTAGCAAGGTATTATGACTAGAGTTGAGCGATACTTTCCGATATCCTAAAGTATCGGAATCGGAATGGTATCGCCGATATCACTAAAATATCGGCGATACCCGATACCGGAAGTCCCATGTAAGTCTATGGGAACAAAATATCGCAACTAAAAAAACCCCATTCTTTCCTTGTAAACACTAAATATACACACATAGAATACATATATATATATATATACATGTCATTGTGACATATATATATACATATATGTATAGTTTATACACTTCTACATAGTAAAATATCCTCTGATTCAATTGCCGGGTTAAGCCGGCTTCAGTGAAAAGACAGAAGCACCCGACATGAAATGACACTTGGTGTACATAGGGTTAACCATGTCTTTTCATGTCGTTTGCTATCTGATTTGCACAAACAATTAAATCAGTCTATGTGTGCAAAATTTCACACCTGTAGGGGTTAATTAAAGGTGTAAATTCGTTGTAAAAAAAACGGACTTTTTTGCTACGAATTTACACCTTTAATTAACCCCTACAGGTGTGAAATTTTGCACACATAGTCTGATTTAATTGTTTGTGCAAATTAGATAGCAAAGGACATGAAAAGACATGGTTAACCCTATGTACACCTTGTGTCATCTCATGTCGGGTGACCCGACATGAAATGACACAAGGTGTACATAGGGTTAACCATGTCTTTTCATGTCCTTTGCTATCTAATTTGCACAAACAATTAAATCAGTCTATGTGTGCAAAATTTCACACCTGTAGGGTTAATTAAAGGTGTAAATTCGTTGTAAAAAAAACGGACTTTTTTGCTACGAATTTATACCTTTAATTAACCCCTACAGGTGTGAAATTTTGCACACATAGACTGATTTAATTGTTTGTGCAAATTAGATAGCAAAGGACATGAAAAGACATGGTTAACCCTATGTACACCAAGTGTCATTTCATGTCGGGTTGTGCATTTTCACAAAAGCCGGCAATTGAATTAGCGGCTATTATACTATGTAGAAGTGTATGAACTACAAATATAAATATATATATATATGTGTCACAAATTCAATGACATGTATATATATATATGAAGTGTAAAATTGCTGAAAAAAAATGCGTGGGCTCCCGCCCTATTTTCGCAACCAGACAGACAAAGCCAGTGAGTGGGGGCAGATAATAATAGCCCAGAGAGGGACCATTATTTTTGCCCCCCCCGGCTACTAACATCTGCCCCCAGACACCCCAGGAAAGACAAATCTATAATTAGATTCGCCCTTTCTGGCACTTTGCCCGTCTATTCCCATTGCCCTGTAGCGGTGGCCAAATGGTTAATATGGGGTTAAAGCCACCTTGCTATTGAAAGGTGACCTTAAGCCAGGTTAATAATTGAGAGCTGTCAATTAGACAACTATCAATTATTAATCCTATTGCATGAAATAAAAATAAAACACACACACTTTAATTAAAAATCATTTTAATGAAATAAAGACACGTTTTTGACCATCTTTTTTTACTGCAAAAACCATTTCCTGTAATAAAAATAAAATAAAAAAGCAAAATTATTCTTACCTATCCCATGCACAGTCAGGTCCCACGGTGTAATCCTTCAGAAAGGGTTAATGTTTACTGCAGGGACCGCAGCTAATGCTGCAGCCTCACAGTAAACCCCAAATGAATGAGTTCCTCTCCTGCCTGACAGGGAGTAAAGGCTGGGTGTCACATAACGATACACCAGCGATCCCGACAACGATATGCACTTGTCAGGATCGCTGGTGTATCGCTACATGATCGCTGCTGAGCTGCCAAACAGGCAGCGATCTGGGACAGCGACACTGCGGGTAACATCGCTTAAGGGCCCGTCTCACATAGCGATATCGCTACCGAGATCGCTGCTGAGTCACTAGTTTTGTGACGCAGCAGCGAGCTCACCAGCGATATCGCTGTGTGTGACATTCAGCGACGATCAGCCCCCCTGCCGGGTATCGCTGATCGTCGCAGAAATGTCAGGACCTTTTTTTGATCGCTGGTTTCCCTCTGACAGGCATGCATCGCTGCGTGTGACAGGCGGGAGACCAGCGATCCGCTGGTAACCAAGGTACACAGCGGGTTTCCAGGCACCGCGCAGCGCTTGGAAACCCGCTGTGTACCTTGGATACCAGCTCCCTGCATCAGGGCGCTGGTATCCAAGGTACACAGCGGGTTTCTAGGCACAGCCCCGCGCCTGGAAACCCGCTGTGTACCTTGGCTACCAGCGGATCGCTGGTCTCCCGCCTGTCACACGCAGC
Organism: Oophaga sylvatica; assembly: GCA_033576555.1. Classification (NCBI taxonomy): domain Eukaryota; kingdom Metazoa; phylum Chordata; class Amphibia; order Anura; family Dendrobatidae; genus Oophaga; species Oophaga sylvatica. Next base: position 132,042,250 of record JARQOD010000003.1, read on the forward strand.
GATGTGTGCCTGTCAGCGGGAAACCAGCGATCAAAAAAAGGTCCTGACATTTCAGCGACGATCAGCGATATCCGGCAGGGGGGCTGATCGTCGCTGAATGTCACACACAGCGATATCGCTGGTGAGCTCGCTGCTGCGTCACAAAACTAGTGACTCAGCAGTGATCTCGGTAGCGATATCGCTATGTGAGACGGGCCCTTAAGTGGAAAGCTTAATTGATTGCTTTCCACTTTCACTTCAGGTCAGCCAGGGACACAATCAGTGACGTCAGAGGGAACTGATTAACAAAAATAGGGGTTCCCTTCGAAAAAAAAATGGCGTGGGGTCCCCCCTATTTTTGTTAACCAGCCAGATGAAGCAGACCGCTGAGGCCTGGATTTTCAGGCTGTTAAGGAGCCAAGATCCATGGACCTTGCCAGCCTGATAATACTAGGCCACAGCAGTCTGCATATCTTGGCTGATTAACAAAAATAGGGGATCCCCTCGAAAAAAAATTGGCGTGGGGTCCCCCCTATTTTTGTTAACCAGCCAGATGAAGCAGACCGCTGAGGCCTGGATTTTCAGGCTGTTAAGGAGCCAAGATCCATGGACCTTGCCAGCCTGATAATACCAGGCCACAGCAGTCTGCATATCTTGGCTGATTAACAAAAATAGGGGATCCCCTCGAAAAAAATTGGCGTGGGGTCCCCCCTATTTTTGTTAACCAGCCAGATGAAGCAGACCGCTGAGGCCTGGATTTTCAGGCTGTTAAGGAGCCAAGATCCATGGACCTTGCCAGCCTGATAATACCAGGCCACAGCAGTCTGCATATCTTGGCTGATTAACAAAAATAGGGGATCCCCTCGAAAAAAATTGGCGTGGGGTCCCCCCTATTTTTGTTAACCAGCCAGATGAAGCAGACCGCTGAGGCCTGGATTTTCAGGCTGTTAAGGAGCCAAGATCCATGGACCTTGCCAGCCTGATAATACCAGCCACAGCAGTCTGCATATCTTGGCTGATAAACAAAAATAGGGGATCCCCTCGAAAAAAAATTGGCGTGGGGTCCCCCCTATTTTTGTTAACCAGCCAGATGAAGCAGACCGCTGAGGCCTGGATTTTCAGGCTGTTAAGGAGCCAAGATCCATGGACCTTGCCAGCCTGATAATACCAGGCCACAGCAGTCTGCATATCTTGGCTGATAAACAAAAATAGGGGATCCCCTCGAAAAAAAATTGGCGTGGGGTCCCCCCTATTTTTGTTAACCAGCCAGATGAAGCAGACCGCTGAGGCCTGGATTTTCAGGCTGTTAAGGAGCCAAGATCCATGGACCTTGCCAGCCTGATAATACCAGGCCACAGCAGTCTGCATATCTTGGCTGATTAACAAAAATAGGGGATCCCCTCGAAAAAAATTGGCGTGGGGTCCCCCCTATTTTTGTTAACCAGCCAGATGAAGCAGACCGCTGAGGCCTGGTTTTTCAGGCTGGTAAGGATCCAATATCCATGGACCTTGCCAGCCTGATAATACCAGGCCACAGCAGTCTGCTTAGCTTGGCTGGTTAACAAAAATAGGGATCCCCTCGAAAAAAAAAACAGCGTGGGGATCCCCCCTATTTTTGTTAACCAGCCAAGTAAAATGCAGACTGCTGCGGCCTGGTATTAAAAGACTGTCAAGGCCCATGGATTTTGGCCCTCAACAGCCTGATAATACCAGGCTACAGCAGCCCCACATTTGGCGCATCAAAAGATGTGCCAATTGTGGCACTTTACCCGGCTCTTCCCACTTGCCCTGTAGCGGTGGCAAGCGGGGTAATAAGGGGTTAATGTCACCGTTGATTGCACGGTGACAATAAGCCCGGTTAATAATGGAGAGGTGTCAATAAGACACCGATCCATTATTAATCCCAAAGTTTTTAAATGTTTAAAAAAAAGACAAAGCAAGAAAAAAGTATTTTAATGAAATAAAAGAGACAACACAGTTTTCATTAATTTTATTGTACTCTCATTCCTGCGACGCCATCGATCTCCTGTAAAAAAAGAAAAAAAAACAAACCAACAGTATACCACCTGTCCGACGCAGTCCATAACGACAGTCCCACGACGATCCAACTCTGCTACATCGCAATGACAGGCAGAGCCTGTCATCGAGACGCAGCACAGCTGATTACCTGCTTCCCCGGCGGTGACGTCATCGGACTGACTGCTTTACGGCCGGGATTACCCAGCAGTCACTGCAGTTATCGCGAGAAACTGCATGTGACCGCCGGGGAAAGAAGATTGCGGCCATCAAGCAGTCCAGGACGTGACCGCCGGAGATCTTCTGCCAGGTAAGTGCCGCTGACTCCTGACAGACCCGACCGACGGACACTGACAGTGACAGTGACAATCCCGATTCCGGTATCCGATATGACGAAAATATCGGAACTCGGAATCGGAATTCCGTTACAGCCAATATCGGCCGATACCCGATATTTGCAGTATCGGAATGCTCAACTCTAATTATGACCTTAAAAAGATAAGCCTAAACAGTCACCATTCACATTGGTTATCCAGTTGCTCTAAAGTCGTGGTCTCCGAGCTGTGGAATGACTATAAGGCCGGAGTCACACTAGCGATGAATACGGACGAGTGCTATGTGATAAAACATCGCATAGCACTCGGACCAGTATTCATCTATGGGGCAGCTCCTATCACAGTTTTTTTCTTGGCCGTATTCTACGTGCGAGAGAAATCGCATCATGCTGCAATTGTCACCGACACTCGACCAAGTCTTGGCACACTCGCACCCATATAAGCCTATGGGTGCGAGTGACACAGCACACATCACTCGGATATCATCCAAGTGCTGTGCGATATACGCCGACCCCGGCAATGGAGGAGATGTAGAAATTAGTTTCTCTGCCTCCTCCGCAGATGTGCTCTAATCCGCTCTGTGCGAGAGGCTCGGAGCACAGTAGCATGACACTCGGCTCACGCACGCAGCAGAGCAGGAGCCGAGGGTCATTAGCATATCGCATCCGATGCTCTCACATCGAATACCATACACTAGTGTGACCCCGGCCTAATGCTCAGTATGACGTGGTGCTATTAGGGCACGCTGAAGACCTGCTGTAGACAAACGTTTTATAGCAATGGAAACAGCTAGAAGGTGAGAAAAGTTTTTCATTCCGTAGAATCTTTTGTTGTATGACTACCTTTTTTGGATAAAAATCTTAATGTGTATTTTTTCGGATTTCAGTCTCCACCAACTAAATCCTTAAAACCACAGATCAATCTGATGGCGGAGTTGAATAAGAAGCTGCAGACGAAAGAGCCGAGAGTGTATGAGGAAAACTGGGCTATAGAAGACATCATAACAGGTGAAGTTATTTGGGACGTCATTACTAGGTCACAGACCATAGGCGCTGTGGATGTGTGTGTGTGTTTTTGTTATGCTACAAATCTTACTCCAGTAGGGTTTGGAGAAGGATTTGTGGGGAGGCGCACACCACTTGTCCGACGCTCCTGGTTCATGCGCCTTTTTGAATCCGGGGCGTCTGACTACGGTATATCTCCTCATCAAGAAAGACATGACTTGGCGGTCTTGATGAATCGAGCCCATGGACTCTACACTTGCGAACTTTTGGTTTTCAGTTCTCACACTAAGCCTAATATTTGTGCACCATTTTGAATAATTTGTCACATAAACAGTCAGCGAATACCAAAAAAAGCAACTTTAAATAAAAAAATTATTGGTTAGCCAGAGCACTTCCAGGGATTACGGAGATTAAGGCAGGACTTATGTCTGTCCTATATTTGGAAAAGAGAGAAGCAGAAAAAAATAAAGACAAGTTGACAAAAGATTCTTTAAAAAAATGGAGAGTGTTTATAGAAGCGTCACTATCCGATAGGGATATCCAGAATATAATGAGACTTTTTGCTAACTCAGAATGGTATCTGCTGGAGGACTTAAGTGGTAGTTTGGGTAAATTAAAATATGTCGTATGATGATCATATCGGACATTGTATGGCCAGAAATTGATTGCTAGAATACATTCATTGTAAGCTAGGAAAGCATGGACATGGGATATGTTATTACTATTTGTTATAAATGTTTTTGTTTATGTGTATAGAATACTTTAAAGCAACGTTTGCAACGTGTACTATGATTACTTACTTATTATAAAATCAATAAAGATGTTTAAAAAAAAATAAATAAAAAATTGCAGATAATTGGGCGTTCTGAGTATATTTTTAGCCATTTAAAATTGTCCAGAATTTTCATGTTGTTCTTAACCATTTTTCTTCCCATCAGATCTGCGGAACCAGCCATATAGAAGAACAGACATTTCCAGGAGAAGTGGGAAGAAGCCGAACAGTGGGGCGGCAGTGACCACTACAGACGTACCAGTCTAAGGCCTAGGACAGGGCAATATATGGAGTATCTGCAGTAGGGGTCCCTTTCCAGTTTCCACCAGATGCACTTGGTGTAGACTTTCCCAAAACTATTTAGAAAAGCCAAAATCATATTTCACAAACCCTGATCTGGAAGACGACAAAGGACTCGATACTAAATATAAGCCAAATCTATTCTATCAAAGCGGCGTAGCTGATCTGACGGGGACAAACAATAGGATCAAGCACAAAATGATTAACCCGTGCTTCCCTTTATAACTCACATTGATGTTAATGGGGCTTCCAGATCATATAGGCAATTTCCTGACACTTAATGTAAAACTTCCAGAAATAATCACTTTTACTGAAAGAATGTGGGAAAAAATATCTTTAAGCTCTCAGGCACTCAGGAAAAGCATTAGCTATCCTCAGCCAGAAACTGCGACCAATCTTTATGGATTGCTAATCCCATCCACAAGAAATGGGTTGGCACAGGGGTCCTGTAAGGTGGGAAATTACTTTATCATGGAGAAAATAGAAAGTACATTTGGAATAAGCCATCCAATGTGTCATGATGACCCCAATCACATGATATTCCAGTTTACACATCCTCCCGTGGCCAGTTTATTATGCACCCTAGTGTAAATAGGACAAACGGCTTTACATTTCATGCAGTATTGTATGTACCCTATTCTGTATATATAGCACATTGACTCATGTAGCATTCATTGCGCCCCACTACTTTGTAGGGGAGATATTAAACATATTAGCTTTTGACTATAGGCTGCAGAGATTAACAGGTTGCTCATTCCTTGCACAATGTACATGACTGCAGTTAAACTCCCTTGTAGTGACAAAAACACACATCCTGCAGTCACCACTAGAGGAAGCACATTGTATTCTGTGATATTATGTATACAGTTTAACAGTATGGCGTCAGCACAGTCTACAGTCTAGTGGTGGCTGCAGGCAGCAAGTTAAAGGGTTAACATCTTAAACGGACCATCAACATAAAATTGTTTAAATTGGGTTTTTGTGTTAAATGGGTTGTCTGACCTCACACAATGCAAGTGCACAAACTTGTCTATGTGATTTTTGCATGGACAGTTGAATAGCACCATAGACTATAATGGGTACGCGTTCTGGCCGCAATACAAATGGTATCTAAGGTACACTTGCGGGTAACTAAGCAACGTGCGTGGCTTGTTACCCGCAGTGTCGCTGTCCTGATCGCTGCCGGAGCTGCCTGTTTGGCAGCTCAGCAGCGATCATGTAGCGACACACCAGCGATCCTGATCGTTGTCGGGATCGCTGGTGTGTCGCTATGTGTAACGGGACCCTTACAGACACTGATGAAATATGGACAATAAAGTCTAAACTCAAGATACATAAAGAAATAGTTCTAGTAGAGAAAAACAACAATTCTGGTCTATTCAAGGCATGTCACCATGATATCATAGGTGAGCAGACAGCCATCACAGTGCTGTGGCATATTCACATTAGCCAGTTGGGCTACAAATGACAGATGCTGCCAAGTACGGTATATTAGGAGAACCGAGGATAAATCCCCAAAATTATCAAATACCCTGTAGTAAGTAAATAAATAGTAATACTACATGTAAATAACACAGGGGACTTAAAAAAGCGTAAAAGCCATCCCACCGCGACAAGGTGTACCTAATGGGGACAGTACCTAACTCTTCTAGTTCACCTCACTGTGTCAGCAGACGTCAAAATAGATAAGGGCGGAGTAGGACGTGTGCCCTGACTGTTCAGACACCTACCCACAGAAAGCGAGATAAACAGAATTAATAGCCCAAATCAGGGGAGCCACAACGTCTTTTTGTACATAGTACAAAAAACTAAACCAAAACCTAAATAAATGGACCCAGAACATACATTGGTATAAGTGCAACATATAGGTGCACGTCAACACTATGGCCATTTAAGAAGCACAATCTAAGATAAAAACAAAATTTACGTTTTTTAGATCAAAATAATGTTAACCAAGTACCCCATGTTATTTACATTTACTATTTACTTACTTGCTCATTTTGTTTTTGTTATAAAAACCATCAGATTTGGACGCTCAGTAATTAGGCATTGATGCCATTTTATGCAGCCTATAAACCTCTGCTGTCTGTAACTGTAGGCCTGCAGAAGCCGTCTCCAAGCTGCAGCTCTCTAGCGGTTGCAAAACTAAAATTCAAAGCATGTTAGGAGTTGTAGTTTTGCAACAACTGGATTAGATCTACAGTGGGGAAAAAAGTATTTAGTCAGCACCAATTGTGCAAGTTCTCCCACTTAAAAAGATGAGAGAGGCCTGTAATTGACATCATAGGTAGACCACAACTATGAGAGTCAAAATGAGAAAAATATCCAGAAAATCACCTTGTCTGATTTGGCAAGATTTATTTTGCAAATTATGGTGGAAAATAAGTATTTGGTCATTAACAAAAGTTCATCTCAATATTTTGTTATATATGTTTTGTTGGCAATGCTGAAAGACCTATCCATGTTTCATCTTCAATGCCCTTGCTGATGGAAGGAGGTTTTCACTCAAAATCTCACGATACATGGCCCCATTCATTCTTTCAAGTACACGGATCAGTCGTCCTGGTCCCTTTGCAGAGAAAAAGCCCCAAAGCATGATGTTGCCACCCCCATGCTTCACACTAGGTATGGTGTTCTTTTGATGCAACTCGACATTCTGTCTCCTGCAAAACGGTTCTACTTTGGTTTCATCAGACCTTATGACATTCTCCCAGTACTCTTCTGGATAATCCAAATGCTCTCTAGCAAACTTCAGATGGGCCTGGATTTGTACTGGCTTAAGCGGGGGGACACGTCTGGCACTGCTGGATTTGAGTCCCTGGCGGTGTAGTGTGTTACTGATGGTAGCCTTTGTTACGGTGGTCCCAGCTCTATGCAGGTCATTCACTAGGTCCCCCCGTGTGGTTCTGGGATTTTTGCTCACCGTTCTTGTGATCATTTTGACCCCACGGGGTGAGATCTTGCGTGGAGCCCCAGATCGAGAGAGATTATCAATGGTCTTATATGTCTTCCATTTTCTTATTATTGCTCCCACAGTTTATTTCATCACACCAAGCTGCTTGCCTATTGTAGATTCAGTCTTCCCAGCCTGGTGCAGGGCTACAATTTAGTTTCTGGTGTCCTTCGACAGCTCTTTGGTCTTCACCATAGTGGAGTTTGGAATGTGACTGTTTGAGGTTGTGGACAGGTGTACTTTATACTGATAACAAGTTCAAACAGGTGCCATTACTACAGGTAATGAGTGGAGGACAGAGGAGCCTCTTAAAGAAGAAATTACAGGTCTGTGAGAGCCAGAAATCTTGCATGTTTTTAGATGACCAAATACTTATTTTCCACCATAATTTGCAAAATAAATCTTGCCAAATAAGACAAAGTGATATTCTGGATTTGATTTCTCATTTTGACTCTCATAGATGTGGTCTACCTATGATGGCAATTACAGGCCTCTCTCATCTTTTTAAGTGGGAGAACTTGTACAATTGGTGGCTGACTATATACTTTTTTTTCCCCCACTGTATGTAGATTATTATACCCCATATATCTTGTACAGCTCTATTTTATACCATGAATTACATTGCACCTTGACATTGCGCTTGGGCTTAGAACATCAATTTGTCATTCGCTCTGTATATCAGTGTGGGGGGTTTATATCACATTTTGTATTAGTCTGTATATTAATACAATAAAAAATGCAAAAACAAAATTCTGAATAAAACCAATTCAATATTTTTATGCTCTTGCTGTGAACTTGATATCAGTAAGTAAAGAAATTATATGATGATATCACTTATAGAGGCCAGGAAGGTGTGGGTGGTAGATCACAGGAGCCTGAAATTATGTTGTTAGTCTATCAATGGCAGCGAGGCATAAATCCTACAGAGAGGCCACTCACTGCGCTACACATATCATATTAGTTATACCAGTGCTTCTCACAAAATTAGAATATCATCAAAAAGTAAATTTATTTCAGTTCTTCAATACAAAAAATGAAACTCATATATTATATAGAGTCAATACAAACGGAGTGCTCTATTTCGTGTTTATTTCTGTAAGGCTAAGTGCACACGTCAGGAATTTGTGCAGAATTTTCCTGAGCAAAACCTGACTTTTTCTGCGGTAAAAACGCACGGTTTTTTTGCGTGGATTTTGCGCATTTTTACCCGCGATTTTTTCCTGAACTTTCTAGGTCAATAATATAGCGGGAAAAACGCTAGAATTCCGCGAAATTAATGAACATGTTGGTTCTTTTTCCGCGATGCGTTTTTTTCGCGGAAAAAAACGCACCATGTGGACAAAAATTGCGGAATTCATTCTAAATGATAAGATGCTTATTTCATGCGTTTTTGACGCGTTTTTCCCTCGAAAAAAGCGTGAAAAAAACCCGCAAATAATCCTGTACGTGTGCACTTAGCCTTAATGTTGATGATTATGGCTTATAGCCAATGAAAACCCAAAAGTCATTATCTCAGTAAATTAGAATACTTTATAACACCAGCTTGAAAAATTATTTTAAAATCCGAAATGTTGGCCTACTGAAATGTATGTTCAGTAAATGCACTCAATACTTGGTCGGGGCTCCTTTTGCATCAATTACTGCATCAATGCAGCGTGGCATGGAGGCAATCAGCCTGTGGCACTGCTGAGGTGTTATGGAAGCCCAAGTTGCTTTGATAGCAGCCTTCAGCTCCTCTGCATTGTTGGGTCTGGTGTCTCTCATCTTCCTCTTGACAATACCCCATAGATTCTTTATGGGGTTAAGGTCAGGCGAGTTTGATACTGTTGATTTTAATGCTTTTAAACCAAGTATTGGCACTTTTGGCAGTGTGGACATGTGCCAAGTCCCATTGGAGAATGAAATTTCCATCAAGAAGGCTGCGCTGACATTGGTCTTGATAAAACCCAGTGGACCTACACCAGCAGATGACATGGCTCCCCAAACTATCACTGATTATGGAAACTTCACACTAGACCTCAAGCAGCTTGGATTGTGTGCCTCTCCACTCTTCCTTAAGACTCTGGGACCTTGATTCCCAAATGAAATGCAAAATTAACTTTCATCTGAAAACAACACATTGGACCAATGAGCAACAGTCCAGTTCTTTTTCTCCTTGGCCCAGGTAAGACACTTCTGGCGTTGTCTATTGGTCATGAGTGGCTTGACACAAGGAATGCGACACTTGTGGCCCATGTCCTGGATACGTCTGTGTGTGGTGGCTCTTGAAGCAATTACTCCCCCAAATTTTTGAATGGCCTTTTTTTTAACAATGCTTTCAAGGCTGCAGTTATCCTGGTTGCTTGTGCACCTTTTTCTACTACAATTTTTCCTTCCACTCAACTTTCCATTAATATGCTTGGATACAGCACTCTGTGAACTGCCAGCTTCTTTAGCAATGACCTTTTATGGCTTACCCTCTATGTCGAGTGTGTCAATGACTGCCTGCTAGAGGAAAGTCAGCAGTCTTCCCCATGATTGTGGAGCCTACTAAAACAGACTAAGGGACCTTTTTAAGCAGTTAGGAAGCCTTTGCAGGTGGTTTTTGTTAATTATTCTAATTTACTGAGATAATGACTTTTGGGTTTTCACTGGCTGTAAGCCATAGTCATCAACATTAACAGAAATAAACACTTAAAATAGATCACTCTGTTTGTAATGAATCTATATAATATGAGTTTAAATTTTTGTATTGAAGAACTGAAATAAATTAACTTTTTGATGATATAAATACAAGTGCTTCTCACTAAATTAGAATAAGATCATGTGAAGTGCTTACAAAAATGAATGAAATATTCCAAATCAATGTCAAAGTTAGAATCCCTCCTCCCTACTCATGATGATGCTCTTATACCCCAAATAGGATTTCCACAGTTAAATGCTCAGCTTGTGCATTTCAATGCCCCTGATTTTGTATGGTTTGTTTTCTTGGATTCTAGATGAATCCATCAGATTGTGTGTGTGTATGTAAATAATATCAGCATTAAATCCAGGGGTTAATAGCAGTAAACACAGATCGACAGACACAATGTACAGCTCTGTAGCCATGTAGGCTTGGTACATAGAGAGCTGCTGTGTGCATGAGGCCCAAGGTCAATGTCATGTCCTTATGGGTCTGCATGAATTCTAGTAAACACTTTCTGTATCCAAAAAGATTGTTGTCATGATCTTTCCAGCTGACTGCTGGACATGAAATTTTCAGTAGAATTAGTGACCCCTTGTGCTTCCATTCGACTGACTCGTTTGGTCTATGGATCATTGGGGTGAACTCATGTTACATCACCTGTAATAATTAGAGAATAGAAGTCTCCTTGTTTTTCTCTAAGCATGTCTAAATTCTCTTGGCTAGATTGCTGGCGACATGTTTTTTGCTCAGGCATCAACATTTGTGGCACATTTTGATTATGGTCGACATAATCAAAACATCATGAATGTTATTGGAAACTGTGCCAACTGAGACTCCCAATTCAAAAGCTAACACTGACTTTGAGTTCCAAAATCTTGGCATCCACTTTATGGCACATTTCCTCTGAAGAAGCTTCAACAGGTAGCCCTGAACGTGGGTCATCTTCAATTGATTCCCTACCCTGATTGGCCCAAACTGATTGGCCCAAAACTTTACTTGGTAGTAGGAAGATACATCATCATATACAGCAATCATCCTTTCATGGATTTCTCTAGGCTTCTTTTCGTAAGGAATTCAACCACAGAACTAAGTTCCAGAATATTATTTATTATTTAGTGCCATTAATTCCATGGAGCTTTACATATGCAAAGGGGTATACATAATAAAAAAAACAAGTACAATAGTCTTGAACAAAACGAGTCTGGTTACAAGAGGAGAGATGACCCTGCCTCCGAGGCCTCACAGTCTATAGGGGATGGGTGAGGATACAGTACGTGAGGGTAGAGGTGGTTGTGCAGCGATATGGTGGAACAAGGGTTACTGCAGGTTAAAGGTTCTCAGAAGAAGTAGGACTTCAGGTTCCTTTTGAAGGATTCCACGGTAGGTGAGAGCCTGATATGTTGGGGAAGAAAGTTCCATAGTAGGGCTTTTTGAGAAAAAGTGTGTTTTTGAGGTATGTTTGAAGCTTGAGGAGAAGACACCAGTTGTTAGTGACAGGTTGAGGAGACAGGTTAGGGTTGGGATGAAGAAACTAGTGAGGTTTGGGATCAGTTAGGAAAAGATTGGGTCAAGTTCACAGGTGGCGAGTGATTTGAAGAGTAAAGTTGATCTTTCATAATGGCGGAGAAGCTGGTTTTCAAGGAGGAGGGCTGAGTAGTTATGATGAGGGGCTGTGGGGACTGTAGGCAAAAGCTTAGCCTGATGTTGTCAATCTTCTGCTTGAAGAAAGAGGCAAATTCTTCATCTGAGATGAGAGGAGCGTGAGGAGGCTCTAGGGGATGGAGGAGAAAAGTGTTGAATAGTTTGTGTAGGTTTGTGAGACGGAGGATATAAGAGATGAGAAGTATGTTTGTTTTGCTGCAGCATGGACTTGAAAGTAGTGAGGGACTGGGAATGTGATGAAGTGACGAGGATTAAGATGACTCTCTGGAGAGTAGAACCTTCTTGTGGGGATGAGCGTATCAGCGCATGTGGGTATGCAACCGTCGTCGCTGGGAGGATGCACTTCCTCCCACCGACGACAGTCACGTATCCACACCTTCACCGCAATTGCCTCGAGTGCCAAGTTTTGTGACTATTGCATATGACGGGTTGGATACCCTACTTGAGCACCAACACCTTTTGCACGAGTGACGTTTCTCGTATTGTTTGCGCCTCAGTTCTTTAGTCAGGTTGGTGTGCCAGTGTTGCAGGTTGATTGTGCAAGCTTTGGTATCTGTGGGGGGGAGTGACTGACTCGAGAGCTGCAGCTGTTATGGTGCTATATAAAGTGGCATCATCATCTACATTGTGTAAGGAGCTTATGTCTGTAAGAGGGAGCAGGTATTCAGAGTAAGTGTAAGTCAAGGTCTTTGAGATTTCTGCGAGGGTGTGCATGTTTGTGGAGTGGGGATTGTGGACCTGGAGAGGAGAGGGAAGAGAATGTGAGTAGGTTGTGGTCAGACAGAGGGTGAGGTGAGTTAGAGAGGTTAAATAGGGAAGAGAAGCGGGTGAAAATTAGGTCCAGTGTGTGGCCATCTTTGTGAGCGGCTGCGGAAGATTACTGAGCAATGCTGAAGGAGGAGGTGAGAGATAGAAGCTTAGAGATAGCTGAGTGGGAAGTGTCAATGAGGATGTTGAAGTCACCCATGACAATAGTGGGGATGTCAGCAGAAAGGAAATTAAGTAGCCTGGTAGTGAAGTGGTCGAAGAAGGTTGTGGCTGGCCTTGGGGGCGGTAAATGACAGCCAGTTGGAGGAGGAGAAGATGCACACACAGTGCATCTCATAGGCAGGGAGAGTAATGGGGGGTGGCAGTGGGATTTGTTTGAAGGAGCAGTTACCTGACAGGAGAAAACCAACTCCTCCACCATGCTTGCTGCTAGGGTGGGAGGTGAGGGAAAGGTGGAATCCACCATAAAAAGTGCAGCTGGAGAGGCTGTGTCAGAGAGGGGGTGAGGTGAGCTAGGTTTCGGTTATGGCAAGGAAGGAAAGTTTGTTAGTAATGAAAAGATCATGGATGTATGAAAGTTTGTTGCAGACAGAGCGAGCGTTCCATAGAGACCCTGTTAGAGAGACTGGGAAAGTGGGGGCTGGGCGAATGGGTATAAGGTTAGAAAGGTTGCTGAAATTTGTGAGAGATCATGGATAAGAGGTAGAAGTGGATGTGGTGAGGAGGACCAGGATTTGGAGAGACATTTCCAGCAGGGAGGAGGTGCAGAGAATGTGTTAGTAGGTGGGAGCAGGAGACGGCATGAGGTGGCTGTTTGTGCTTGGAGACGGGGATTGTATGTTGAGGAACAGATCTGAGGAAGCGGTGAGATGGATGAGAAGGATAGAGGGAGAGATGACCAGTTTGTTACTAGGTGTCGGTATAAGGGGGGGTTAGTAGAAAGTGGAGGTCTACAGGGGTGAAAGTGAAAACAAACAAACATTGTTTACTGTGACTAACGTTATCCAGTCTCCTGCAGTTTCTTCTGGTTTTATTTATTGCAATACGTTTATGTTCTGCACTTAGGTTATGCACTGGGCAGACTGACGTCTATACAGACATAGTGCTCACAATATATTTGCTAACAAACGCATTCAGGTGTGAAGCAGAGATGAGTGGCCTCTAATTATCTTTATCAGATAATTACAATTGAGCCAGATGGAGGATATACTGTATTTTTCGGACTATAAGACATACAGGACCATAAGACGCACCCCAAATTTTCAGAAGGAAAATCGGGGAAAAAAAATGTGTCAAATGGGGGTATGTCTTACAGTCCAAATTCAGCTTACCAGCGAAGGGATCAGCACAGGTAGAGGAGTAGTCACTGGGGTCGTTCAGTGGTCCAGGGTGGTGCGGTGGTGGTGCTCTGTGGGGTGGCTGTGTTCTGTGAGGTGGCTGTGCTCTGTGGGGTGGCTGTGTTCTGTGGGGTGGTTGTGCTCTGTGGGTGGTTGGGCACTGTGGGGTGGTTGGGCACTATGGGGTGGCTGCGTTCTGTGGGGTGGATGTGCTCTGTGGGGTGGCAATATACTCACAAATCCGGTGGCGGTCCCAATGCAGCTTCCCTGTGGTGCGGTGGTGGTGTCGGGGCAGCAGCGGGGCTCTGGGCTGCTGGGGGGCTCCGCCGGCATTTAGTCCTAGCCCAAAAGCCCCCACAGCTTCGCTGCTGCGACGCGGTGCAGTGCTGAAAGATGGCCGCCAGGGGCCTCTGGTGGCGGTCCCGATGCAGTCTGTGGTGCGGTGGTGGTGTCGGGGCAGCAGCGGGGCTCTGTGCTGCGTGGGGGGCTCCGCCGGCATTTCTCCTAGCCGGGAAGCTCCCCGCAGCAGCGACGCGGTGCCATGCTGAAGAATGGCCGCCAGGGGCATCCGGAAATTTGACCGCCGCATACTCATTCAAATCTCGGCAACGTGATCTGTCCTAAGATCTCGTTGCCGAGATTTGAATGAGTATGCGGCGGCCATCTTTCCGGAGGCCCCTGGCGGCCATTCTTCAGTACGGCACCGCGTTCGCAGCTGAAGGGGCTTTCTGGCTAGGACGAAATGCCGGCGGAGCCCCCCACGCAGCACAGAGCCCCGCTGCTGCCCGACACCACCACCGCACCACAGGCTGCATCGGGACCGCCACCGGAGGCCCCTGGCGGCCATCTTTCAGCACGGCACCGCGTCGCAGCTGCGGGGGGCTTTCCGGCTAGGACAAAATGCCGGCGGAGCCCCCCACGCCGCCCAGAGCCCCGCTGCTGCTGCGACACCACCACCGCACCACAGGGAAGCTGCATTGGACCGCCGCCAGCACCGGACTTTTAGGTATGTTGCGACCATAAGACGCACCCCCATTTTCCCTCAAAATTTTTGGGGAAAAAAGTGCATCTTATGGTCCGAAAAATATTGGTAACACAGTCAGAGTAAAACAGACTGGTAGTAAAGTGGTGAGGGTGGTGTGGAGACACGGGAGGGGCGGGGGGGGTGCTGTAGTCCGCTGGCCCAAGACCACATGTATCAGGGAGGGCTCATCCCACTGAATGCTGGCTCTCCCTTTATTACTCAGACAACACAGGGTGATAGTAAAACAGCGTGGCAATACTTTATTGAATCAGATAGCAACATATAGAACAATCCTAGCAAAATACCCAAGATGGTGCAAAATTACAGAGTCTCACCCTTTGGCTGACTCACCGAGATTAGAGCAGCTGCGACTTCGAGCTTCTAGGGCTGACTACCCCCACCTGTGGCACGCACATAGAGGAAGTAACAAGATTAGGAAGCTGACAGTCCATTGAAGAACCTGACTAGGTAACCGGAGGGTCACAACCTGGTTTCTCAGAACTTCTCCTTGGAGCCAGGTGACCGGTGGTTCCCAATCCTGGCTTCTCCAAACATGTCAATGGGGATCAGGTGACTAGTGGGTCCAAATCCTGGCTTTGTATCCATGAGTTCCGTGATGGTCAATGGAGCAGATCTGTATTCTTCCAGCCGGGGCCGTGGTCCTTTAACCCCTTAACACCCAAGGGTGGTTTGCACGTTAATGACCGGGCCAATTTTTACAATTCTGACCACTGTCTCTTTATGAGGCTATAACTCTGGAACGCTTCAATGGATATTCACGATTCTGAGACTGTTTTCTCATGACACATTGTACTTCATGATAGTGGTAAAATTTCTTCGATATAACTTGCGGTTCTTTATAAAAAAAATGGAAATATGGCGAAAATTTTGAAAATTTTGCAATTTTCAAACTGAATTTTTATTCCCTTAAAATAGAGAAATATGTCACACAAAATAGTTACTAAATAACATTTCCCACATGCCTACTTTACATCAGCACAATTTTTAAACCAAATTTTTTTTGTTACGAAGTTGAAAGGGTTAAAAGTTGACCAGTGATTTCTCATTTTTACAACAAATTGTACAAAACCATTTTTTTTAGGGACCACCTCACATTTGAAGTCACTTTGAGGGGTCTATATGGCAGAAAATACCCAAAAGTGACACCATTCTAAAAACTGCACCCCTCAAGGTACTCAAAGTCACATTCAAGAAGTTTATTAACCCTTCAGGTGCTTCACAGGAGCTGAAGCAACGTGGAAGGAAAAAAATAACATTAACTTTTTAGTCACAAAAATGATCTTTTACAAACAATTTTTTATTTTAACAAGGGTAAAAGGAGAAAATGGACAGAAAAAGTTGTTGTGCAATTTCTCCTGAGTATGCCGATACCCCATATGTGGGGGAAAACCACTGTCCGGGTGCACGGCAGGGCTTGGAAGGGAAAGGGCGCCATTTGACTTTTTAAAACCAAAATTGGCTGGAATTGAGATTGGACGCCATGTCGCGTTTGGAGAGCCCCTGATGTGCCTAAACAGTGGAAACCTCCCACATGTGATGCCATTTTGGAAACTAGACCCCCTAAGGAACTTATCTAGATCTGTTGTGAGCATTTTGAACCCCCAAGTGTTTCACTAAAGTTTATAATGCCTGGGTGTGAAAAAAAAAATTTCCACAAAAATGATTTTTAGTCCCCAATTTTTGATTTTTCCCAAGGAAATTGGACCCCAAAAGTTGTCCAATTTCTTCTGAGTACGCTGATACCCCTTATGTGGGGGGAACCATTGTTTGTGCGCACGGCAGAGCTCGGAAGGGAAGAAGCGCGATTTGACTTTTTCAAACCAAAATTGTCTGGAATCCAGATTGGACGCCATGTCGCATTTTGATGTGCCTAAACAGTGGAAACCCCCCACAAGTGAAACCATTTTGGAAACTAAATTGTGAAAATCAGTGGCGCTCTAGTGAATAAAGTTAATAGTGCAGCAAACAAGAGCACTACCACTAAAAAGTGCCAATGATAATAAATAAATAAAAAACAAGTGGTTTGCGCACATAAAAACTAAAAGCAATACCAATATGGAATGTGTATTTAAAAAATAATAATAAACGTAAACAATATAATATTAATGCAATTGATAGATAGGCAAATTGTGAAATTGCACTAAGCCCAGTGAGAAAGTGAAAAGAAAAAGCCTATATAAGAAATCACCACTCCCATTGTGACTTCAATTGAACATTGATTTATTCCATTATTCTATTAATATAAATTGGGTTAAAATATAGGATAGAAAATATGACTTATGTCCCGGTACCTATGTGTATAGAGGAAAAAGCTCAAAAATGTAGCATAGATATATTGCATAAAGCTATCTCGGCCAACAATAGTTCGGAGGTAGATGAATCCAATGAAGTTAAAATCCAACCTGCAAATGCAGGTGTTACCTTACAATCCGATAGGTCTGTTAAATAAACACAGTGCTCTTTCAGCTCCCTTGTCCTGGAGCAAAGAAAAATCCAATTCCGCCTCCCTTGGCTTGATAGAAGTCCCGACGTCGTTAGCTGGGAACCGATAGGTGTAGAATCCTCCAGGAAAATCCAATGTACGGCAGTGAGAAAATAGAGCAGATCGTAGTCCCTCCGCTAACCGTGCAAGTGCGGACAGGACCTGCCGTGACGTAGGAGCTCACGTGACTCAGCACAGAGAGCCCTGATTGAACTGGTACGAGTCACAGAAAGGACCAAAAGACACATCTGACGCGTTTCGGAAAACCCGGTTTCCTTCTTCAGAGATGGTCCCTTCTAAGATGTAAGTCCTTTTATGACCGTACCAATTGATGACCTATTGGAAGGCAAAGAGTTCTATTTCGCTGTTTAACCCTTTTGGGATCAGAGTGTCCAGCAAGAAAATCCATTTTGTTTCAATCCTGGACATTAGGGCTATATAATTCCCCTTCCTACAAGGCACCGGAACAGATAAAAACCCCACAATTTCCATACAGTGAGTATTACACTTATGATTTTCGACAAAATGTTTTGAAAGGGGGTGACCAATAAATTTATTTCTAATATTCCTGATGTGTTCTCTTATTCTGACCTTCAATGGGCGTTTTGTGCGGCCAACATAAAACTTATTACATGGACATTTGATTAAATATATAACCCCAGTGGAAGAGCATGTGATAAAATTATTAATTGTAAAGTATTTATCATTAACTGAAATTCCCACACGTTTAATAGTATTGGTTCTTATGCACATAGTGCATTTACGGCAAGGAAAAAAACCATTATTTTGGTTAGGATTATTTTTATTTTTATGGGTGATAAAGTTGTTCTGAACAGTGGGAGCAATAATATTCCCCAAATTACGTGACTTTTTAAATATAAATTTCGGGGTCATGGGGACAGTTTCCCCCAGAATCTTATCTTCTTTTAATAAATTCCAATGTTTATTCACAATCTTCCTTAAAATATGTATATTGGAGTTATATTGTAAAATTATGGGGGTAAATTCGTCATTAATATCCATCTGGTTGTCCTTTATGTTATTATTTTTGTTTAAAATATCACACCGGGGTATCTTAGAAACCGTATTTTTTGATTTCTCCACAATATCAAAAGGATATCCTTTTTCTAAAAATTTTGATGTTAATATATCTGCTTCCTTGTCAAAATCATTCGGTTTAGAACAGTTGCGGTGAAGTCTGATGAACTGGCTCTTGGGTATATTCAATAGCCAGCTTGGAAGATGGCAACTGTCTAAAGGAATAAAAACTATTAACATCCGTAGGTTTATTAAATGTGCGAGTTTGAATAGTGGAATTATCAATAAAAATTTCAAGATCTAAAAAATGAATGTGTTGAGTGCTGGTCTGGGAGGTAAAATTTAAAAAATAATCATTTTTATTAATATCATTTAAAACACTTGCAAAGACGATAGCCCCCCAGACCAAATAAAAATGACGTCGTCGATAAAACGACGCCAGAGGACCAGGTTCTCACGGAGGATCCCCCCAGGGAAAATACATTCTTCCTCCCAACGTCCCACATATAGGTTAGCGTAACTTGGAGCGAACCTGGTCCCCATAGCGGTGCCCCATTGCTGGGCATAGTAGTTCATTTTAAATTTAAAATAATTGTGGGTTAAAATAAAAGACATACAATTTTTAAAAAATCTATTTGGTCCATATGTAAAGAAGAGGATTTATTTAAAAAATATGAAGCAGCTTCGCATCCTCTATCATGCTCAATAACCGTATAGAGAGATGTAATATCAAGTGTACCCATTATGAAATGATCTTCCCATTTGACATCTTGCAAAATATTAAGAATATGAGTGGTGTCCTTTATATGAGCAGGGAGTAAGGGTATCATAGGTTGTAGATGGACGTCCACAAAGCGAGATAAATTAGCAGTAAGGCATTGTATGCCCGAAATTATTGGTCGTCCTGGGGGATTGGACAAATTCTTATGGACCTTCGGCAGATAATAAAAACATGCTAATCTAGGCATAGGTGTGTGGATGAATTCATACTCTTTTTTATTTATAATGCCTTTTTGGAATCCGTTAGAGATTAGAATTTTCATCTCAGTTAAATATTGGTCTGTAGGATCCTCCTCCAAAATTCTGTAAGTCTTTGTGTCACCTAAAAGGCGTAAGGCCTCTTTGTCATAGTCATCCTGATATAATATCACGATACTGCCTCCTTTGTCTGCAGGACGAATTACTATTTGTTTATTGTCCTGTAGAGAAATAATAGCTTTTCTTTCTTTGAGTGATAGGTTGTATCTGATCCTGGTACACCTCTTATCACTTAATTTTTTTTTATGTCATTAATGACATTTTTCTGGAAAGCATCCATTGATTCAGAATATTCGTGTACAGGATGAAAATTAGATTTTTTATGTAAATTCGTATGTACAAAAGGTTCTGCTGTAGTAAGATCTCGATTTAAATGGTTGCCCAATTTCATAAAATGTTTTTTAATCGCCAATTTTCTCATAAACAACTTAACACCTATAAAGGCATGAAATTTATCAAACTTAGCAGATGGGGCGTATTTTAATCCTTTACTGAGGAGAGCTAGTTCGCTGTCATCCAATATATGTCTGCTAAGATTAAAGATGTTTTTTTTGTTGTAATTCGGCATTATGGATTTCTTTTTCTTTTTGGCGAATTTCCCCCCTCTGACGCCCCTCCTACATCTTTTACTCTTCCCACCTGAAAAAACGGCCTGATAGATTGGTTGCTTTTTTTATTATTATTATTTTTGGAGTTTTGTTTCCCCTTGTGGGAAATAGATGACCTACGATCCACTGTATTATCACCATGACTATTATTTCTATTTATTCCATATGAAGTGGATGGTAAATTAGCAGTTGTATGTAAATCTTCGCTAATTGGATCAGATGCTTGGGGTTCAAAACGATTAGAGGTAGATAGGGGTGTGGAAGGTATGGCTTGATCACCTTCTTCACTAGGTCTATTACTCCTAGTGGATTCTTGAGCATTATTAGTACATGGTGGTGTAGGGTGTACAGAAAATTGATCTTCTGATATAAGTGAAAGGGAAAAATTACTACCCGTCTCATCCAAAGTTTCAAATCCTATATCGTTTTGTGAGATATTTTTGAATGCACATTCTGGAATGGCATCCCTACCAAATTTTTTCTTTTTCCTATGAACAATTTCCTGTTCTTTTTTGTTTATTCTGTTCCTAATACTGGTAGAAATTTTGATGATTTCTGGGTGATCTTGATATGGTTTAATATCATCAAATAGTGAAGCTATCTTGTGTTTACTTTCAATTAATTGATTTTTACGTTTATCAATGATAAATTCCACTGCTTTTTTTGAAAACTCCTTGAACATATGATCCCATTCCTTAATAGTATTTGGATCCCTCAACCATGAAACCACAAAAACACTAGTGCACGCCCTTATCATCTCCCGCCTCGACTACTGCAACCTCCTACTGTCTGGCCTCCCCTCTAGCACTCTGGCACCACTCCAGTCCATCCTACACTCTGCTGCACGACTAATCCACCTGTCTTCCCGCTATTCCCCAGCCTCCCCACTATGCCAGGCCCTTCACTGGCTTCCTATTGCCCAGAGGCTCCAGTTCAAAACCTTAACCATGGCATACAAAGCCATCCACAACCTTTCTCCTCCATACATCTGTGACATGGTCTCCCGCTACCTACCTACACGCAACCTTCGATCCTCTCAAGATCTCCTTCTCGACTCCCCCCTCATCTCTTCTTCCCACAACCGCATACAAGACTTCTCCCGGGCTTCCCCCATACTCTGGAACTCCCTGCCGCAAAACATCAGACTTTCACCAACAACGGAGACCTTCAAGAAAAACCTGAAGACCCACCTGTTCCGACAAGCCTACAACCTGCAATGATCCTCAGTCTACTGAACCATCGCACGACCAGCTCTACCCTCTCCTAGTGTATTCTCACCCATCCCTGTAGACTGTGAGCCCTCGCGGGCAGGGTCCTCTCTCCTTCTGTACTTGTGTGTCCCTTGTCTAGCACATGTTTATTGTATCTGTCTATATTTTTCCCTTTTCATATGTAAAGCGCCATGGAATAAATGGCGCTATATAAATGTATAATAATAATAATAATAATAATCCCCAATGTCACCTGATAGTGATTTGTAAACTGTGAGACCTTTTGGTATACAATCATATACAAGATATCTTTCCAAAGTAGCTATTTCCCAAAGGTCCCTCATTTCTTTAAGTAATAATTGTTCTAATTTGCTCAAAGATTGTTTCATAGTGGGAATATCTGGTTTGTTAGAACCTGATTGAGCTTGTTTGTGGGATAAATTAAAAAATTTGTGAATATTATCAATCCGATGTTTGCGGTCCCGTAGGAGATCGCCCATATTGTTGAAAATAAGCACTGAGCTGCCAAACTGTGAAGTGGTACCCAATTAGGACAAATAAATTGTGAAAATCAGTGGCGCTCTAGTGAATAAAGTTAATAGTGCAGCAAACAAGAGCACTACCACTAAAAAGTGCCAATGATAATAAATAAATAAAAAACAAGTGGTTTGCGCAGGACAAGGGAGCTGAAAGAGCACTGTGTTTATTTAACAGACCTATCGGGATTGTAAGGTAACACCTGCATTTGCAGGTTGGATTTTAACTTCATTGGATTCATCTACCTCCGAACTATTGTCGGCCGAGATAGCTTTATGCAATATATCTATGCTACATTTTTGAGCTTTTTCCTCTATACACATAGGTACCGGGACATAAGTCATATTTTCTATCCTATATTTTAACCCAATTTATATTAATAGAATAATGGAATAAATCAATGTTCAATTGAAGTCACAATGGGAGTGGTGATTTCTTATATAGGCTTTTTCTTTTCACTTTCTCACTGGCTTAGTGCAATTTCACAATTTGCCTATCTATCAATTGCATTAATATTATATTGTTTACGTTTATTATTATTTTTTAAATACACATTCCATATTGGTATTGCTTTTAGTTTTTATGTGCGCAAACCACTCATTTTGGAAACTAGACCCCCTAAGGAACTTATCTAGATCTGTGGTGAGCACTTTGAACCTCTAAGTGCTTCACACAAGTTTATAATGCCTGGGTGTGAAGAAAAAAAAATTCCACAAAAATTATTTTTTAGTCCCAATTTTCCCATTTTTGATTTTTCCCAAGGAAATTGGACCCCAAAAGTTGTCCAATTTGTCCTGAGTATGCTGATACCCCATATGTGGGGGGGGGGGAATACTGTTTGGGTGCGCGGCAGGGCTCGGAAAGGAAGTAATGACATTTTGGAATGCAGACTTTGATGGGTGTCATGTTCAGTTTGCAGAGCCCCTGATGTGCCTAAGCAGTGGAAACCCCCCACAAATGACTCCATTTTGAAAACTAGACCCCCTAAGGAAATTATCTAGATCTGTGGTGAGCACTTTGAACCCCCAAGTGCTTCACACAAGTTTATAATGCCCGGGCATGAAAATAAAAAATCCTATTTTTTTCCCACAAAAATGATCTTTTAGTCACCAATTTTTTATTTTCCCAAGGGTAAGGGGAGAAATTGGACCCCAAAAGTTGTTGTCCAATTTGTCCTGAGTACGCTAATACCCTATATGTGGGAGAAAACTACTGTATGGGCACACGTCGGGGCTTAGAATAAAAGTACTGACGTTTAGTAATGCAGACTTTGATGGAATGGTCTGCGGGTGTCATGTCACGTTTGGAGAGCCCCTGATGTGCCTAAACAGTGGAAACCCCTCACAAGTGACCCCATTATGGAAACTAGACCCCCAAATGAACTTATCTAGATGTGTGGTGAGAACTTTGAACCCCCAAGTGCTTCACAGAAGTTTATAACGTAGAGCCATAAAAATAAAAAATCATATTTTTTTCCATAAAAAAGATATTTTTGCCCCAATTTTTTATTTTTCCAAGGGTAACAGAAGAAATTGGACCCCAAGAGTTATTGTGCAATTTGTCCTGAGTTTGCTGATACGTGGGGGTAAACTACTGTTTGGGCGCATGGCAGAGCTCAGATGGGAAGGAGCACCATTTGACTTTTTCAACGCCGAATTGGCTAGAATTGAGATCAGACGCCATGTCACGTTTGGAGAGCTCCTGATGTGCCTAAACAGTGGAAACCCCCAATTCTAACTCCAACCCAACTCCAACACACCTCTAACCCTAATCCCAACCCTAATCATAACCCTAACCACAAACCTAACCCTTAAATACACCCGTAACCCTAGTCCCAACGCTAACCCTAACTTTAGCCCCAACTCTAACCCTAACTTTAGCCCCAACCCTAACTTTAGTCACAACCCTAACCCTAATGGGAAAATGGAAAAAATACATTTTTTTAATTTTATTATTTTTCCCTAACTAAGGGGTGATAAAGGGGGTTTGATTTACTATTTATAGTGGGTTTTTATGATTGGCAGCTGTCATACGCTAAAAGACGCTTTTTATTGCAAAAAATAGTTTTTGCATCATCACATTTGAAAGCTATAATTTTTTCTTATTTTGGCCCACAGAGTCATGTGAGGTCTTATTTTTTGCGGGACGAGTTGACGTTTTTATTGGTACTATTTTTGGGCACATGACATTTTTTGATCGCTTTTTATTACGATTTTTGGGAGGCAGAATGAACAAAAACAGCCATTCATGAATTTCTTTTGGGGGGGTGGGCGTTTATACCGTTCCGCATGTGTTAAAATTGATAATGCAGTTTTATTCTTCGGTCAGTACGATTACGGCGATACCTCATTTGTATTTTTTTATGTTTTGGCGCTTTTATACAATAAAAATGATTATATCTAAAAAATAATTATTTTTGCATCGCTTTATTCTGTGAGCTATAACTTTTTAATTTTTTCGCTGATGATGCTGCATGGCAGCTCATTTTTTGCGGGACAAGATGATGTTTTCAGCGGTACCATGTTTATTTATATCCGTCTTTTTGATCGCGTGTTATTCCACTTTTTGTTCGGCGGTATGATGATAAATCATTGGTTTTTAGCCTTGTTTTTTTTTTTTTAAGGGGTTCACTAAAGGGGTTAACTAATGGGACAGGTTTATAGGGCGGGTCGTTACAGACGAGGCAATACTAAATATGTGTACTTTTATTGTTTTTTTTTTATTTACATAAAGAAAGGAATTTATTGGGGAATATATATATATATTTTTTCATTATTTATGAATTTTTTTTACACTTGTTATTTTTACTTTTTTTACTTTTTTACTTTGTCCCAGGGTGGGACATCACTGTATAGGGTCAGATCGCTGGTGTGACAGTGTGCACAGCAGCGATCTCACTGGCACTGCTGCAGGCTTCCTCAGCGCCTGCTCTCAGGCCATCTTGGATCCGGGGTCTTGCAGGGAGGAAGGCCTCAGAACAGAGCGATCACATTTTTTTCCTCAAAAATGATTTTTTTAGCCAGCTATTTTTTATTTTCCCAAGGGTAACAGGAGAAATTATAACCCCAAAATTGGTGTGCAATTTGTCCTAAAGTGCGCTGATACCCCATATGTTGGGGTAAACCACTGTTTGGGCGCACGGCAGGGCTCGGAAGGGAGGGAGCGCCATTTGACTTTTTGAACGCCACGTCGTGTTTGGAGATCCCCTGATGTGCCTAAATAATGGAAACCCCTCAATTCTAGCTCCACCTAATCCAACCAACCCTAATCCCAACCCTAATTGTAACCCTAACCTTAATTCCAACCTTAACCCTAATTATAACCCTAACACTAAGGCTAGGATCATATTGCGTTTTACCAGCCCGTTCAACACATAGCGTTGACGTGCTGGTAATGGTATAGCATAACGCGATCGCGTTATGCTATAACCGCTAGCGCAGAGGAATCAGCAACCTTAACCCTAATTATAACCCTAACCCTAATGTAAAAATAAAAATAAATAAAATTTCTTTATTTTATTATATGTCCCTAACAAAGGGGCTGAAAAACCCCCCTTTATGTACTGTTTTTTTTATTTTGATCACTGTGATAGTTTATCACAGTGATCAAAATGTACTTTTAGAGAATGAATGGAGTCATTCATTTTTTTAATCTGCCGCCAGGCAGAGTCGGCGGGCGCCATTTTTTTTTACAGGATGAAGAGGACGGAGGATCGGAGGACAGGGGGCGCTGCAGGAGCGCAAAGGGGCCATGGGGGACCCTATTTTCTCTCCCCTCTGATGTGCGATCACATCAGAGGGGAGAGAAATTGCACGCAGGATCGCGTCTTTTTTTTTTTCTTTTGCGATCGCCGTTATAGGGTTAATAACGGCGATCGCAAAAGTGGTGGGACTGGGGGGACCCTAATTATGTTCTCTGGGGTCTCGGCTACCCTGGAGAAAATCCGGCTAGGCGGGCGCACTGCGCATGCGCCTGCCATTTTCTTTACCGGAAAAAGACGCCGGGAGCTGCGGGAGCCACAGGAGGACTGGGGGGACACCGGGAGGCTCGGGGGTCCCGGGGACCCCATTTCTCTCCTCTCTGATGTGCGATCACATCAGAGGAGAGAGAAATTAAAGGGAAAATAGCTTTTTTTTGCTATCGTCGTTATAGGGTTAATAACGGCGATCACAAAAGCGGGGTCGGTAAAAACCAACCTGAATCATGTTCTCTGGGGTCTCGGCTACTTCTGGTAGCCGAGACCCAGAGAAAATCCAACTCTGGGGGGCGCTATAGGCTTTTTCCACAGCGCCGTTAATTAACGGCGCTGTGGTTTAAGTACCCTTAATGACCGCCGTTAAAAGGCGTATCGGCGGTCGTTAAGGGATTAATATGTGCAAATACATGTGTGGTCGATACATAGGACTGGCACACAACTTATTCCTTCCAAAGACCATACTAAGGACCAGGGGGCATGCATTACTGCATGCATAGTCGATTCCGACAGCTAAGGAAAGGGTTCTTTACAGTTAGAGCAGTCAGAACGTGGAATGGCCGACCACAACAGGTAGTAATGGCAGACACACATAACATTGTGGGTTATAGATAATTTAGTGACAAAATGTATAATTAGTGACTAAAAGTTGAACTTGATGGACCTAGGTCTTTCTTCAACCTATGTAACGTCTAACGTGTTTGTTGCAAGTCCAGACATGTCTCAACATGCACAGAAAAGCTCAGCTCCCTAGCCCTGACAGAACGTGCCGGAGCAAGTGTGTGTGTGTGTGTGTGTGTGTGTGTGTGTGTGTGTGTGTGTGTGTGTGTGTGTGTGTGTGTGTGTGTGTGTGTGTGTGTGTGTGTGTGTGTGTGTGTGTGTGTGTGTGTGTACACACCCACATTGATCTCTACAGTGAACCCCAATACAATTTATGGGATCCTCAACATAGCAGCAGGGTGGTGTTTCTCAGAGAGGGGGTAAAGGAATTAAAAGTTTTCATGCATTAGTGGATTCAAAAGGAATGGGAAAACACAGACGTACTTCTTCCTGCTAAGGCCACTTCTGACTTTCACTCTTTTTTTAAACTGTTTCTGCATATAAGCAATTTTTCCATTCATTTTTAACAAGGAAAAATAAATCCTCCTTTCCATAGGGAGCAGTGTTCTAGTGGTCAGACTAACTACTGAGCACCGTTTCCAATTCAGACAGAAATATGGTCAAGACCGAGGTCAGTGCTTGGATAACTACTTCCATCGTACTTTAAAGGTACATTTATACAAATCATAATTTGCCTTATTCTCCATTTTGCAACGGCTCTCGACTTTGATCAAAATCAGTAAGTTAGAAATAAATATATGATTTTTTTTTTTTATCAGGTGATTTGGCTATTGTTTGGTTTTACAACATAAATATTATAGGCTTCAATTTCTGCAATATTACAATTTGGACAGTAGATGGCACCAGACTACAGCGAATGTGGTAATACACAACAACTTGGACAAGGAGGGTCACATTTTTAGCCAGGGAGATCAGTGCCCTTTTAATGGCAGTGTATTATTATGCAGCACATAGGCCTGTGTGACGGAGGGGCAGATCCCTGAGGCCTGTATACTGGAAGATTATACACCCCACATTGTTTAGGGTGCCAAGAGCATCCATATGGATGAGCAGCATGTATACCATTAGGCGGCTTCCTCTTCCTCATATACTAGTGCCCCCACAAGCAGACCGTTAGAAGACGACAGCCTTTCTGCTTCCTTTTCCTAATACCAGAGAACCCCTTTAATAATGTACGTGAGATTAACATAAAGAGCGCAGAGAAAATGTGATGGCGCCTTCAGACTGTGGTGTGTGGACTCCAGATTATCTATGGGATTGCTGCTCCTCCTTCCTACCATGTGATAAAGCTCCAGGGGTCTCAAATGTTCACAACACTGAGGTAATAAGTGAAAGTGTCGCCATCTTGTGGCCAAGTAACCCTGCCCAATAAGATTATTTTTGTTTGCTGATATCTTCAGCTGTTCTCTGAATCTGTAGCAGAGACATCACTGTTCATACACAATGGCCAAGAACAGACGAGACAATTGTCAATAAGGATTTCTACAGAGAATAGCATATACTGTCCCATCCCCAGCACACAGGGGCTATTGTTACCGAATGTTCCCTCGGGCACTGGTTCTCTCCATGTGGGAACATGTACATAGAAGGAAACTAAACCAGAAAATGAAAATATACTGC
The DNA here is from genome assembly GCA_033576555.1 of Oophaga sylvatica. Classification (NCBI taxonomy): domain Eukaryota; kingdom Metazoa; phylum Chordata; class Amphibia; order Anura; family Dendrobatidae; genus Oophaga; species Oophaga sylvatica. The sequence continues at coordinate 132,070,214 of JARQOD010000003.1, forward strand.
ACTTACCAGAAAAATATATAGATATGGTCACAATACATATTGCTATAGGTTTATGGGGGCGACAGGTCCTCTTAGGCCCCTTTTTTGAGGGGGGTCACATCAGCAATAAAAATTAGAAACTGCAGCTATCAAATTTGTGATAATGCCACAGTATGGCATCCACCGGACACGTGTGATGCCAAAAAATGGGCCCAATTCACCATTAATGCTGATTGAGCCAAATGCTTCAAAATGGCGCATGGGGTTCATCGATTTTGCGCAAAAATAACATTTTTCTGATTAACTTTTTTTTTTTTATATAGAGCAAAAAAGTTCCATGTAGCTCTAGCACAGATGAAACATCACAAGTAGCTCTAGCATTTGCGGAAGCATTTGCTCCATTTTTGATAATTTTGCAACTTAAAAAAAATAAATAAAAAATAATCACAATTGATGAATCGACCACCAACATTTTGGAAAACAAAATCAAGGCCTAATGGGTAAAAGGGACAAACAAGAAACAGGTGAACGCATAAAAGAGACGTTAAAAAAAAGTGTAAATTATAAGAAGAATTTGGCACAAATAACAAAAAAGGCTTAAAATTGCAAAAACTTGACAAAAAAAAAAAAAGAAAGAAAAAATTAGGCCCAAATGCAATAATGATCTGGTCACATAGCTTCATGCGTGAACTGGACTTGCTGGACGGTTGCGTGAACATTTGTTTTTGCTGCTTTGCCTGACAAGAACCAGGACTTTGTTGTATTAGGGCTTGATTTCTGGCAAGACGAAATGTGGCTGTCAGAGACATAATTCATTTTATCATAGGATTTACAGAACAATGGGGAAAAAATCCAGGTAGTTTTTATTTTAGTATCTTTGTTTTACAATTGTGGCTATACAAATTCTGTAGATTTTATTTTTCCTAAGTAAAAAAAAAGAAAGAAAGAAGTGCTACAAAAAAAATAAATAATTTTTCTGGGTCACGCTACAGTCTTATTGGTGCTTTTTTGGGGTCCTAACGATTTAATATTTTTACAATATTTCTGCTATTTCTGTTCTTCTAATCCCAGACAACCCCCTTGAATTATCACTGTACGATCAAGCAATTTGATGTCACTTAATATGATAAACAGACAATCTGCAAAATTATCATGTGGTCTTATCTCTGAAAAACTGGTGGTCACTAGAAGATTCGTCAGTGATTCTGCCTGAATTCTAACAGAAAACACTTTGATATGTTCCAAATTTTTGCGACAATTTGCACCAAAGGTTTGTGACGTTTGGAATTTTTACTCCAGTCCCAGCCAGACCCTTTAAAGTGGATAATGCAGGGGCAGAAGAGGGGTGTGAAAACTCAAATTCATCAGAATTTATGCTACTAATATGGTGTAACTTAAGGCACATGCCTCTTAATGAATTAGGCTTATCTTCTTCCAGTATTGCCTTCATTAAAATTGGCATCCAAAACACCAGTGTTAATGAATCAGGGCCTAGTTGTTTCCTCTTCTGTCTGCTGAACCGCATACAAGTAAAAGGAAAAAGACTGATCTTCAGTTCAGGACAGGTAAGCTATTGAGCATTGGCAGGTGGAATTCATGCTGAGAAGTGAGGTTCCAGCGCCTATAGTGCTGTCAGAATGCTTACACTCTCAAAGAATGAATAGGAAGTTAAAAAGCATGGGAATCGGGATAGTTCTTGGATGTATTAGACTGGTATCTTCAAAAAAAAGCAAATTTTACCTTGTGGCACGTGAGGGAAGCAAGGACATACTTTTCTAAGGCTGTGCATGAGACCTTTTTGTATGCAAAAAGCTATTTCAAAGTTGCCAGAACTTATTTAGTGATTGTACTGTATTAGTACGTTCATAAGAAAATATTTTAAAAGATGTAAGTTGGAGGCTGTGAATATGATAAAGCTGCAATACCAGCAATAGTCTATAGACAGAAGTGGCGCTGTTTCCAGGGAAGGGAACAAATTAGACTGATCATTAGAGAACAGCATACATTGTGGCAGGCAGGATTGTAGGAGACATGGCTCAGTGACTACTGATATGTAAGCTTCCATTAGCAGAGTCATCAGGAGTAGCTGTCGCCAGCTTCTGCACTCAATGTCAGTGAAGGATACCGCATGCTGATCTAGGTGTAGACATCTTACTATGACCATGTAAACAAACAGGCTGCCCTCTGGTGGAAGGCATGCGACTACAGGCCACAACCTGCCATAAGAATTTCATTAGTGTTTCTACTGAGGCGCAACACGAAGCCCTGGATTCCCCAACTATAATCAGATGTATAACACTGGTGTCTCCTCACATGGCAGCGGGTACAACAGCCATCATTATACCTCCTAGCTATCCCCTGTGTTTGGATGACATTGTGAAGGAAAAAGAAAATTATCACCATGTATTACTTTGACTCTATGCCCTGAGATACAAGGATAGTACAGGCTGCCACTTAGGTGTGTTAGTTAAAATCCTGTCCTAGGCCCCATTCACAAGTCAGAGTTTCATGTGCATGTTTCTTTGCCAGATAAACAGCTGGTGAAATAAGTATTGAACACCTCACCAATTATCTAAGTAAATATATTTCTAAAAGGTGCTATTGACATGATATTCTCCCCACGTCAGTAACAAACCATCCAATCCGCACAAAGAAATCAAAACATAGATGTCCACAAATTATGTGTAATAATGAGAAATGACACAGAGAAAAAGTATTGAACACGATTACAGAAATGTATTTAATACTTCTTACAAAAGCCTTTGTTGGTGATGAAGCTTCAAGATGGCGCCTGTATGGAGAAACTAGTCGCCTGCATTGCTCAGGTGTGATTTTGGCACATTCGTCCAAACACTCTTCAAATCCTGAACATGCCGGGGGCTCCTTCTCTGAACTCTGAGGCGTCCCTACATTTTCTATATGATTCAGGTCAGGTGATTGGCTGAGCCATTCTAGCAGCTTTATTGTCTTTATCTGAAACCAACTAAGAGTTCCCTTGGCTGTGTGTGTGGTATCATTCTCTTTCTGAAACGTCGACCCTCGTTCCATCTTCATCATCCTGATAGATGGCAGCAGATTGTTATCAAGAATGTTTCAGTAAATTTGTCCATTCACCCTTCCTTCAATCATATGAAGCTTGTCAGTGTCATATGCTGATAAGCAGCCCCACACCATGATGTTCTCACCTCCAAACTTCACTGTTGTATGGTATTTTTGGGGCGATATATAGTGCCTTTTGGCCTCTAAACATGGTGTGCATTATGGCATCCAAAGAGTTAAATTTTGGTCTTATCTGACAGACGATATTCTCCCAGTATTTCACAGGCTTGTCTAAATATTGTTGAGCAAGCTGTAAACGCACTTAAACATGCTTTTTTTTATCCGGCAATGGAGGTTGAGTGCATTACCTATAGCTTTCTTTGAAACAATTAGACCGGTAATTAGCAGGTACTTCTGTAGATCTCCACAGGGGGTCCTTGGCTCTTGGACAACACTTCTGATACCGTATTTTTCAGACCATAAAATGCACCCCACCATAAGTCATAACCCAAATTTTCAGAAGGAAAATAGGAAAAATAATGAATGCGTCAAATGGTGGTCCGTCTTACAGTCCGAATTCACCCTCCCAGGGTGATGGATGTGGAGGGGGAAATCTGCAGCGCTGGTGGCCATTTTCCAGGAGGCCACTGCATTGCAGCAATGGATGTGTGGAGGCTCCTGGCCTTCACAAAATGTTGGTGGAGCCCCCGCACCACCAAGCACCGCCGAAACTACCACATCAACCTGGGATGAGAGTCATATCACCACCCTGCAGCGTCGGACCACCGAACACCCCCACTTCCCAGCCCAGGGCTGGCAGAATCTGCCAACTAGTGCTGCCGCCACGCTCCTGGCAAGTACATTTGGGTTATAAGACGCACCCCCATTTTTCCCAAAACTTTTTTTGGGGAAAAAGTGTGTCTTATAGTCTGAAAAATACGGTAATTCATTTCAAACTTCTGTCTGAAATCTAGAGGCCGTGAGCAATTTTTTGGTGAAATTATAGTCTTTCCACTTCAGGATTATCACCCCAACAGTGCTCACTGGAGCCTTCAGTAGTTTAGAAATTCTTCTGTAACCAATACCACCAGTATGTTTTACAATAAGTTTGCGAAGGTATTGAGCAGCTCACTGGTTTTACCCATCATGAGATTTTTCTTGTGCAGCATCTTGGCCTATAATAAGGTGTCTCATTACCATCAGTTGACCAGATATTATTTTTCACTAAGTGGCTGGATGGCTTTCCAGTTACTGATCGATTTCGGCTGGTGTCAGGACTTCCCATGGCTTTTTGCACCTTTTTCTTCATGTATTCAATACTTTTTCCGTTGTCATTTCTCATTATTACACATAATTTATAGAAATCTATGGTTTGATTTCTTTGCATTTGTGGATTGGATGGGTTGTTACAGACATATGTTGAGAATTCCATGTCTATAACCTTTAGAAAAACATTTACTTAAATTGGTGACGTGTTCAATACTTATTTCACCCGCTGCACAGGCCTTTCCACATGCCCATTTTTCAACAATGAAACTCACCCATTCAAGTGCATGGGACAGTAAAAACCACCCCAGTTATGTCTAAGGGTATCAGCGACAATCCTTTCTATTAGGCGTAACATAAATTAAAAAAAAAGATATAGATATACAGTATATCTATCTCTAGCAGCACGGTGGCTCAGTGGTCGGCACTGTCGCTTTGCGGCGCTGGGGTCCTGGGTTCAAATCTTGCCAAGAACAACATCTGCAAGGAGTTTGTATGTTCTACCCGTGTTTGTGTGGGTTTCCTCCGGGTACTCTGATTTCCGCCCATACTCCAAAGACATACTGAATGAGACTCACAGTCTAAATTCCCTAGGGGGACAGTGCCGATGATGTCTGCAAAGCGCCGTGGAATTAATGGCGCTATATAAGCAAGTAAATTAAATGAAAATAAACGTATAGACAAAAGTACCGGGACACGTGCCTAAATAATTGAATTTGGATTTTTCATTCAGTCCCATTGCACCAATGATTAATATCTGGCCCCTCACCAGATTTGTGACAGAATGGCTTGTTATATAGATCTCAACTATACCAGGGCTGTCCTGTAATAGGACGTCACAGGTGTAACAAGTAAGGTCATGAAATTTCTTCCCTCCTAAATATACCAGGATCAACCGAGTGGTATTAATGGGGAGTGAAAGTAAAGGCAACAAATCGGCCATAAAAGTGGCCACATAACGTTATATAGTGGGGTCACAGAGTGCTCAAAAGTCACCAATGCTCTGCTGACTGCATAACTGCAGAGTCCAAACCTCTTTGGACATTAACAAACACAGAATTGTGTGCCAACAGCACCATGTAAGGTCTCAATGGCCAAACACCTGCATGCAAGCCTTACATCACCAAGCACAATGCCAAACACTGGATGCAGTGGTATGAAGAGGTCACCGGACTCTGGAGCAGTAGAAACAGGTTCTGGGGAGTGATGGATCGCACTTCTCTAGCTGGCATCTGATGGACGAGTTTGGGGTTGGCAAACGCCAGAACTTTGCCCGTCTGACTGCATTGTGCCAACTGTGAAGTTTGGTGGCGAATGGATAATATGTAGTTGCATTTGAAGGACTTGCCTCAGGATCTTTGCTCTAATGTAGGGAAATTTTAACGCCTCATTATAAAAAGACATTTTGGACAATTGTCGCTTCCAACGTTGCACTGGGCACGGTCATGGGCAACAAAAAAAAGGATCTTCCTCAAACTGTTCACACAAAGTCATGGTTGGGCAACTTTAGTGTTGGAGAACTTGACTGGTCGCATGGAATTCTGACCTCAATCCCCATCCAACACCAGTGGGATCAACTAGAACAGAGATTGGAAGCCTGGACGTCTCCTCCAACATCAGTATCTGACCTCACAAATGCTCTTCTGGATGAATTGGCAAAAATTCACATAGACACCTCCAAAATCTTGTAGAAATCCTTCCCAGATGAGTGGAAGATGCTATAGCTGTAAAAGGGACCAAACAAATATTAAGGTCTATGGATATAAACTATGTTCCAAATTATTATGCAAATTGGTTTTAAGTGTCATAGCATTTTTGTTTTTTTTTGTAAATGAAACCCATTGAAGGTATTGTGTTTCAGGGTTCTTTGGATCACTGAAATCAATCTCAGATACCTGTGATAATTAGTTTGCCATGTGAGCCAATAAAAGGAAAACTGGGTGTTCCACACTATTAAGCAGGCCAGAGTTTTCAAGTAAAATGGGAAAGAAAAAGGATCTCTCTGCTGCTGAAAAGCATCAAACAATGCAATGCCTTGGTCAAGGGATGAAAACATTACATATTTCCCGAAAACTTAAGCGTGATCATCGTACTGTTAAGAGATTTGTGGCTGATTCTGAGCACAGACGTGTTCGTGCTGATAAAGGCAGAATGAGGAAGGTTTCTGCCAGGCAAGTTCATCGGATTAAGAGAGCAGCTGCTAAAAAACCATTACAAACCAGCAAACAGATATTTGAAGCTGCTGGTGCCTCTGGAGTCCCTCAAACCACAAGGTGTGGGATCCTTCAAAGGCTTGCTGTGGTGCATAAACCTACGATTCGGCCACCCCTAAACAGTGCTCACAAGCAGAAACGGTTGCAGTGGGCCCAGACATACATGAAGACTAATTTTCAAACAGTCTTGTTTACTGATGAGTGTTGAGCAACCCTGGATGGTCCAGATGGATGGAGTAATGGATGGTTGGTGGATGGCCACATGTCCCAACAAGGCTGCGACGTAATCAAGGAGGTGGAGGAGTCATGTTTTGGCCGGAATCATAGGGAAACAGCTGGTAGGGCCCTTTAAGGTTCCTGAAGGTGTGAAAATGACCTCTGCAAAGTATATAGAGTTTCTGACTGACAACTTTCTTCCATGGTAAAAAAAGCAGAAACGTGCCTTCAGGAGCAAAATCATCTTCATTCATGACAATGCACCATCTCATGCTGCAAAGAATACCTCTGAGTCATTGGCTGCTATGGGCATAAAAGGAAATAAACTCATGGAGTGACCAGCATCTTCCCCCTGACCTCAACCCTATTGAGAACCTTTGGAGTATCATCAAGCAAAATATCTATGAGGGTGGGTGGCAATTCACATCAAAACAGCAGCTCTGGGAGGCTTCATGCAAAGAAATATAAGAAGAAACTCTCCAAAAACTCACAAGTTCAATGGATGAAAGAATTGTGAAGGTGATATCAAAGAAGGGTTCCTATGTTAACATGTAACTTGGCCTGTTAGGATGTTTTGGAGTTAAGTAGCTTTTTTGTTCAGTGAATGTGACCTCCTAATGCTGCAAATGCCACAAATGAGCATTTTCAGTTCTTTAAAACAGATCAAATGTTCAGAAATTCTACTGTGCCTAATAATTTGGAACAGTGCATTTTGAGTTTTTTTCCATTTTGGAGATTATACTGTTATCATTGGGAGGTTTCTTCAATAAAATTCGATGTATAATCTAACGAATGATGACTTTTATTAGACTGACTGTCATTTGCACCGACCACTTAGGAAAATCAGAGAAAAATATCATTTGCATAATAATTTGGAACATAGTGTAGAATGGGGAGTCAAAAACACTCCTATAAGAGTAATGTACTGGAGCATAATACTTGTGTATATAGTGTACATGCAGGGTTAGAATATATATTTTATATTGCAACAAGTGGCATTCGACGACCACGAAACTCTGATAGTTACGCTGTTAGTGTCTACTGTATATGTAGTCACCCGATGGTTGAGATGCATGTTGACTGATTTGCCGACAAATGAGAATCCTATAAATTTGTTATTTGTAGTCATTATCGAAATGTGTAGAAAGGAAAGAGTGGTCACATGTGTAAGGCTACTTTCACACTTGCGTTTTTTTGTGCTGCGTATCGAGCGCACATAAAACGCATTAAAAAAACACGTGCAAACGCTTGTAAACGCTGCGATATTTAGTCGCATAAGCGTGCGCATTACGACAAAAAAACGCAGCACTTGGATGCGATTTCAAGCGTTTTTGCATGCGTTTGCGTTTTTTCGGTGCATTTCACAGGAGGAAAATCCTTGAAAAATTCTTGCAACAGACTCCACCAATGGGCGTGTCTTATGGGAAATCTTTATATAGAGCCTGTTTACAGCCATTCTTCACATTTTCTTGCATTTGCCTTTGTGAACATGGATCTGCGCTGGAAGAGTTTCCACTTCAACTTGGATCTGGACATTGTGATGGATCAGGCTTATGCAGTTGCTTGCCATGAAGAAAGGGAGAGAGAGAGAGACAGCTAAGACGGCAGCGGCGGCGTTTGTGGGTACATCCCATTGTTGAACTCCGGGAGAGCCATGGAGCGTACCACACCCTCTATAGCGAGCTGCAGGCAAACCCCGAGAAATTTACGGACTACACCCGGATGTCCCAAGAAAGCTTCATGGATTTACTTGCTCGGGTCCAACAATTCATCCGGAGACAGGACACACAGCTCCGTCGGGCGATTCCTCCAGAGGAAAGACTCCTGGTGACATTACGGTACGTAATATTGCTAAACCAATGCCTGCATCATTTTATTTGTTATGCCATGTACTATTCCAAAGATGACAGAATTATTGTTCTGCCATCTAGTAAACAAAGACCTGCAGAATTATTTGTAGGCCATGTACTTTTTTTTCTCTTTAGTTAAATGTTTTAAAAAAACATATACAATAATATATATTGTTTTTCTTTCTCAGATTCCTTGCTACTGGAGAGAGCCTCTCTTCACTCCACTTCCAGTACCGGATTGGTATCTCCACCTTGTCAGGAATTGTTGTGGACACCTGCCGGGCATTGTGGAATGTTCTCTGTCCAGAATTTATGCCCCTGCCCACCACAGAAAAGTGGCTAGAAATAGCTGAAAAATTCTGGACAACCTGCAATTTCCCCAACTGTTTGGGAGCAGTTAATGGGAAACACATCCGGATCATCAAACCCAAAAGAACAGGCACGGAGTACTACAACTACAAAAAGTACTTCTCTACAGTTCTCATGGCCATTGCGGATGCAGACTGTTTGTTGCAGTGGACATTGGGGTATTTGGCCGTGGAAATGACTCACAGGCTTTTAAGAACTCGGACATGGGCCGGAGGTTGTATGGTAACCAGTTCAATTTCCCCATGCCACGGCCTCTTCCCCACACTGAAGGTCCGCCACAGCCATTTGTCATGGTTGGGGATGAGGCATTCCAGATGTGCCAACACCTGCTCAAACCCTACTCCAGCCGGGACTTGGACCACAACAAAAAAATATTTAATTACAGGCTGACCATTGCCAGAAGAACTGTAGAGTGTGCCTTCGGTATACTGGTTTCCACATGGCGCATTCTGGGCACAGCCATTCATCTGAAACTGGACACAGTGGATGAAGTGGTGAAGGCCTGTGTGGTGCTACATAATTTTGTGATGTCTAAAGAGCACCCAAACTTTGAACTTGATGATGCAGCTCCTAACCCATTGCCTGAGTTCACTCAGCACCCTCTCAGGTCTTCTGTTGAAGTTGGCCAAATGAGGGACCAATTTGCAGCCTACTTCATGTCACATGTAGGACGAGTGGAATGGCAAGAACAAATGGTGTAAAAAAAGTGTTCTGGTCTGTATGTTAATAAAAAACCTGTGTTTATACCTGTACCGAGTGCAGTCTGTGTTTTTACACTCAAATACAATAATCAACTGGCCAGGTTTACCAGTGAATTCATGATGCTGTGTTTTTTTGTGCATCATGAATTTACTAGTAATCCTGACCAGGTGACTATACATACACACACACACAAGTTGTATAACCTTTATCATCTCTCCAGTTTGGGTTCAATTTGCAGCGACGGTGGAGATAAAACAACTAATATTTGTGTCACCTGGCCTGATGTTACAAATACTGATTTGTGGATGCACTAGCATCCGTCACTCTTTATTATACCTGACCAGGTGAATTATAAATATTATTTGTAGTATCATCACTGTGGCTTGATTTTGAACGCACTGGAGAGATAATAAAGTTTATACATCTTCTACAATCCCCAGGCCTGGTGTCATGCTGAAGTGAGGACGCCCCAAATAACACATCCTCACTTCAGAATGTATCACACATGGTCAGGAGAACACACAGCACCTTCCTACCGAAAGACAGGCTAGAAGAGGAGGACAGATCAAGCCGATAATGTTTATAAAAAGTAGTAGGGGTAGAGACCATGTGGCCGCCTTACATATCTCCTCGATGGAAACCTCCGCCCTCTCGGCCCAGGAGGTCGCCACAGCCCTGGTGGAATGGGCTCTCAGATCCTGTGGTACCGGTGTCTTACTAGATGTGTAGGCTAAGCTAATGGCATCCATAATCCATCTAGCTAATGATCCCTTTGTGACACTACTCCCTTTCCTTCTGCCTTGGAAAGACACAAATAAGGACTTGCTCTTCCTATCCTGACTGGTCCTGTCTAGATAGTGTACCAGGGTTCTCCTTACATCTAATGTGTGGAGTTTACATTCTTCCTCTGATGTTGGCTCACTGAAGGAGGGCAGTATAACCTCTTAATTTCTATGAAATTTAGAGGCCACCTTTGGGAGATAGGCTGGATCAGGTCTCAGTACGACCCTATCCTCTAATATCTGCATGAACGGAGGATCTATGGACAGAGCCTGTTGATCACTAACCCTACGTGCTGACGTCAAAGCTATCAGGATCACCGTTTTGAGAGTCAGGTTTTTGTTAGAAATTTCCTGTAGGGGTTCAAAGGAAGATTTTGTCAACGCTTCCAAAACTAAATTTAGATCCCAAGGGGGAAATCTTGGGCCTGGCGCTGGTCTAGATCTCTGACAGGCTTTAATAAACCTGACTACCCATCTGTTTGCCGCCAGATTATGGTTGAACAGGGCCCCAATGCTGATACCTGCACCTTAAAAGGTGCTAGTGGCTAGCCCCATTTCTATCCCTTTCTGGAGGAATTCCATAATGAGCTTAATTGGGATTGGACCTCCGAACCGGTGTCCTGAAAAGCTTAGAAATTTTACCCATATTCTGCCATAAATTCTAGTGGTTATGGGTTTTCGGCTCTGCATTAGCGTATTGATCAGTCCCGGTGAAAACTCCCTCTGTATCAATAATGACCTCTCAAATTCCAGGCCGTCAAGTGAAGGCCTGGTTTCTGAGGGTGGACTACTGGGACCTGCTTGAGGAGACCTGGAATCTCCGGGAGAACCTAGGGGTCTGTCACGGACATCTTCCTTAGCCATGAGAACCAAGGCCTTTTGGGCCAGAAGGGAGCTATGAGTATGATCCTCTCCTTCTCCTCCCGAGTCTTCCTGAGTACTGTCGGGATCAACATCATTGGGGGGGAAGGCATATGCTAGGGGAAAGTCCCAAGGGATCTGCAGCGCATCTACAGCATAAGGTCTTTCCTTCGGGTCTAGGGAACAGAATCTGCTGGTTTTCCTGTTTGCAAAAAGGTCTATCTCTGGCTGCCCCCAGAGATTCACAATCTGCTGGAACACCGATTGATTTAGTTCCCATTCTCCTTGTTTCAGGGTCATTCTGCTGAGGAAATCTGCCTCCTCGTTGTCCTTCCCCCTTATGTGTAGAGCTGAAATTTGGAACTGGCGTCTCTCCATCACTTGCAGAATCTGCTGGGTTAATGTCATCAAGGGTTTGGATCTTGTGCCTCCCTGATGATTTATGTAGGCTACTGAAGTTCTGTTGTCCGACAGGAATTCCAATATTGCTTCTTTAATGGCAAGTAGCTCCCTGAAATTTGAGGAATCTGCTGCTTGCGCTTCGGTCCATATCCCCTGTATCACATTGTCCCTTAGATGTGCTCCCCATCCTTCCGCACTCGCATCCGTTATTATCACATCCGATACCGGAAGGGACCTTGGGACACCACGTGACAGATTTTCCGGGTCCAGCCACCATGCTATGGTACTTAAGGTTTCTTGGGATAGCGTCATCTTCTCATCCAGATGTCCTGATAGTTTTATCTTCCCTTCTAGGACATCCTGCTGCAGAGACCTGAAATGGTACTGGGCCCACTGCACCGCCAGAATGCATGAAGTCATAGAGCCTAAAAGGGACTTGGCTTGTCTGAGGGACATAGTTGGTTTGGATAATGCTGCTGATATTAATGTTATCATCTTCCTTTTCTTGTCCTCTGGAAGGAGGCAAAGTTGTTTCTCCGAGTCTATAGTAAGACCCAAGAAGGATTGAACCCTCTTGGGTTGGAGTTTTGATTTTTCTATATTTATTATCCAGCCTAGACTGGACATGGTGTCTTGAATGAATCTTAGATTGGCTCTGCACTCCTGCTCCGATCTGCCGATTATTAGGAAATCGTCCAAGTAAGGTATAAGTAAAATATCCTTTTCCCGCAGGCATGCTGTCACTTCGAGAATTATCTTGGTAAATATTCTCAGGGCCATGGATAGGCCGAAGGGCAGTACCCTGTATTGGAGATGCCTTAGCTGATCTTTTAGACGTATTGCCACTCTTAAGTACTGCTGGTGTTCCTGATGGATAGGGACATGATAATAGGCATCTTTGAGGTCTAAAACGCTCATAAAACAACCTGGAAACAACATTTTGATTGCCGTCTTTATGGATTCCATCTTGAATGGCCTGTAGGCCAAGAATTTGTTGAGGCCTCTCAGGTTGACTATTGTCCTGTAAGATTGATCTGGTTTCTTGATCAGAAACAGGGGAGAGTAAAATCCTCTCCCCTCCTGCTGAACCGGCACCTCTATCAGTACTTTCTTTTGAATTAATGATAATACTTCGGCCTCCAGAGCTTGCTGTTCTCCCTCGGATCTGGGGGATGAGATTTTGAACCTGTGTCTGGGTACTGAAGCAACTCTAATCTGATTTCTGATTTTATAATGCCGAGGACCCAGCTGTTGACCGAGATCTTCTCCCAGGCGGTTAGGAAGTAGGACAGCCTTCCTCCCACCTGGGGCGGCCCATCACTTGGCGCTCTTTCTACTCTTTGAAGATGACTCTCCGAACATGAAGCCTCTATATTAAAGGGCCTTATCGCTCTCCAGCTTTGTGTATCCTTGGACGGCCTGCTCCTGCTATAACGCCTTCTCCGAAATGAGTTTCCGAACTGCGGTCTCGACACTGTCGAAAATCCCTTCTTCTTGTCCGCTGCTTTATCCAAAATGTCATCCAAGGTCTTCCCAAAGAGAAATTTGCCCTCACAGGGAATGGAACATAGCTTGGTCTTGGACTGTGCGTCTCCTGGCCAGCTTTTAAGCCATAGGGCTCTACGCGCTCAATTAGCTAGATTCGCTGACCTAGCCGCTAGCCTTACTTAGTCCGCTGAGGCATCTGATAAATAAGAAGCTGCGCCCTGTAATAATGGTAGCTCCGCTTAAAACCTCTTCTCTGGGGGTGTTATCTCTAAGATGATCACCGAGCTGTTCTAACCATATCATCAATGACCTTGCGGTGCATGTGGCTGCAATGGCTGGTTTTAACGATCCCGCTGAGGACTCCCATGCCTGCTTGAGGAATGTTTTGGCCTTCCTGTCTAGTGGATCCTTGAGGGCACCTAAATCCTCAAATGGTAGCGTAGAGTACTTTACTGCTATGGCTACCGCCACATCAATTTTCTGGGCCTTGTCCCATATGAAAGTGTTCTCTTCCTCAAAGGGGTATCTTCTCTTTGAGGAAGATGGTAGTGGCCCCTTTTTCTCCGGCTTCCTCCATTCTCTGTCAATGAGTAGCTGAATATTCTCATTAACCGGAAAACGCCTCTTTTTCTGACTCAGGCCTCCGAACATAATATCCTGGAGGGATCTAGTCTGTTTGGGGTCTGATATGCCCATGACAGTCTTAATGGACTTAACTAGCTTGTCTGTTTCTTCCGTAGGAAAACAGGGTTTTCCTCCCATCTCGTTATCATAGGAAGAAGAAGATAGTGATCCTGAACCTGAACTATCTTCCTGCTGAACCGATTCTTCCGGTTCAGAGTATACAGATTCCGGCCTGACCTGCGGTTTGTCGGTCATCAGATCTTTTAAGGACTCCTGTACCTCAGACCTAATAATGGTCCTGAGGTCCATAGCAATCCCCGGTGTTTCCTCTGCTATGGTCTGTTGAATGCACTGACTGCAGAGTGGCTTGCTACTAGCTTCGGGCAGAGCCTGCTTACATATGGCACACTATTTTTTTTGTTTGGAGGTGTGCTTTCGGGCCCTTTCCTATGAAGGTAATAGAGGAAAAAAAAAAGAGGGGTCCTTTAATACCAGTCACATTCACGTAGATCACTCACCACCCGTGGATCAATCTACGGTACCGGAGACGCAGGCTGAGAAGGTTCAGAGGAAAGCTTGTCTCTGGTGGAGGACTTCTGATTTGATTTAGACTTCTGGCTTGCTCCATCAGTTGAATGGTCAGACTTGTACTTATGCCCCTGCGATGTCGGCCGTTGGCGCTGCTGCTGTGACGACTGGCGCTGCTGCTGTGGAGGCTGCTGCTGTTGTGACTCCATGACTGAAGTACCTACAGCGATTGCCACCATTATTCTGGAGTCACCACTTTAAATACTGGGTGGCTCCTCCTCCCGTCTCCGTAGTGACTTCCTCTTTTTTTTTTTTCAAACGACGTATACAGGGATCCTATGCCCTGCACATGCCCTCCTCCTACGTCACCGGCCCACACACATCGCAGGACCGCCTCTACTGTTCGGCGTCGTGTGCAAGAAATGGCATGCCTGGCGCGCAATGTCGGGATGCGCCGGAAGTTCAGCCGCCCGCACATACGCAGACATCAGACGTCGCTTACCGGCGCGCTCGGCTCCCTGTGCGCAGTCCCGGTGAGTCCGATCAGCCCCAATGCTGATGTTTCTCTCACCGGCGCACTCCGGTGCATGTGCGCAGCCCGGAGCGTGACCCAGCGCACATCACCGGGGGGGGGGGGGCCCACCCACGCAGCCCCAGACCTCCCTGTCTCTCTTCTGGGAGGTGGTCCTGGTGCACAACGCTGGGTGCTTCTCCCCCCCGTGCGCGCAGCCCTGGGATTCCTGCTTGGCAGGGACATTTTACAAAGAGGTCCCCTGCCGCAGCTGCATCGGCCCGATGGCCGCTTCACAACCCCGGACGGCATCCCGATCCTCCTGGACACCATCCTGGGTAAGTGTACCGCACCTGTTGTAGGCTTCCACGAGGACAGGAAACCTAACTGATGCGAAGGAGAGGTACCGCCCTTTTATTCAGTAGGTTTCCTGTCCTGGTGGGCGGAGACCCTCTCTCAGGTGGTGCTGTCATGGGAGAGGGGGAAAAATACAAGTCATATATTTGTGTTTTTGACTACACATATCTCCAGGAATGACACAAACATGTGTCATTCCTGCAGTTATGTGTAGGCAAAAACGCAAAGTGTACGGCGCAGTGTGTGTACGGCGCAGTGGCTGTAGGCGGCGAAAGACACATTAATCAAACCGTTTTTACTAAAAGCATAATTGCACATTTATTTGTTACAAAAAAAAAAAAAAAAAAGACCATTTTTATTGAGGACGTTTTGGGGGAGATTGGGATACTCTGGGGTGTGCAGAGATGACAAACGGCTGGAAAGCGAGGAAGGTGTTCGAGGGGAAGGGGCAACGAAAGTAGTGGGGGAAGGAAGATCAGACATGGAAGTAGAGGCAGGTTGAGACACATTAAGAGAAGAGGGGGGATGGACAAAGTCTTCTTTCTCTTCTTGGGGGCAGGAGTCCCCTGCATGGACCGACTTCTGTGTGACCGCCTTGAGCTTGTGGACCGTGGCCTTGAAACATAAAACACGGAATGTCGGTCACCCGTCTCATGCTCTGTGGTGGCAGTACTCGGAGGAGAAGTGGTGGCGGTGCTCTGAGGAGGACAAGTGGTGGCAGTGGTCCAAGGAGGAGAAGTTGTGTCTGTGCTCCTAAACTGCTGCAGAGTGGTGGCGGTACTCCTAGAAGGAGAAGTGGCATCTGTGCTCCTAAACTGGTGCTGAGTGGTGGCGGTACTCCTAGCAGGAGAAGTGGTGGCTGTGCTAAGAAAATGGTGGATAGTGGTGGCAATACTCCTAGCAGGAGAAGTGGTGGCTGTGCTCCGAAAATGGTGGATAGTGGTGGCGGTACTCCTAGCAGGAGAAGTGGTGGCTGTGCTAAGAAAATGGTGGATAGTGGTGGCGGTACTCCTAGCAGGAGAAGTGGTGGCTGTGCTCCGAAAATGGTGCAGAGTGGTGGCAGTGCTCCTAGAAGAAGTGGTGGCTGTGCTCCAAAAATGTTGTGTAGTGGTGGCTGTGCTCCTAGGAGAAGTGGGGGCAGTGGCCCAAGCAGGTACTGCGGTGGCGGGAGTCCAAGACTGGGGAACAGTGTCTGTGGTGGGGTGCTCCAGACAGGAGCAGCGCTTGCCATGGTGGTGGCGACGGTGGAGTGTCCAGCAGTACTCGGACTTGTGGTGGTGTAGTGGTGACTCGGAATGCTGGTGGCCGTGCAGTGGTATGCAGCAGAAGTCGGTAGTGATGTGTGGCGAATCAGTGGTGGCACAGTTGGATATGCAACCACTGACTGCTGCACGAACCGATTCTGCAGCATAACCGGCAAGTAAGCAGTGTTGCAGGCCTGCAACACACTCAGCTGTTGCTCAGGACTAAGGTGTTCTGCCATGCCCCGTTCAATTTTACTGAAAAAATGGTGCGCTGGTCTGTTGAGGTCGGCCTCCAGCCTATCAAGCCGCTGGTCGACACAGTGGAAGCGGTGATCCATGTGGGTAAAACCCCGTTCCATGAGTGAAAAACCGCTTTCCACTGTGCCTGACAGCGACTTCATACTGCCATGAAAGGCCTCGCTCAAGTGCATGAACTCGGGCAAGACATTCCTGTCCAAGGCCCTCTGCCGCTGGCGGGAAGTGCCCGCATAACCAGTGGCAGAGACCTGGGACAGGGGAACACCTGATTGACCAGCTTCCTGGTCACCAGCTGTCCGTGTTGCTGACCTGCAAGTTGCTTCCAGGCTGTCGGATGGCTGGGACGGGTCCGAGGTCGTCCGATGAAGGACTGCTTCAGGGACAGGCTGCATGGTGCTGCTCCAGGTGCTGTGGAAAGAAAATAAAAACATTATTATAATGCATGAACAAGAAGCATCAGCTGTGGAATAGAAAAGCACTGATTTGAAAAAAAAAAAAATTTTTTTTTTTTTTTTTTTTTTTTTTTAAAACTTACGCTCTGCTGGCAAGGACCGGTCTCAGGAACGCCAACTCGTGATAGTAGCGATATTTCCTTCTGGCCCTTGCTGCTGAACCACTGCGAACCTGTCCCTCTGCACGAACATCAGTGTTGAAGCGGTCCTTCATTGAGCCATCGTGTGCGGACTTTGTTCACTGTTGGAAAAAAAAAAAACAGGAAAATCTGTTCATCACACACACTGGTGTACATGGTCACAACATCATGAGCATGCATACAGTCATGAACATAAAAAAAAGCTATACAATGCATAGTGACAGAATTTTACCACAAACCCACAGTGCATCTGGAACAGAAGTGAATGCAACATTAAAAAAGCAATACAATACACAGCATAGCAATACATATACACCAGCCAGGCATCTAATTGTGAAAAAGATTACACCTGTTGGGCGTTTTGCCAGGCAGTTGTTTGAGTAAATATATCTACCAGCAAACCCATCAGTGCCATCTGGAACAAGAGTGAATGCAGCATAAAAAAGCAATACAATACACAACATAGCAATACAATACACAGGGCAGTCATTGTTGAACCAGATGACACTGTTGGGTTTGCCGGTAGAATATATCTACCGGCAAACCCATCAGTGCCATCTGGAACAAGAGTGAATGCAGCATAAAAAAGCAATACACAACATAGCAATACCATACACTGGGCAGTCACTGTTGAACCAGATGACACTGTTGGGTTTGCAGGTAGAATATATCTACCAGCAAACCCATCAGTGCCATCTGGAACAAGTGTCACGGCGGCATTACAGAGCATGGAAATACTTACTAAACGCCTTTTTGAGGTTTGGAGAGGCGCTGTCCCAGCCATCCATCAACGCTGCAGCCACCTCGTACCATAGCCACCGGCTCACCACATTGTCCTTGTACTGCGGATCACGGCTGTCCCATAACGGGACACGCTCATGGACCTGGCAGATGAGGGCCTCGTTGTCCACATAGAGGTCCTCGTCCCGCTGTGGAACCTAGAAAAAAAGAAAAAATTACAATCTTGGATATATTTCAGAAATAAAAAGAGACCAAAGAAAAAAAAAAAAAAAAAAAAAAAAGAGACATTCAAAACTATATACTTACATTCCGTCTCGACACCGGGACTTGTCTTGGCTGCGACTGCTCCTGCTGTTCCGACTCCTCAATGGCCGTGTCCGACGCTGATGTCTGAAAAAAAACAAAAATGTTAGACATATCGAGATTCAGCAGCTATACTTACCCAAAGGCAGGAAGATACTCACATCAAGCTCTGCTTGGGTCAGTTCTTGCCGGGATGGCGAATAGTTTAATCCAGAGGAAGACATGCTGCAATAAAAAAAAAAAAAAAAAAATACAAAGCTTTAGTACAAATTACATTGGAAAGGACAGGCAGTCATTTGGTTAAGAATACTCACATTCTTGCACTTTGGATCCAAAGTTTGTGCTGTCTTGGCTGTGTCTTCAAGGCAGTCTAGTAGGGGTCCAGGCTGTATGTGCAGGCTGAAGTATGCAGTTTCTCCAGGCAGTCTAGTAGGGGTCCAGGCTGTATGTTCAGGCTGAAGTCTCCAGGCAGTGTAGTAGGGGTCCAGGCTGTATCAGCAGTGTCTCCAGGCAGTCTGAGTAGGGGATCTGTCTGGCACTGAAGACACCTTCCTTTATCTCCACCCCTCACAATGTTGCTTGTGTAGGGGGTGTTTTAGACAAGTGTCTAGACATTGTTTGCTCAAAAATCGCGTGCGCGCACAAGCACTGATGAGAGCACAGCCACGCGCCCGCCAGCGCCCCCATAGACTGCAAAGTTATTTTTTTGTGCATAGCATGAGCAAACGTGCGCACGCGCATTTTTAAAGTGGTGGGCCGGAAAAAAAAAAATGCAACATGTAGCGTCTAGCGCGTCTTGGCGCACACCTGGAAAATGCGCTGCGCACGCCAAACGCTGATGAGCACATGCAAGCGCTAGACCCTGCGCCCGCCATGTTAAAGATAGGGGAACATTGTGCATGCGACCGATAGCGCACGATGCGCTGCGCGATAAAACGCAAGTGTGAAAGTAGCCTAAATGTGTGTATATGCATCCTTCTGTGTCCAGAAGAGGAAGCTGTATACTTGTCACGCACAGGTCTTCACATCATCAGAATCTCCTTTCCACAGAAATGTAGTTACAATTTGGGAAAATAACTGAAGAGCCATCGCTCCTTCATGCTAGACTTCAGTGGAGAGACAATAGTTACTAGTCCGACATGATTGACAGTAGGATATTAGTGTTTTTGGCAGGAAAGCCACCTGAAGAAAAGCCACGTATATATGTGGTTCGCAATAGGCCCATGGCTTTTAAAGACCCAGAGTAACCTTGATATTCCCTTTTGCTCCATATGTTCCAGTACCCCATTAAAATAAAGGATGCAGCCACCTCAGCATGTACAGCATTAGCCATTAAAAGGTATCAACCACTGAGGACTCTCAAGTCTAAATATTTTTCTATCTACTGGCTAACACGGTACGAAGATACACATCTTTCCTACAGCATTGCTCAGGCAGTCACATTGGTTCCAGACTTATTGTGAAGCCTTTTGGGATTGCCTGGACACGGTGGCTCAGTGATTGGCAATGCGGCTTTGCAGATGTTGCCCTTGGGATTTGAACCCAGGAGTTTGCATGTTCTTCCCGCATTTCCTCCCACACTCCATAGTCTTATGATAAGGTATATAGATTATCATTGCTGTCCCATTGCAGCTCACAATGTCTGTAAAGTGCTGCGGAATTTATGGCAGTATATAAAGATTAATAAAATTGCCTATAGCTGTATAGATTTTTTTTTGCAACATCACCCAAACTAAAAAATAAATGTAAAAGATGGATTTTTGGGATAATCGCATTCTGTGTATCCCCATTGGTATATAGCAGAATAGCACCCGATAGTGTGAAATTCAGAAGTGTAACAGCCCTCTGTGGGGAAAGCCAAAAAACCTGATTAAATTCAGTCATCGGTAATTAGAAAAGCCATTTCCAAAACAGAAAAAAGTCACCTCAACAAATGGCGGTCCTGATCACACATGACTGGATCTGACCAGTTCTCGACATGCCTCATAGCTGCCTGAAACCAGCCCGCACCTGGCCATTATTAGGTCTACACTCGATGGAAAGGGCAAAACAAAGATCTGGCAGCACGTTCCTATACAGAGGGACGCTGCACGGGGTGTATGCAACGAAAAATTAGGGGATTGTTTTTTTTTTTTTTTAATATAACATTTCTATGGTGGGACACATACCTAAGCATCCCCATTGTGGCCTAAGCTAAAGGGATGGAGGATAACACCAAGTGAGTAGGTACAGACGAGGCCCATACATAGCCTTAACCATGTAAAAGTGTTTGATTTTCATTATACCCTAATCTTGAATCCAGGTACTGATAACATGGGGTCTCATCTTAGGATCTGTAATATGAGGTGATTGTTCCTCATCTTTCAATTTACTATGATGCAGCACCGCACTGATCAGATTTAAAAAAAAAAAAAAATTTTTTGTCATAAAACCCGTTGTAAAAAAAAAAAAAAAAAAAAAAAACCTTTGTTTTGCTGACCCTCGCTGGGTCCAGCACCGAGTTTCCGCCACCGCTCCCAATTTCTGCTATTGTCTTTTGTGCAACAGCCCTGCGGCTCAGAACAGGGACCCCCGTTTACTTGGGCATATCTGCTGTGCTCAAAGATTGGCTGCAGCATTGCCAACATGACGTCAGCACTGCAGACAACAAGCACCAGAAGCAGCTGCAGAGACTCCGTAATGGACCCAATGAGGGTGAATAAAGCACAGGTTTTTTATAAAACACATACACTGAAATAGTAAACTCCTTTAAGAATTAAAGCAGCTGGAGATCAGTACATTAAAATACCATTAGTAGAATGGCAGGAAGGGAGGGAAACCATACTTAGCCCCAAGCATAATGGAGAGATCAGACAGTGTGGATTCCATTACCAGGCTCCTCAGACATGGAGCAGCACTGTCCACACAATCCAAAAGGGTACAAGCGGCATGGACGTTTTACTGGTTTATCCCCTCCTGGATCTTACAGATGTTACATAGGATTTCCTATTTTCAGAGTTAAAATAAATCAGACAGCCTTCAGTCTGTGGCACCCCAGCGAGTATAGGCAGCTGCTCAACATAAATCCAGCCCCCGAGCTGCCCCCACTCTAGAGCTATAGCCTCAGTCGCATTGAGGGCCATTATTCAACAGTTTAAAAAAAAAAACAAAAAAAAAAAAAAAACACACATTTCAAACAGGTGAGTGTTGCATTTTTTTACATCAGCTCTGCCAACTTTTTGAAAAGTGGGAGGAACGTAGAAGGGAGGAGTGGGGTAGAGTTCAGCTGACAAATTCTTCATAGTTTTGCCACAGAAGTGCATCACTGGCATACATACCTGCACGTGCTGCTGAAAGATGACCCCAAATTCACAAGGAGCATCGTGTAAAGCAGGGGTCCCCAACTCCAGTCCTCAAGGCCCACCAACAGGTCATGTTTTCAGGATTTCCTTTGTATTGCACAGGTGATGCAATTATGACCTGTGCAATACTAAGGAAATCCTGAAAACAAGACCTGTTGGTGGGCCTTGAGTTGGGGACCCCTGATGTAAAGGGCTGCTCCAGAGGTCCGTGCAAATCGCCCGAGCAGACTGGCCGCAGCTCTCCTGACCCAAGTGTGACAGCTTCACATATGTGTATGAGGCTGTGATGCTCAGGTTGGGAAAGCCATGGCCAGTCCATGCTCAAACTTCTGACGCAGCCCTTACGCTAGCGGTCTGTGGGGAGGTATGGGGCTAACAGTGCTGCACCTCTCAGCTAAGGTGTACTAGAGTTGTTGCTCACCTGGACAGGCTCTGCATCTTTAGGCACAACGCCACAACTATGGCAGGATCCTTAAAGGGACTGTGTCTGCAAAGAATGACTTTCCAAGCCAAGTACAGGCGCTCGGTGGATTATGGTAGGGCCAATCATTAATATACACCTTCCCCACCCTTCCACTTGGTTTCCATTTATCTCCTCCCTTCTCTGACTCTATGAAGTCAGAGCTGTCAAATAAGGAAGGGGGAAATTGAGGGGTACAAGCAGGTGGGAAGGTGTATATAAAGACTGGGCCCCACCGTGAAGCACCGAACAGCAGGACTTAGATTGAAGTCATCCTGTGCAGACAGAGTCCCTTTAAACACTAGTTGCAGCAGATCCATCTTAAGAGGATCCAGTTGTGGTATTCTTCTCCATAATACAAGAATTCCAGGATAGGGAAAAAAAAAAAAAAAAAAATGAGTAGATATAAGCACCACATGGTAGGATTTCTGGGGGTGAATAAATATTTCGGGATTAAATCTTTTATTTGGCAACGCGTTTGCAAGGCGAACTGCAGTTAAGTCTTTGAAACGAGTTGCCAAGAAAAAAAAAAAAAAAAAAAAAAAATTTATTGCATATTTAGTTCTCCCGAAATCCTTATCTTCCCCTTTGGCGCCCATATCACCTAAGTTGTTTTCTATCCTTGAATTGTTACTCCTGCAAAAGTCATCAGGACTGGCATGCAAAATTCAGCTCTTGATTAATCGGGGGCCATGAGTCTATAGGGCAAGAGGACTAGTACAGTATACTACCGAAACGATACCAACACTTCACTCCCCCTGCATTATGCAGAAGAGGACAGGCACTAGAACCGCAGATGTAGGCAAATTATATGCCTGCTTTAAATAGGAAGGTGACGTGGGCAACCTGCCAACTCGTGTCTACATCACAAGACACTACGTGGTACCGGAATAATATCATGCAATTAACAGCTTGCAGAAGTTGGCCAGGACTTTGATCTTGAGGATTTATCTGTAGGAGAAATCAGTATCAGATTAGTGGGGACTGGGTCTCAGAGCCCCTTCAATGAGCTGGTAGCAGCTCCCCGACACTTATATTGAAAGTTTACACACGTAGTCACCAACTCTTGGGCTCTTCACCGACTTCCAGCAGCCACGTGGGTGAATACCTAAATTTACATGACTCCTTTGGCTCGGTTTTTCAGTTGTGGATCATGGAGATGCTGGTACCTGCTGTTTTAACAAGGATAACTACAAATTATCATTGGAACAATTGTAGCAGCCACGTACCCCAGATCTGTATTGCGGCAGATCTTTGTGGGTTTGGCTGGCAGGTCGCAATGGTTGAGTGAACAGCAGCCATTTTAGGCCTCTCCACCTCATGTTCTCCAGGCCACAGTGAGGGCGGCAATAAAATGGCAATCAAAACAAACATTGGCAAATATTCAAAGACCCATCACATTAAAGGGAATCTGTCACCCTAAATTGGCGGGATATTTAAATGATGGCAGTCAGGTCAGATGGGCGGTGTTTTGGGTACTTGCCTTAACATGTTGTTCGCCGCTGTCTCCATTATTTCTGGGAATTGTAGTCGTTGCCCTCCATATAACGCGCCTGCGCATTGCAATCTGCGGGCAAAGCATACTGCGCGTGTGCAATTCAAGATTGCAATGCTCAGGCGCGTTATATGGAGGGCAACGACTACAATTCCCAGAAATAATGGAGACAGCGGTGAACAACATGTTAAGGCAAGTACCCAAAACACCGCCCATCTGACCTGACTGCCATCATTTAAATATCCCGTCAATTTAGGGTGACAGATTCCCTTTAATGAATGCAATTGCCCTGTATTACAAGCTCAGATATGGAAACCTTCTAGAACAGGGTCCCCAACTCCAGTAGTCAAGGCCCACCAACAGGTCATGTTTTCAGGATTTCCTTTGTATTGCAATTATCACCTGGGCAATACTAAGGAAATCCTGAAAACAGGACCTGTTGGTGGGCCTCGAGTTGGGGAACCCAGACTAGAGTAAGGACTAGTTTGGCAGTTCACGCACATAGTACTTTTTTTGCACAGCCAGGACCTGCATGGAAAACCACTCACAGCATTTTATGATGCTTTTTTTTTTTTAGTTGTGCAGCTCGTAAAGGTGAAAAATATGAATGCAACATTTTTCACACATACAAGTTGTGACGCCGGGGAAAAGATAAGTCATGGTAAAACTGGGTGCAAGCGCCTCATCCTTAGGCTGGATTTAAGTAGTGTTAGATGGCGGCACCGTAAATTGCAGTTTTGCTGTAACAGAGCCAATTTGAAAACTACATCGATCTAATTGCAAGCACAGATTTCAGGCTGACTAGTGGTCGCACATTAGATGCAAATTTACATGCTAACCAAAAAAAAAAAAATTCTGGAATAAAATGAAAGAATATTGCAATAAATACTAAGCCCTCCCTTATTAACCAATTCTTAACCCACTACAAAACCTTATTTACTTACCAACAATAAGTTAGCGCTATGATGCAAAGGAAAGAAATATATATATCACAAACAACTAATATATCAAATAAATTTGTCAATTTAAGCATTTATTTAAAAAAAAATTCAAAGAAAAAAAAAGGTAATTATGAAAAAGTGGAAGGCGGCAAAAAAAATAAAATAAAAGACCAGAGTATATAAGGTAAGGACACAAGGTCTCTAACAAAAACAAAGCTCTACAGACAACATAAAAGTCAGAGTCCGTCTTAGGATCACGCTCTGGCAAGGTGATCAAGAAAGTCAGGGGGGGGTCTGGATGATATTGACCTTACGACATTGGATCATGGGGTAGGTGAGTCTTTATGGCTCTCGGGGAACAGTCAACATTGAAGTGCAGGTTCCTGCAGTGGGATCAGTGTCCTGAGGGATCTGCTGCCACCACCTGCTCCCTCTCCCGCAGTAGGCGGCGGTTTTCCTCCTTCAGCTTCTCCAGTTCCATCTCCAGCTCCCGGTTCCGGGAGTCCTGGGTGCTGGCCACCTGTATCGTGCTGATCTCCTTGAGCCTCAGCCGATTGTTCTCTTCTTCCATACGACTCAAGCATTTCTCCAGCTCCAGGTACTCCCGGATCAGCTCTTGCTTGCTCATGTCCTGCAAGCTTTCTGTATGGTATTTCTCATAGGTCTCAGAAAAGTCCTTTTGTAAAAACTCGACGCCATCATCACTCCCCATGCCATCACTACCAGTCCCATCATCCTCTTCCTCCACATCCTCCTCGGTGCTGTCCCCTTTGGCAAAAGAGTTGGCATGGAGGGTTGGGAGAGAAGCAGGACCTCTCCGCTGAGGGGGGCACAAGTCTGGTTCCTTCTGGTCATGATCCTCCATCAGGAATTGGGTGGTATTATAAGGTGCCACCGGCTGCCCCTTGGCAAACATCTCAGCCCTCATCCTGGATGCCCTCTGGGACTCGCGCTCCTCCAGGCGCTTCTTCTCCTCCCAGGTCAGCTTATTATAAGGCTTCCAGCGCCTCTTCTTCTTGGACGGGCGCCTCCGATGCCGTTTCTTGCCCAGCTCTTTCCACTCCTCGTCTTGCTGGGATTTGCCCCGGCCCAGCTGTCCGGGTTTGTGACAGTCGCCCACCTTGACGCCTTGGTCCTCTTTCACAGGGCAGGACAGGGTGGAGGGATCTCTCTGGCACTCCCCTCTCTCCTCCTCTACTCTTGGTTGCCACCCACCATCTTCTTGGCTGGCCAGCAGGGATCCCCCACCTGCCAAACTTTTGCAGGGCAGGGTTGGCTCCTGAACTCCTACTTCTGCCATGGCACCCCTATGAATGCAGTGTGGGGGTGCAGCAAGGGATGGAAACAAAGTCACTCTTGGAGGGAAAGCTTCTGCCAGTAAATGCAGTTCAGTTCACAATGAAAATTAAAAATGTCCATGAGGATCTAGGAGCAGAGAGATCAACTTGCCTGGAGGCTGCATCCACCTGGCATGACAGCAGCTGTACCTTGATAGAAGCTCTCCAAGCTGCACTGTGTTCTTCTCACTTCAGCGTGTTGACTACAGGCTGCACTGGAATGCAGCGGTTCTGCAGTGCCACCAACTGGTGGCTGCTGTTACCACACACAGAAGAAGCAGTCAAGCCCCCGCCTCCACCTCCCTTCTCCGCTTCGCCTTAACTTGCACACTCGCCAACCAACCTCCAACTGCTACTCCCCAGCCTGGGACGCTAGCTTTTATACAGAACCCGGCCCCCTAACTGAAGCGCAGGCGCGTACATCACCACGTCAATGCAACATGGGAAATGTAGTCCAGCTACGCACTCGCTGATGAAGGGTCAGCGTCTATTTGACTACCACTCCCACAAGACCTCTGATGTCACTTACCCGCTGACCAATGAATGCGGACAAAGCCATAGCTGCCTATTCCGTGTGGCGATTGGCTAAGATACCAACGGGCTGTTGCTAAGCCATAGCTTAAAAGCTATTGGTGAGACTTCCTGTCTTTCAAATATTTTTAACCCAATCAACGATAGCGGGCCGTACCACTTGGACGACTGAGTGGGTGTTCTCTAATATTTCTGTAGTGTATGCTTTTTTATTTCGTCTGTAGTGGTAGAGCCGTATTCCCTTTTTTTAATAGTTTGAAATTATAAGAATTATCAATTAAATGTACAATATAATCATATTATTTGGAAGGTGAAGATTTATCTTCCTTCCCCCCCACACATAACGCGAACCGAACAGCTGGAGATAAAATAGTTCCATAGAGAGACGTAGCTATTAAACCGTCCGTGTAATGTATACTACTGCTGGAGGTGGCAAGTTATTTTCCCTGAAGCCAAGAAACATTGAGGAGACATTGCAATCATGTGAAAGAGGGTTTTACCTCACAAACGAGTGAAGGCGGAGTGATACCGTCTTTGACAGTGAGTTACAATGAGTGTGTGGATTGCTCCGCGGTGGTTTGTGTAAACATACACCTCATGTAGTTCCGTCTTAAAGCGGAAATGACACTGCAGGGCATGTAACAGGAAGTGTGTTCTGGCCTGCACATGGTCAGTCAGGCCGTGTTAGATTTGCTCTGCTCCTGATCGTCAGTGCGACACAGAGAAAGTGCAAACACAGATGTTAAAAACAGGACTTGTCTGCAGAAAATACCCAGAACAGCATTGAGCTCTAAGCAAACCTCACAACATGGCCCCTAAGGACCAGAGACACAGACATTCAGGGTGGCCCCCCACAGAAAAGAAAAAGCAAACATTATTATTAATTATTATAGCACCATTTACTCCATGGCACGTTACATTCACACATTTATGGCGTGGAGTGAGCTGAACCCCTTCACGCCCGGGCGATTTTTGATTTTTCCTCCCCTTCTTCCAAGAGCCATAACTTTTTTTTTCTCCGTCCCCCCAGCCGTATGAGGGCTTTTTATTTTATCATGTAATGCACTGGAAAGCGGGAAGAAATTCCAAAAGCATTGAAATTTTAAAAAAAAGACAATTTCACAAGTTTTCTATTTTTTTTACCATATTCAGTATACAGTAAAACAGACTTCGTAATGTGATTCCCCAGGTCCGTACGAGTACGCAGACACCAAACATGTTTGGTGAAAAAATGTGGAAATTTGTAAGGAAAAAAAAAATTTTTTTCACTTTTTTCCATTTTAATATTTTAACATTTTCATATTTCGGGATCTGGGGCTGGGTGAGGGCTTATTTTTTGTACCCTGATCAATACCATTTTAGGGTAGATGCAACGTTTTGATCGCCAAATCCACCCCCGTTATTCTGGCATTTTGATTTTTTCTTTTGTTACACCATTTACCAACCTGATCACTTTATATTTTGATTTTTTATGAACATAGCGATATCAAATCTGTGTATTATTTTTGTTGGAACAAAGGAGGGGAGGGGTGATTTGAACCTGATTATTTTGTTTAGATCTTTAAAAAAAATCCACTTTTTACTATATTTAAGAGTGGGACTTGACGCTGCGATTGTCTGATTGATTGTACTGCACATAGCAGTGAAAATCATAATTTATAAATAACGGCCAGAGGCTGGCTTTTGCAGGAGGATCATAATGACAGGCATGGGGATCTTCAGGAGACCCCTGACAGTCATGACAACCCATCAGCACCCTGCAGTCACGTTAAGGGAGTGTGGAACGGCACGTTGCCCTGCCGGCGTGTGTTAAATGTCGCTGTCAGAGATTGAAAGCGGCATTTAACAGGCTAACAGCCGCTCCATCCACGGCTGTTAAATCAGCCATCATGTGTGGGGAAAGATGTGGACTGAGCGTGCGAGCCCACATCAAAGTCAGGGACATGATTTTTAATGTTTCTGTATTTCAAAAGTAATGAAGGGGTAAAAAAGAGGCGCAAAAGTATAGTAGTTGCTCATAGCAACTAGCTTTCTTTAAAAATTGGATGCAACATTGGTTGTTATGGCAACTCCTCCACAACAATTATGTTAAATGTCACAGGGTTTATGATTTCAGGCGCTCCCTCAAAACACATTTGTTCAGAGCGGCCTATCACATTCACTAACCAAAGTCGTTCTATGTTTAAGTGTGCGTGTGTGTAGCCCATTCACTATCTCCATCCATGCCTCACTCCCTCAAGATGGCTGAACCATCATTGTAAATACACCATTGTATATAAACAACTGTACTTTGTATCTCCCCCACCTCATTGTAGATTGTAAGCTCTCACGAGCAGGGGCGGCTTTATTTTGCTTTAATTATTGTATTGTTAACGTTGTTACTTATGACTTGTGTTTTGAAACTGTTAAACTGTAAAGCGCTGCGGAATATGTTGGCGCTATATAAATAAAGATTATTATTATTATTATTATTTATGATGAAACACCATGTCACTTAAAAGGAATCTGTCCCCACACTTCATCTAACAGCAGCATGATGTAGGGGGCAGAGACTCTGATTCCAGCGATGTGTCACTTAGTTTGCTGGGTGCAGCAGTTGTGACACAATCGAGTCGCAGAAAATCCAATTGGCTCTGACTCTTTTGTAAGGCTATGTGCACACATTGCGGATTCTGCTGCGGATCCGCAGCGGATTTTCCGCTGCAGATCCGCAGCAGAATTGCAAGTGATGTACAGTAGCATTAGATTCAATGTTAAACAAAAAAAGCAGTGCACATGCTGTGGATTTTTCCGCGCGGAATTGGGTGCGGATTTAAATCCGCAGCATGTCACTTCTTTTGTGCAGTTCCGCAGCGTTGTCAGACCTGCTCTAAATAGAAATCCGCAGGTCTGAAAACGCAGGGGAAATCTGCACAAAAACCGCGGCAAATCCCCATCAAATCCGCAGTAAATCAGCAGTAAATCCGCAGGTAAAACCCAGGTCATTTTACCTGCGGATTTACCAAAATCCGCGCGGAAAATTCCGCAGCACAATCCGCACCGTCTGCACTTAGCCTCACTATCTTGTTATGGTACCTTGCAGGTCGCATTGCAACTCCAATCACCTATAATATAGCAGCAAGTACAGTGGTCTTTGGGCACTTGACCTGTGCCACGGCCAGAGTCGCCATGTAGCACCACCCTAAAATTAAAATCAGATCTTTATAAAATAAAAAGTTAAAATGCTTCCCTAGGTTTTGCCACATTTGGAACAATTCTTACCATAAAATTACTGTTATTCACCTGTTGTAAAAGAATACAAATGCCAGAAAAGTGTCTCTCCCTCCCTGGTCCCCAAGAAATACGTGATCAAACAGATGCATGTACCCCAAAATAGTGTAAACAAAAAATAACATGGAATTCGGTAACAAACTATTTTTTTTATTAACGGTGAAATAGCATTAAGGCCGGGGGTCACACTGGCCACAAAATCGGACGACTGCAAAGCGATGAGATATCGCATTGCAGTCGGACCAATGTTAATCTATGGAGCAGCTCTCACCATCCGATTTTTTGTTGTCCGTTTTATACCGATTGTAGGTTGACAATCGCCAATGCAAGTCTATGGGTACAATGAAAAATCGGATTACAAACGGACCGCACGTGTGACTTGCGAGAAAATCGCACCGGTGTCCTTTAGAAAAGCCGGCAATTCATCCCCGGTAAAATCACACTGACAGCTTTAATAAAGAATAGAAAGAATAGATATATACACATAGAATATATATCTATTATATATATATATATACACATGTCATTGTGACACATATATATATATAATTTATAGTTCATACACTTCTACATAGTATAATAGCCGCTAATTCAATTGCCCGCTTTTGTGAAATTACAGACCCGACATGAAATGACACATGGTTTACATACAGATAACCATGTCATTTCATGTAGTTTGATATATGGTTTTCACTAACAATTACATGAGTGTATGTGTGTAAAACTTCATACATGTAGGGGTTAATTAAAGGTGTAAATTAGGTGAAAAAAAATGTGTGGGCTCCCGCGCTATTTTCTCCACCAGACAGGCAAAGCCAGCGAGTGGGGGCAGATAATAATAGCCTAGGGAGGGTGCATTTATTTTGTGCCCCCCCCCCTGGCTACTAACATCTGCCCCCAGCCACCCCAGAAAAGGCAAATCTATAATTAGATGAGCACTTTCTGGCACTTTGCCCGTCTCTTCCCATTGCCCTGTAGCGGTGGCTAATGGGTTAATAATGGGTTAAAGCCACCTTGCTATTGGAAGGTGACTTTAAGCCAGGTTAATAATTGAGAGTTTTCAATTAGACAACTATCAATTATTAATCCTATTGCATGAATAAAAAAAAAAACAATTTTTTTTCAACAAATTTACACCTTTAATTAACCCCTACATGTATGAAATTTTGCACACATACACTCATGTAATTGTTAGTGAAAACCATATATCAAACTACATGAAATGACATGTTTAACTGTATGTAAACCATGTGTCATTTCATGTCGGGTTCTGTAATTTCACAAAAGTTGGCAATTGAATTAGCGGCTATTATACTATGTAGAAGTGCATGAACTATAAATATATATATATACATGTCACAATGACATATATATATGTATTCTATGTGTGTATATGTATCCTTTCCATTCTTTATTAAACCTGTCAGTGTGATTTTACAGTATAGCCGGGGATGAATTGCCGGCTTTTCTAAAGGACACTGGTGCGATTTAATCGCAAGTCACACGTGCGGTCCGTTTGTAATCCGATTTTTCATCGCACCCATAAACTAGCATTGGCGATTGTCGACCCACAATCGGTGACAATCGCAGCATGCTGCGATTGCACTCGCATGTATAAAACGGACCACAAAAAATCTGATGGTGGGAGCTGCTCCATAGAATAACATTGGTCCGACTGCAATGCGATATTTTATCGCTTTGCAGTCGTATGATTTTGTTGCCAGTGTGACCCCGGCCTCAGCCTGATCTGCTAAAAAAAACGCCCAAAATATTGCCTAAAAATGCTTGACACACTCTTCCTATTCCATTTCAATGTTAATCTTCTTTGATGTTGGGTTTTTTGTAAGCTTTTTTTTCTACACTTCAAGTTTTGAAGACTGCATGGTGGGGAAAAATGAAAAAGATAGTGCATGTTGTTTCTTTGAAGCAGATCCTGATGGAAATCTCTCCAAATTAGGCTCTGTCAAGTCAAAATGATGCAAAATTTGCTTCAGGAAAGGAAAAAAAAAAAGATTCCATAAGAAAATATGTAAGTCTTTACTGAAGCCGATTCTGTTTGAAAAATT
Organism: Oophaga sylvatica; assembly: GCA_033576555.1. Classification (NCBI taxonomy): domain Eukaryota; kingdom Metazoa; phylum Chordata; class Amphibia; order Anura; family Dendrobatidae; genus Oophaga; species Oophaga sylvatica. The sequence continues at coordinate 132,101,980 of JARQOD010000003.1, forward strand.
TGTGTGTTTTGAACGCCTAAAAAAAAAACATGTGAACATAGCCTCACTGTTCAGAGAGAAAATCTGGGAATTAGCAGCTGGACGGCAAGGAAGCCATATCATAATCTACATCAGACTCCTCGCTGGTTGTGTACTGCAAGATTTTAGATGGAAGTTTCACAAAACTGCCGGCGTCAGCATTTGTCCAACAGGCTAAAGAAGGGTGGTTCAGGCTTTCGACAGGGCTTTTCATGAGAATGCGTCAGACATTTTGGAAAAGACGCATAGGGGCCACCAAGCAGAAAACATAGTGGCAGGTGTGCAAAACAAGGGCACAGGGTATAAGGACTATACATTAGAAATATATAAACAGTTTTAACCGATTCGCACACCCTACCATAAATGTACATGGTGGTACTCGAGAATGGAGCAGGCTCAGGAGCTGTGCACGCTCCATACAGGGCAGATGGTAGCTGTGATACTGGTATCAATGAAAACTACAACTCAACAAAGAAAAACAGCCCTACACAGCTCGATCAGCGAAAAAGTATAAACAACATCACTGGTCTCTGATTTTTTTTCTTTTCTTTTTTTCTTTTAATTGCAGATGTCAGAATTTTTTAATCACTACCGAAAAATGAAAGAAAAATACTAGTTTTGTATCGTACTGTATCTGAAAAACCAGGTTTATTACGATGACCACTGTAATAACAAAACCTGAAACATAATGGCAAAAATTAACGTTTTTTCACCGTTTCACCCCACTTGAATTTTTTTTTCTTTAATTTATCAATAAATGATATGGTAAAATGAATGGCGTCATTCAAAATTATAGCTCATCCTGCAAAAAAAAAAAATTTAGACAAGCCGTCATACAGCTATAATGACAAAAAAGAAAAAAAAAGTGATGGCTCTTGAAGGCTGGAAGTAAAAAAAAAAAGTGCAAACAGGAAAAAAAAAACATCCAAAAGAGTATAATTGCAGAGGTTCAGGTTCACTTTAAGGCCGGGATCACACTTGCGAGAAACTCACATGATTCTCTCGCATCAACACCCAGCCCTGCTGCAGGCACTCTGACCGGAGCGTGCGGCTGCATAGAAATACATGTAGCCATACGCTCCGTGCCGAGTGCCGGCGGCAGCGCCGGGTGTTGATGCGAGAAACTCGCACGAGAATCGTGCAAGTTTCTCGCAAGTATGATCCCGGCCTAATTATTAATGCGAGATATATCCCAAATCTGTGCCTTTGAAAACCTATAAGCTCTCATACAGTTAGGTAGAACACCCTGACACTGACTGACAGCTCGCTGAGCAGTGTATCAGTGCAGAGCGAGCTGTCAGTCAGTGTCATGGCGCAGTTACAGCTGCTGATCGCTGCGCCTCTATGACTGAAAGCCGGAGGCTGCAGGGAGGAATAAAGTCCATTTCCTCCCTGTAGCCGGACCCTCATTGCAGTGGCCACACAGCTATAGAATGCTATTAACCTGAAGATTAACACCTTATCTGGTCAATAGCGTTTTGGGACATGTAAGGTTCCCTTTAAATGTCCGAGTCTGATCAGAATAGGATATGCCCCGAGTCTCACAGATCTCAGTCTTGGATCCATGATTTTAGCAGATATGGGATTACATCCATTGTACACTATGGGGACTATGCTGCCTACTGAAGAAAAAAGACGGACATTGATTTTGCCAGAGGAAGTTTCATCCAGACACACGTTTCATGTTAGTATGAGAATTTCCCCGTGCAGAGGCTCCTAACCAACAAGAAAGATAAGTGGCAATTTATTAGGACTGAAGTCCGCTTTATCTGCAGGCCTCTGGGTAGGGTCACGACCTACAGTAGGTGCGGGGTGTGATGTGGACTCTCTCTGACAGAGTGTACATATGGAAGTCGGTGGTTTTCTTCCACTATAAGGCCTCATTCAGACAGCACACAGATGGCATCTGAGTGCTATTCAATTTTTGCTTTCAAGGACCTATAGACTTGCATTGAGGAGTTTGATCCCTAGTGTGAATCAAAATCTTCCATGTCTCTGTGATTTTGTGCATATCACTCAGTCCGTAGGCATAGACAGACACATGAACAGCCTCATAGGCTATAATAGGTGCGAATGATATCTGCAAAACTGAGGTCTGAATGAGATCTTAGGGAACGTTCACACAGTTTTTGCAGCTTTTTTTCTCCCTGCATGAAAAATGCAGTTGTTGGCGGGAAACACGTTGTCTACATTTTGCTCATTTTCATGCTTCTCTAGTTACGTTATTTAGGCATTCATTTGAATACGTTAAGTATGCACAGACTGCAGTGCAGTGACTGGCGGCAGCTCTCCTGCCCGGAGCAGGATGGCTTCAAGTATTCCTATAACGCTGTCACGGTCGGGGAGCCATGGCCAGTCCATGCTCGGATGTCTGCATGAGCCGCTAGGCTGCGTTCCATCAGCAGACTTTTCGCACCAGAAATTCTGCAGTGAAATTGTGAAGAATGAGCAGTATCGGAGCTACCGAGGAGAGGGGGCAGCCGCCCTGTGACCACCCACGCGGAGTGACGTTCACATATCTGTATAGGCATGTACAGCACACCGACACAGCTAAGCTGCTATGCCGCTCTCTGATCTGTAGGCCACAGGTAGCTCTAGATCTGTGGCTTACAGAACAGCAAGATGCGCGTGCCCCAGTGTGATGACATCTTTACATCAGTCTGCCCTCACTGTGACTCTTTAAAAAGCTAAAAAAAAACAGGCGGCACAAATGCAGCACTTTAACTGCCCAAAGAGCTGATTGTGGCTGCAGAAAAAGTGCTGCGTGTGAACATAGTCTTATAGCGCCGGTGGTCTCAGCAGGATCTGGGCTTAGGCGAGTAGATGAGATTTTTTTATTTTAATAGTCAGTGCTTGTAGGGGGAACTATGGGGGCATCATACTATGTTGGGATCATACAATGCGTGGGAGCATTAAACCCTGTGTGCAGACTAATGAAGGGCTATAATATGGTATGTGGGGAGATCGTACTGTGTGGGTGGGTGTGGGACCATCGTGTTGTGTGTGGGGGATCTTGCTGTGTGTGTATGCATTTTATTTTTTATTTTCTGGTGCACTATTTTTTTGTGGGGGAACTCAAGGGTCTTCATTAAGTAGGGGAAGAGCGGGGTGGGACTAAGGGGACATTATTCAGTGAACACTTGAGAAGCATTATTACATTATAGAGGCACTCAGTGGATTGTAACCATCAGAAGGGCACACAGAAGGCCTTATTACTTTCTCGGGCACTCACAGAGGGTATTAATATTTTCGGGGGGCAATTTTACTATCTGGAGGGCACCAAGGAGGCATTTTACTTTGTAACGAGCACAGTGGTGGATATTATGTGGGGCAGTCTGAGGAGCACTGTTTTTGTGCCAAACAATAGGTGCAGTAATAAAGACACATATGTCAGCAGCAGCTAAGCAGTGTGGTGACAGTATGATGGGGCGCTTGGGAATAGATGGGGATGGACGGTGTTGGCAATGTGAGAAGTCAAATGTGTCTTTGTTGTAAATTCTGCAGACGAGTCTTGGCTGGAGAAGATGTCATGGCGGTCTGGGCCCGATGGAGAAGTGAACGTCACCTGTAAGTCTCCCTTTATAATTGTACTGTCATCTCGTGGCAGCCTGTTCCACTCATTGATCACTCTAACTGTCAAAAAGTTTTTTCTAATATCTAATCTGTGTCTCCTCCCATTCAGTTTCATCCCATTGCTTCTAGTCTTTCCGTGTACAAATGAGAATAAAGATGATCCTTCTATAATGTGACAGCCCTTGAGATATTTGTATACAGCTATTAAGTCACCTCTCAGTCTTCTTTTTTGCAAGCTAAACATTCCCAAATCCTGTAACCGTTCCTCATAGGACATGGTTTGCAGACCGAACACTATTCTGGTCGCTCTTCTCTGAACTTGCTCCAGTTTGTTGATGTCTTTTTTAAAATGTGGTGCCCAAAACTGGACACAGTATTCCAGATGAGGTCTGACCAAGAGGAGTAGAGGGCAATAATGACTTCACGTGATCTAGACTGTATGCTTCTGTTAATACATCCCAGAATTGTATTTGCCTTTTTTGCTGCTGCATCACACTGTTGACTCATGTTCAGTCTGTGATCTATTAGTATACCCAAGTCTTTTTCACATGTGTTGTTGCTTAGCCTTATTCCTCCCATTCTTATTCCCATGCTTAAATTCCCCTTTACCCACTATGATTAAGATGTGCCACTGTAGCTCTATAAATGGTTATATGGGTTAAGAACCCTTTCAGATGTTTCGCTCCTCCCTAACCTGAGCCCCTAGCTTTGCCTCTGTTGCACAGAGTAACATTTTGCATCTCCAGCATAAATTAATAATAATAATAATAATCTATTTATATAGTACCAACATATTCCGCAGCGCTTTACAGTTTACACACATTATCATCGCTGTCCCCAATGGGGCTCACAATCTAAATTCTTTATCAGTATGTCTTTGGAATGTTGGAGGAAACCGGAGTACCCGGAGGAAACCCACGCAAACACGAGGAGAACCTACAAACTCCTTGCAGATGTTGTCCTTGGTTCGATTTGAACCCAGGACCCCAGCGCTGCAAGGCTGCAGTGCTAACCACTGAGCCACCGTGCTGCCCCATTGACATGTTGTGGATCTCAAACCCGCAGCTGTTGTCACTTTACACCATGCATATGTTTTGCAGCATGTACATGAGATTTCTTAGCATTTCATGTACTAACTGACATTGTAAAATGCAGAAGATTTTCCATGAGCAATTATGCAGCAGGGAATCTGCTTTGTTTTTGCATTATAGGACCTTAACCGGAGTATTTTATCCCAACAATTTTATTTTTCCACTAAATTATCCAGTACCACACCGCACTCGCCTCTCATTCCACATATCATCCTATACACCTACTTGTACCTCTGCCAGCATTTCAGAACCTGGAGCAGGAAGTCTTTGCTGTCTCCCAATGCATTGTTTGCACCTGTGTCTTCAATTTATGTTCCTATTGTTCTAACTTGGAGGAGGTCAAAGGACTAACCAGAAGCAGAGTAAGGGGGCAGTCAGACGGCCATACAACACGGACGACGATCGCATTGCAATGTTCGGACTGGCCGGCAGCTCTCCCAACCACAGCGTGACATCTGCATAGAAATACATGCGGTCACGCTCGGGTCAGGAGAGCCCCTGGCCAGTCCGAGAATTTCGATGCAATCGTCATCTGTGATATATGGCCGTCTGACTGTGCCAGATTTCTAGCATAAAGCACCTTGAAATGTGACCAAATTTTGCACATTTTTGTGATTTTACCCCACTCCAGGCCAGCTCTGGCAACATTTAGAAAAGTTTAGAAAAGTGTTCCTGAAATAGGGCATGATGGTGTGTGATAACGCTTACCTGACTAATTGACGATAATGTACACCATGACGGTGGCATATATTACACTAGAGATGTACTCCAGTCACTGGACTAACATTTCTGGCAGTGATGCATAGTAGTGATGAGCGAGTATACTTGTTGCTTGGGTGTTCACGAGCATGCTCGGGTGATCTCCGAGTATTTAGAAGTGCTCAGAGATTTAGTTTCTGTTGCCGCAGCTGCATGATTTATGGCTGCTGGACAGCTTGAATACATGTTAGGAATGCCTGTTTGTTAAGGAATTCCCACATGTATTCAGGCTGTCAAATAGCCGCAAATCTTGCAGATGCGGTAACAGAAACTGAATCTCCGAGCACTTCTAAATACTCGGAGATCACCCGAGCGTGCTCGGGAAAACCCGGGCAATGAGTATACTCGTTCATCACTAATGCATAGGAGTTGAAGAATCTGCCAAATTAATTGAGGTGCACCTTACTGCATGTCACAAACACGCACAAAAAGTCAGTCCTGATAAATTAGGCCCACAGGGTTTGTTTTTTTTTAAGCACCACTCTAAGCCACCCATGTCGCAGTCAAGGTCACTATGTATAAAAGATTTAATACGAGCACGAAGGCCTGGGGGGCAGTGATGACCTGTGTTATGCTAGTGCTCTGCCCCTGGAACCACCACACTAGGACTAAAACACTGAGAAAGATTTACTAATCCTGTGTAATAGTTAGACTAAGCTCGGACGAGGGCTAAATTGCACAAATTACAGACCTGACCGCATTTGGGTGACGGATCACGTTTGTTTCCATGGTCGGCAAACCTGAGCTCCTTGTTAAAAATCTCCTAACACATAGGCTACACTTGGTCTGTCTACTGTCAGTGTGCAATATATTGAACACACTGACTGTATGTGTTTTTCAGGAATTCAGACAGAAACTCTACAATAGCGCTCAGCGGACAACACTGTATTATTGTGAACCTAGCCTTAAAATCCACTAATATTATCACAGGCTCACATGCGAGCGCGAGAATCATGTACATGGAGGCTTCTCCATACGGGGATGTATTATGAAGATATTTGTCCTGTAATAAAAGGATTTAACGCAAAGGCTATGCATGCCTCCATATGAAAAGAGGCAGTACAGGAGGCTCCAGCCATAGCCCGTGCTTCCTGGTTTTATGCAACTTGTGGTTCTTGTAGAGATCCAACTATGCTGGGTGTAGTAGTTGAGAGCCGGAGGTTGCAATCTCCTGGCCTAATGCATCAATAGCTATACACATAATATAAAATGAATAATAAAATAATCTTACAATCTGCAAACTAATGAGCCAGTGTGTTATCTATAAATCATATTGTATAGTAGGCGTCACATATCCTTGTAGGCCATCTCATAAGTGATATTCATATGATCCATGCGGTTCTGCAGCACTGAGGCTCGGTGATAACAATCACTGATATATTATAGACTGTAGTGATAGTGATACATGGGAGTGTTCTGGCGTTTTGACTTGTGATTCTTCGTGAGTGGCATCGCCCTTTTAAAATTCTTCTCAATCCTTCCTGTAGTATTGCACATGATATGGGGGCAGAACTAAACAGTCTGAGTATAATTGGCAACTCAACCAGCCAATCACAACAGATTCAGTTGCTTCATGTGTACTTAACCTTTGCTGTGCCTCTTAGGCCTTTATTGTCAGCTGTGCAGTAGCCTGAGGACATCCTCAATTGCAGCTATTCTGAATTGTCTCCTAAAAGGAGTTGTCTGGTTAGAAAAGCTCATCCTTATACTGGAAGTCTGAATTAAAGGGGTGGTTATAGGGGTTCTTTATTTCAGGTCCCTTATGTATTAGCTAGTAGCTACAAACAGCATCTCTCATCTTGGAGGATTTGACCCATCCAGATAATATTTCAACAGCCCATCAATAACAAAAGGGGCTATGTAATTCATCTTTTCCCTGGTGGTGGCGCTGCAGGGGAATAGATCACTTGCTGCCAGTAGCACCATGGGTGCCCAATAGTGATGAGCGAACGTGCTTGGATAACATGTTATTGAAGCAGGCTCGGGTGTTATCAGAGTATCTCGATTCCCCATTCAGAGATTGCTTGTCAGCCGCAACGCAGGCGGGGTTACCTAACAAACCCAAAATATGCAGCCGCAGGGACTCGAACATATTTTCCAAGTGCGCCCAAGATACTTGGATAACACCCGTGCATGTTTGGATAACACGTTATCAAAGCACGTTCGCTCATCGCTAGTGCCCAAAGATCGCGGCACTGATAGAGTGACAAAGAATGTCCCCTGCCTCAGTCAAAGATCATCGATCCCATGTTCACTATAAGGGCTCATACTCACTTGAGCCGAAAACGGATGATATTCAGCCGATAAAAAGTCGGATTTAAATCTGACCAATGTTATTCAATAGGTGACATCTCATTTGCGATTTTTTTCTCAGCCGAAATCGGTGTGAGAAAAAAATCGCAACATGCTGCAATTTGATGCAAATTTGGCATGATAATCGCCAATGCAAGTCAATGGGTGCGAGAGATCATCGCACAGCACTCGCCCCATGCGAGTGCTGTCCGATTTATACGCATTGGTGTCCTTTGAAAAGCCGGCAATTCATCCCCGGCTACTGTAAAATCACACTGACAGCTCACAAAACACTAGATACATACACATAGAATACATATATATATATATATACATGTCATTGTGACACATACATATATATATATACATTTATAATTCATACACTTCTACATACTGTAATAGCCGTTAATTCAATTACCGGCTTTTGTGAAATGACAGAACCCGTCATAAAATGACACATGGTTTACATACAGTTAACCATGTCATTTGATGTAGTTTGATATATGGTTTTAACTTACAATTATATGAGTGTATGTGTGCTAAATTGCAGACATATAGGTGTTAATTAAAGGTGTACATTCGTTGAAAAAAAATGTGTGGGCTCCCGCTGTATTTTCTCCACCAGACAGACAAAGCAAGGGAGTGGGGGCAAATAATAATAGCCCAGGGAGGGTGCATTTATTTTGTGCCCCCTGGCTACTAACACACTGCCCCCAGACACCCCAGAAAAGGCAAATCTATAATTAGATTAGCCCTTTCTGGCACTTTGCCCGTCTATTCCCATTGCCCTGTAGCGGTGGCGAATGGGTTAATAAGGGGTTAAAGCCACCTTGCAATTGAAAGGTGACTTTAAGCCAGGTTAATAATTGAGAGCTGTCAATTAGACAACTATCAATTATTAATCCTATTGTATGAAAGAAAAATCAAACACACACACCTTTAATAAAAAATCAGTTTAATTAAATAATCAAACAGTTTTTGACCATCTTTTATTTTCCTGCTAAAACCATTTCCTGTAATAAAAATAAAATAAAAAAGCAAAATGATTCTTACCTATCCGATGCACAGTCAGGTCCCACACTGTAATCCATCAGAAAGGGTTAACAGGTTACAGCTAGCAGGCAGCTAATGCTGCCTGCTGAGCTGTTACCCCTGAATGAATTAGTTCCTCTCACGGTGAAAGGAGAGGAAGTGATTAATGTGTGAAGCTTAATTGATTTCTTCCCACTTTCACTTCAGGTCAGGTCAACCTGACCTGACCTGAAGTGAAAGTGGGAAGCAATCAATTAAGCTTCACACACTAATCACTTCCTCTCCTGTCGCCAGGAGAGGAACTGATTCATTCAGGGGATTACAGCTGAGCAATAAAATTTGGTCCAAAACTGTGTCTTTATTTCATTGAAAGGATAAATATTTAATGTGTGTGTTTTTTTTCCTTTCATACAATAGGATTAATAATTGATAGTTGTCAAATTGACAACTCTCAATTATTAACCTGGCTTAAAGTCACCTTTCAATTGCAAGGTGACTTTAACCCATTATTAACCCATTCGCCACCGCTACAGGGCAATGGGAATAGACAGGCAAAGTGCAAGAAAGGGCGAATCTAATTATAATTTTGCCTTTTCTGGGGTGTCTGGGGGCAGATGTTAGTAGCCAGGGGGGGCACAAAATAAATGCACCCTCCCTGGGCTATTATTATCTGCCCCCCACTCGCTGGCTTTGTCTGTCTGGTGGAGAAAATACAGCGGGAGCCCACGCATTTTTTTTCAACAAATTTACACCTTTAATTAACCCCTACATGTCTGCAATTTTGCACACATACACTCATGTAATTGTAAGTTAAAACCATATATCAAAATACATGAAATGGCATGGTTAACTGTATGTAAACCATGTGTCATTTCATGTCGGGTCTGTATTTTCACCGGCAATTGAATTAGCGGCTATTACAGTATGTAGAAGTGTATCAACTATAAATATATGTATATATATATGTCACAATGATATATATATATATATATATATGTATTCTATGTGTGTATATGTATTGTTTCTATTCTTTATTAAAGCTGTCAGTGTGATTGTACAGTATAGCCAGGGATGAATTAACGGCTATTATACTATGTAGAAGTGTATGACCTATATATATATATATATATATTATATATATATATATATAATTATTTGCTTTTTGTGTGCATTTTTTTTACAATGTGATTTTTACATGACTTTTTACATAGAGCTCTATGTAAAACGTCATGTTAAAATCGCATTGCAAACAGATGGAAAATTGATGGAAAACGGATGGAGCAATTAAAAATCGCATACAAATCGCATGACAATCGCATGACAATTGCATATATTCGGACCGTTTTTTCCATCCAGAAAACTGACCGGTTTTTTTTCCACAAATGGGTATAAGCCCTAAGGGCTCATACTCACTGGCTGGAAAAAAATCGGTCCGTTTTCTGCAGGAAAAAAACGGTACATTTGTTGTAAAAAGGCATGCGATTTTGATGCGATTTTAAATTGCACCATGCGTTTTCCATCAGTTTTCCATCAGTTTTCCATCTGTATGCAATGCGATTTTAACATGAAGTTTTACATAGAGCAGTTATCTCTATGTAAAAAGTCATGTAAAAATCACATTGTCAAAAAAAAAAATGTACACAAAAAGCAAATAATTATATATATATATATATATATATATATATATATATATATAATATATATATAGGTCATACACTTCTACATAGTATAATAGCCGCTAAGTCATCCCTGGCTATACTGTAAAATCACACTGACAGCTTTAATAAAGAATAGAAACAATACATATACACACATAGAATACATATATATATATATATATATATATATCATTGTGACATATATATATACATATATTTATAGTTCATACACTTCTACATACTGTAATAGCCGCTAATTCAATTGCCGGCTTTTGTGAAATCACAGAAGCCGACATGAAATGATACATTGTTTCCACACAGTTAACCATGTCATTTCATGTATTTTGATATATGGTTTTAACTTACAATTACAAAAGTGTATGTGTGCAAAATTTCAGATATGTAGGGGTTAATTAAAGGTGTAAATTCGTTGAAAAAAAATGCGTGGGCTCCCGCTGTATTTTCTCCACCAGACAGACAAAGCCAGCGATCCAGTGCTAATGAAAGTCAATTACAAAAAAACGCATCCGATACCGGATCCGTTTTTTTAAAAACACGCCGGATCGCGCCTGATGTAAAAAAACTGATGTGTGAAAGTAGCCTAAGGGCTCATACCCATTTGTGGAAAAAAAACAGTCCGTTTTCTGGATGGAAAAAACGGTCCGAATATATGCAATTGACATGCGATTGTCATACAATTTGTATGCGATTTTTAATCGCACCATCCGTTTTCATCTGTATGCAATGCGATTTTAACATGACGTTTTTCATAGAGCAGTTATCTCTATGTAAAAAATCATGTAAAAATCACATTGTCAAAAAAAATTTACACAAAAAGCAAATAATTATATATATATATATATATATATATATATATATTTTATATATGTCATACACTTCTACATAGTATAATAGCCGTTAATTCAATTGCCGGCTTTTGTGAAATTACAGACCCGACATGAAATGACACATGGTTTACATACAGTTAACCATGTCATTTCATGTAGTTTGATATATGGTTTTCACTAACAATTACATGAGTGTATGTGTGCAAAATTTCACACATGTAGGGGTTAATTAAAGGTGTCAATTCGTTGAAAAAAAATGTGTGAGCTCCCGCGCTATTTTCTCAACCAGACAGACAAAGCCAGCGAGTGGGGGCAGATAATAATAGCCTAGGGAGGGTGCATTTATTTTGTGCCCCCCCGGCTACTAACATCTGCCCCCAGCCACCCCAGAAAAGGCAAATCTATAATTAGATTAGCCCTTTTTGGCACTTTGCCCGTTTTGCCCGTCTATTCCCATTGCCCTGTAGCTGTGGCGAATGGGTTAATAATGGGTTAAAGCCACCTTGCTATTGGAAGGTGACTTTAAGCCAGGTTGATAATTGAGAGTTGTCAATTAGACAACTATCAATTATTAATCCTATTGAAGGAAATAAAAAAACACACACACATTAATCATAAATAATTTTAATGAAATAAACACACAGTTTTTGACCATCTTTTATTTAACTGGTAATCCTTGCGAAGCCCTTGATCTCCTGTAATAAAGAAAAAATAATAAAACATTCTTACCTATCCGCCGCTCTGTCAGGTCCCACGATGTAATCCTTCACAAAGGGTTAACAGGATTACAGCCAAGCAGCACAGCTAATGCTTGCCAGTTACAGGCATGTAGCATTCTGGCTGTTGCCGCATTCACACCTTCAGTATTTGGTCAGTATTTTACATCAGTATGAAACAATCAGAGGGAAAGTATAATAGAAACACGTCACCACTTTGGTATTTATCACCCACTACTGGTTCTGGCTTACACATACTGATTTTAAATACTGACCAAATACTAAATGTGGCCTTAAGGTAGGTAGTATACCTTAAGATCTCTGTTACCTGTTATCGAAATAAAAACAAAAAAACAGAGTTCTTGAAAACTTAATTAGGCATAACACAGTGTATCATTTCCAGACTGTTCCCTCAAAGAGGACTTGTCACCAGTTCAAACGTGTCCAGGTTTTGCTTTGATTGCTTTCCTGAAAAATTTTTGTTTGTTTTTTTAAATCTACCATACAGTTCCAGAGTTTATTTAGTGCCAATTTTTTTGGCCATTACAAAAAGAGGCATGGTTCACTGGCTCTCTGGGGGCGGGTGTTTACACTCCTCCTGTATAATTACCCAGTGACCATGCCCTTGTTAAAGACCGTAAAAAACATTGCAGACTAAAAAAAAAATATATACATCTGAATACTCAGGAGAAAAGTAATATAAAAGTAAAATAATATAAAAATTGGCCACTTTTAACCTGCCATGGTCCTCTTTGGGTTAAGGTTTCACAATGAGTTTTTGATGCTGCGTATTTTCACTGCGCAAAATAACACATTGTCTTACAGGGGTTGGAATTTATAGAAATCTGATGCCCAATGTGGTTTTTTTTTTACTCAGTGTAAAGTGACCTGCGGTGCGGGTTTGAAATCCACAACATATATTTTCTCTTGTGGGTACGCTAAGTTTATGTGTGGATTTTCCCCATAGGATTGCATTAGATGCAGAAAATCTACAGTTAAAAAACACATATGGGTTTTTAGTGCGTTTCCTTTGCAGAACTGTACTACATGTAATCGCATGACTGTATCAAATTTTTGGCAAAGCCAAGTACCAGGAAGCATAAAAAAAACACTTTATTTAAATCACGACATTCCAAAAAACGCAGTGTCAAAAACTCATGTAAAAAAATGCCTGTAATTTACATAATAGGTGCAGAAAATCTGCATAATCAAAAACTCACCAAATACTTGTCATGTGAATGTAGCCTTACAGTAGCCGCTCTGCAGTACCACATGCATGACACGCAGCTTCCCTGCAGAAATTGGGGCATCTTATTCTTACAACTGGAAACTTTGCTTTATACTGGAATTCACCTTTTATGTTAGTCTGAGTCAAAACAGGATATAGGCCATGATGACATTTCGAAAACCTCTGCACCAGGCTGTAAAGAGCATGAAGCGTCGCTGTGGATGATGAATTATGTTACTTTTATTACTTGTTGTATTTCATAAATTCCAAAAAATATGGTGAAGAATCACCTCAGTGAGTCACGGACTGGTGACAGCTCTCTGAAAATGGAAATCCAGTTTCAAAAACCTTATACAGCAACACATAGACTTGGGAGAAGTTGTCACCTCGTAACAACAGGACAGGCTAATGTATTTTAAGGGCCCATTTTCATCTTCTGCATGGTGGATGTGACATAAATGTCTGGCAATACGTCCCTGAAGTCACAGAATGGCAGGTATTTCTCCCACAAAGCCAAATGTTTGAGTGGACAGACACTCTTTTTGATGATAGTGATCAGCAAGAAATCCAATGTGTCAGTTGGCCAAAAGTTGGTGGGGTTCAGTGAAGAGTCTAGTGAACCCCATACATAGTAGATACAGATGCTTCTCACAAAATTAGAATATCATCAAAAAGTTAATTTACTTCAGTTCTTCAATACAAAAAGTGAAACTCATTATACAGAGTCTTTAGAGTGGTCTATTTCAAGTGTTTATTTCTGTTAATGTTTATGATTACTTACAGCCAATGAAAACCCAAAAGTCATTATCTCAGTAAATTAGAATTAACAAACAACATCTGCAAAGGCTTCCTAAGTGTTTAAATATGTCCCTTAGTCTGTTGCAGTAGGCTCCACAATCATGGGGAAGACTACAAACTTGACAGATGTCCAGAAGGCAGTCATTGACACACTCCACAAGGAGGGTAAGCCACAAAAGGTCATTGCTAAAAAAGCTGGCTGTTCACAGAGTGCTATATTCATGGAAAGTTAAGTGGAAGGAAAAAGTGTGGTAGAAAAAGGTTACACAAGCAACCGGGATAACCGCAGCCTTGAAAGGATTATTAAGAAAAGGCCATTCAAAAATTTGGGGGAGATTCACAAGGAGTGGACTGCTGCTGGAGTCATTGCTTCAAGAGCCACCACACACAGATGTATCCAGGACATGGGCTACAAGTGTCACATTCCTTGTGTCAAGCCACTCATGACCAATAGACAACCGCCAGAAGCGTCTTACCTGGGCCAAGGAGAAAAAGATCTGGACTGTTGCTCACTGGTCCAAGGTGTTGTTTTCAGATGAAAGTAAATTTTGCATTTCATTTGGAAATCAAGGTCCCAGAGTCTGGAGGAAGAGTGGAGAAGCCACAATCCAAGCTGCTTGAGGTCTAGTGTGAAGTTTCCACAATCAGTGATAGTTTGGGGAACCATGTCATCTGCTGGTGTAAGCCCACTGTGTTTTATCAAGACCAAAGTCAGCGCAACCGTCTACCACGAAGTTTTAGACCACTTCATGCTTCCCTCTACCAACAAGCTTTTTGGAGATGGAAATTTCATTCTCCAACAGGACTTGGCACCTGTCCACACTGCCAAAAGTACCAATACCTGGTTTAAAAGCAACAGTATCACTGTGCTTCATTGGCCAGAAAACTCGCCTGACCTTAACCAGTATTGTCAAGAGGAAGATGAGAGACACCAGACCCAACAATGCAGACAAGCAGAAGGCTGCTATCAAAGCAACCTGTGCTTCCATAACACCTCAGCAGTGCCACAGGCTGATCGCCTCCATGACACTCCGCATTGATGCAGTAATTGATGCAGAAGGAGCCCCGACCAAGTATTGAGTGCATTTACTGAACATATATTTCAGTAGGCCAACATTTCAGATTTTAAAATCATTTTTTCAAGCTGGTGTTATAAAGTATTCTAATTTAGTGATATAATGACTTCTGGGTTTTCATTGGCTGTAAGCCATAATCATCAACATTAACAGAAATAAACACGTGAAAAAATCACTCTGTTTGTAATGACTCTAATATAATATATGAATTTCACTTTTTGTATTGAACTGAAATAAATTAACTTTTTGATGATATTCTAATTTCATGAGATGCACCTGTGTGTGTGTGTATGTATGTATATATATATATATATATAGTACAGACCAAAAGTTTGGACACACCTTCTCATTCAAAGATTGTTCTGTATTTTCATGACTATGAAAATTGTACATTCACACTGAAACTATGAATTAACATATGTGGAATTATGTACGCAACAAAAAAGTGTGAAACAACTGAAAATATGTCTTATATTCTAGGTTCTTCAAAGTAGCCACCTTTTGCTTTGATTACTGCTTTGCACACTCTTGGCATTCTCTTGATGAGCTTCAAGAGGTAGTCACCGGAAATGGTCTTCCAACAATCTTGAAGGAGTTCCCAGAGATGCTTAGCACTTGTTGGCCCGTTTGCCTTCACTCTGCTGTCCTGCTCACACCAAACCATCTCAATTGGGTTCAGGTCTAGTGACTTGGAGGCCAGGTCATCTGGCGTAGCACCCCATCACTCTCCTTCTTGGTCAAATAGCCCTTACACAGTCTGGAGGTGTGTTTGGGTTCATTGTCCTGTTGAAAAATAAATGATAGTCCAACAGTAAACCGGATGGAGTAGCATGCCGCTGCAAGATGCTGTGGTAGCCATACTGGTTCAATATGCCTTCAATTTTGAATAAATCCCCAACATTGTCACCAGCAAAACATCCCCACACCATCACACCACCTCCTCCATGCTTCACGGTGGGAACCAGTCATGTAGAATCCATCCGTTCACCTTTTCTGCGTGCAAAGCAGTAATCAAAGCAAAAGGTGGCTACTTTGAAGAACCTAGAATATAAGACATATTTTCAGTTGTTTCACACTTTTTTGTAAAGTGTAATGTATAATTCCACGTGTTAATTCATAGTTTTGATGCCTTCAGTGTGATTCTACAATTTTCATAGCCATGAAAATACAGAAAAATCTTTGAAAGAGGTGTGTCCAAACTTTTGGTCTGTACTGTATATATATATATAGATACACGCTATACTATATAGATGACACCACCACTGACAGTTGTGTTCCCCATAGTGACAACAAACATAAACATTGCATTCACAATTGAAATGTAAATGGGGCACAGAGTCCTGCAAAGTTCAGTTGTAAGAAAAGCAGAAGGCCAGCATGCAGGAGGTGGGACCTTGAGGGACAAGATCACATTATTGGGAGGGGTGAAAAGGCAGGCTTATCTGCTGGTGAAATGTGGGTAGATCCTTAAGGCTGGGTCTCACATAGCGATACACCAGTGATCCCGACAACGATCAGGATCGCTGGTGTATCGCTACATTATCGCTGCTGAGCTGCCAAACAGACAGCGATCAGTACAAGCGACACTGCGGGTAACATCGCTTAGTTACCCGCAGTGTACCTTGGATACCAGCGCCCTGATGCAGGGAGCTGGTAACCAAGGTACACATCGGGTTTCCAGGCGCTGCGCGGTGCCTGGAAACCCGCTGTGTACCTTGGTTACCAGCTCCCTGCTTCAGGGCGCTGGTATCCAAGGTACACAGCGGGTTTCTAGGCACAGCCCCGCACCTGGAAACCCGCTGTGTACCTTGGTTACCAGAGGATCGCTGGTCTCCCGCCTGTCACACGCAGCGATGCGTGCCTGTCAGCAGGAGACCAGCGATCAAAAAAATGTCCTGGCCTTTCAGCGACGATCAGCGATACCCGGCAGGGGGGCTGATCGTCGCTGAATGTCACACACAGCGATATCGCAGGGGAGATCGCTGCTGCGTCACAAAACTAGTGACTCAGCAGCGATCTCGCTAGCGAGATCGCTGTGTGAGACGGGGGCTTTACTGCAGGGCTTTCAGGTTTCAGCAAACATCTCAGGCAGTGATGGGAACACTTTTTTTCCAGGATATAAGTGCTGCCTGTTACATAACTTACATATGCTTTACTTACATAGCTTTGTTTTGTATGTATGAAACTCTTGAATACGACCCTGTCCTATCTCAGCAAATATTAGTGACGTGATCTCTCCAAAATAGTCAACCGAGTTGGAAAAATTATAGATGACTCCTATCGTAATCTTGTGAGCCTTGTACAAGACTGGAAACAGCGCCCCTCCTGTTCACAGGAAATGTCTGGCATTACAGATCACATCTGTTATGTCCGACACAGTTGGTGTAGAAGAGTAGAGCATTTTTAAAGGGAGCCTATCATATAGAAAATGGTATCTAATCTGCAGGCAGGATTTCATAGAGCAAGAGGAGCTGACCCGATTAATAGACGTTTTTGTGGGAAAAGTTTCACTAAAACTTGTATTTTATTACAATCCCTGATATTTGTATGCATACGAGTCCAGTGGGCTGTCCTAGTCAATGATAGATAGTCTTCCTTCTATGACTGCATGCAGAGATAGCTGTCAATCACTAGTAGGACTGCCCACTGGACTCATGCATGCAAATATCAAGGATTTCAATAAATAAAACACAAATCATACTGATTTTTTCCCAACAAACCTATATATAATTCTGCTCAGCTTCTTCTCTATAACATGTTGTCCACAGATCAGACTGCATATATAATGACAGGTTCCCTTTAAGGGCAGAAAACATTATCGGACTAAAAAATGAAGACTGTATGCTATAAACTAATCTGATCAAGAAATAAGATTATTAAAAAAAAATGCAGCATGCCCTGAAAACCCATAGTCTCATGGTACTCCTAAAAGCCCCAATCACTACAAGTGCACCCAAATCAGCACGTGTAAAAGCACCATTATTGTGATAGCGCTATCTGGAATTAAACCTGTATGCTTAGCATTAGCATAATATAGTACACCCCTCTGCATTGCCAATAGTGTTATTCCATTATGTTATAGGGGGCTATTATCCCTCCAGACAAAAAGTCACACATACAGGGTTAAACGTTCATCCTGTAATGTCACCACCGCTGATATACTGCATCAACATAATGTACTAGTCCTGGTGATGACGACACACATTATAGATCAGGCACATGGAATATTGATTTAGAAAATACAATATAAACCGGTAAGTAGGTCGATCTATGCAAGGCTGGAGGCAAGGGATGAAATCTACGTGAGAATCTGCATATTATGGTGCCAAAAAGCGAAGAATCCTGAATATGTTGCTATTCACTGATAGGGAGTACTCAATTCTTAGTCTACCTTAGGACGCATTAAATGTGCAGTATGGGAAATATAGACAGTAATCCACAAATGTGTCATAACCAGTGCAGCTCTAAGGGAGAAAGTGACGAAACGATTGGTTATTCCTGTGTTCCTACTAGTGATGAGCGAACGTGCTCGGATAAGGTGTTATCTAAGCATGCTCGGGTGCTGACAGAGCATCTTTGGCGTGCTCAAATATTATGTTCGAGCCCCAACGGTAACAGGTAACATTACCTATTGTTTAAATCAGTTTTTTATGTTGTATTTCCATGTTTCTTTTTAAAAAAACATCATGAAAAAATAAGACACAGAAAGCTTGCAAGTTTTACACTGATCATCTAGGCTTAATACTAGATTTTACACTTCCTGTCCTTTTTCCACAGCCACAAAGACATAGAGAGCAATAGATTGACTCTGACTTCTATAGACGTATTTTCTAGGCATGCACTGATCTGGGCAAATGTCAATGTGCAGGAAGTGGGTGTAAGTGAGCTGTAATATCACCTTCTGAATGGTGGGTCCTGTGTTATCTACTGTATCTGTAATGATAATGAAACTGCTGATAAGTCATCTGTAAAGAACAGGAAGTCTAGTATTAGGTTTAATAGGTAGAGTGAGTGAAAACTGTTAAAATTTATGATTTTTTTTACTAATATTGATAGGGAAAACAAAAAAAGAGTTAAAAGTACAATTAACATAACCTCGATTTAAATAAAAGGTCGTTTTCTGATGACACATTCCCTTTAATCTTTGTTGTGACCTTTAATACAATCCAACCTTGTTGCCCACAGACTAGGAAAGGTTGTACACCCCTGCTTTACATGCTACGGGATGTAAATTGATGGAAATATACTGCATAGGAGATTTGATAATCCATATTCTCACACCAGTGGATGTTCAAGAAATAAAAGTGAAGCGAGATCGTTTGCAATGGATTGGTTTGTCTTCACGCTTCAGACATAGATAGTCACTGTGTTCTGTACTTGTGTGATCATACCCTGACAGCTAAAGGCCAAGTTCTCCACCATTGGTATTGTACAGTATACCAGCTGTAATCCCTACTTCTGGTTTATAGGTGGCCATGCTCATTAGAAGAAAGATGGCAGAACCCACTGATGTGTTGGTTGTCAGCATGTCCAACCCTTTTGTTCCCAGGAAAGATAAGTCAGGGCCAGAGGTGTCTCCACTTTCCCTATTCAGAACACATACATGCTCTGCTGAGCCAATGCCTATGTATGAGGGGATTGGGAGAAATGGCTCTTGGCAGGTTTGACCTAAAGCGTATGACAACTACAGGGCAGATATATAAAGCCTGGCAGGCAAAGTAAACAGATCCATGAAGAAGGCAGCTCATTTGTTGTGGTATAATCACTTTATTACTGAAGCTCTGTAAACGTGAGAAGAAAGGCGGGAGTGGATTTACTATGATAAAAGATAGGATTTACTAAATGTAAATATAGCCATACAATATCTCACCCACTGTGTTGAGTGGTATACAGGAATGGCAAGTTTGCTCTAGAACCTTGACAAACTTTGCTGCAACCCCGTAGCCCTGGGCTATTTTGCAGCCTCCCCTCCTTGGCTTTCCTTCTTGTGCTTGCACGCCTCTGTGTTTCCCTTGCACCCCTCCTCCATGGCCTCTATTCCTGCCCTTGCACGACCCTGTGGCTTCACCTCTTGCACTCCTCTGTGGCATCTCCTCCTGCCCTTGACCACCTCTGTGGCCTCTCTTCCTACCCTTGCACTCTCCGTGGCCTCCCCTCCTGTGCTTTCACACCTCTGTAGCCTCTTCTCCTGCCTTTTCTCCTCACTTTTGAGCCTCTTCTCCTGCCCTGTCTTGTGCATACCAGTCCAATCCATATACAGTGCTCTCTGATTCTACTATTCTCTATGTATAATATCATGCTGTTTAACTTTCTCTTGGTTACTTTGTGTTTGTTTTGTGCCTTTGTTGCTTACTTTCCCTTAGGAGTATGTATGAGCATACTCTTGTCTATCAGCTATAATGGCCAGCTGTACTTAAAGTATGTATGAGAAGCAGACAGGATTAAGGAAATTATTCAAGAAAGTGGTGAAAACGTGATATAATTCTTAAATCAACAAGGAAACATTAGAATAATAATAATGATCATCCCATTGGACATACAATAGTCACTGGGCTTCTTGGATTTTTTTTAGCAGCTGTCTCTTTTAGAAAACAACAGGCTGATGAAAGTCTGATTCATTCTGTCCACTCCAGATATAGTTCTGTACGGGGGACAATACGGGCCAAAAACAACAGGTCATCTCTTCCTCCAGAACAATCTGCGCAGCAGCCAGTGCACGACAAATGGCCAGATCACTATGAACAGAAAGGTCCGAGACTTGGCCAGTGTAGGACGTCGCCTTTTCTGTAAAATGAGATAAAACAGACGTGTTCTAATGTTAGAAAAATAAATATATATATACACAAGACATCTACAGACATCAGATTTTTCTTAAGACCTCGTGGCTTGGTCTTCAGTTCAGTAGGATTACAGTAACAACATAAGGTCCCTTCTATAATTTGGTTTGTGTTGCCCTTTTTTTTTTTTAAAGACCCTTACCTTTATTACTTCTGTTCATGGACATGTATTAGGGATTGTTTTTTGTATACCAAACTGTAATTTTTATTAGCACCATCTTGAGTTATATACAACTTTTTTCCTTCTATTCGTTTTTCCATGCAAGAGAGTTGACAAAAAACAACAAACAAACCAGCAGTTCCACTCTTCCCACTTGCCCTGGTACAGTGGCCAGTGGCGTAATAGTTGTGGGGTTGATATCAGCTTTGTAATGTAGCTGACATCAAGCTCAGGGGTTAGTAATGGAGAAGCATCTATAAGACTAACCCCATTGTCAAATTTAATAAAAGCCGCAGACAGATTAAAGACCTGTAATTGAAATAAACACTCCCCAACCCTATTTCAACCATTTATTCACCAAAAAATAAAAAAAGCAACGTTATACTCACCTTTCCGTTGATAATCCATAATTCTCCTGTCCCATGATGATCCCCAACTCAACTACATCCAGGTGGTGCGGTGAGCGGTGACATCCTGATGCAACCGCTCACAACGCCAGTCTGTACACACTGAGCTGAGCGTGAGAACCGCTGCCTGTGACTGGTGGTAACCTTAATGATGCTCAGTGAGTTGCAGCTGGCGTGATGAGCGGTCGTTTCACCACATCATCTGGATGTAGAGAAGTTGAGGATCTTTGTGGAACATGAGATTGGATATGGATTATCGGCGGAAAGGCGAGTATAATTTTGCTTTGTTTTTTTGGTGAATAAATGGGTAAAAGCGGGTCAAGGAGTGTTTATTTCAATTAAAGGACTTTACTCTGTGTCTTTATTAAATTAGACTATGAGGTTAGTAATGGGGGTGTCTGATAGACACCTCTCCATTACTAACCTCTGAGCTTGATGTCAGCTACATTACAAAGCTGATATCAACCCCACAACTGTTACGCCACTTGCCACCGTACCAGGGCAAGTGGGAAGAGCGCAGGCGCCTTATCTCATTTTACAGAAAAGGCGACGTCCTACACTGGCCAAGTCTCGGACCTTTCTGTTCATAGTGATCTGGCCATTTGTCGTGCACTGGCTGCTGCGCAGATTGTTCTGGAGGAAGAGATGACCTGTTGTTTTTGGCCAGAATTGGCACATTTAATATTCATGGCCCCATCCAAGTCTACTAATACCATACTACACGGGTCTGTTTAGCCTTTGCTTGTTAGTAAATATAGGGGGACCCCACATCATTTTTATAATAACCAGTAAAAGCTAAGCAAACAGTTGCTATTAATACTCTGGGAACCTTTATGACTATTGGCCCTTCCCAGAATATTACCATCGGCCCCCAGCTGGTTAGGAATATGGAGGGGGACTCCACACCATTTTTTTTATATATTCAACACAGCAGGTGCTGACTCCAGCTCCTATCGGGTCGCCTGGTTGCAGGGAGAACAGGCAACAATGATGAGAGCTGCATTCAGCACCCGATGCTTGGGAACAGCACTAAATGTACTGCTTTTCCCAGGCGCTGATGCACTTCACACTGACACGGCACACGGATGCCACACGTATGTTACACACGGACTCTGATAGCACCGATACTGGAAAAAAGAGTATTGGTAATATCAGGACTTGTGAAGGGGGCCTAAAACATAGTCGGCACCCACCATTTATGGAGCAGGCTCTGTGCTATTTTGTATACTTGTAGGTGATATCATTATTCTGTTCACATTTGCATTACTGCATAAACCTGATGGACCTTAATAGGAGTCAATTTGTTGCTGCAGTAACTGTCACATGATGGTCCCATTACAGCATTGTGACTTTCGTTATGAATGGAAGTTGCAAGTGTGAACAAAGCTTAGTTGTCTCATTTTTACTAATATGGTATTTAGTCATTGACACTGGTCCGATTCAGTCACACTTTCTGATTACTGACATACCGGCAGTTTATGTGATTGCAGCGTTTGCCCTTCTATATATTGTCGCTGATCCTGTGAGGGAAGAAAGGATCTGTGTTCAGTATGAATGCTAAATGACAACCAGAAACCTAATGCTTATCTGATCAGATCTGATTATTACCCAAATACATGAGCCACTGATAGAAATAAGAAGGGCTCACAGACTTGCAACAGAATAGATACTGTGAGAACCTGCTTTGTTGCCACAGTAAATACGTCACTTTATATGTGACATTAAGTGGTTGTATGAGATTACTGTAAACAAACAGCTCCCCTTTTGTCCTCAGGCTGTGCATGGCATTGCAGCTTAGCCCCATATATAAAGTAGAAAATGTGACACCGTCGCTTTGTAAATGGGCTTTGCATCTATCATAAGTTACTTTATGTTTTCCATAGATCATAGCTAACTGATAAGGTTGCAGAATCATAACCTGTAAAGTCCTCTCCAGGCTTTCTAGACGCTGACAGAGACTCTGGATTGATGCTTGCAGAGCCTCTACCGTAGCCTTAATCTGAGGGCTCAAGTGGTGCGGTTCACTTCTGTATCTGCTCTGTAATCCATGTGATGTGTCTCTGCTGTCTTCATCACTGGGTTTTCTTTGCCAGACATCACTAGTTGATTGAGGAACTAAATAGAGAGAACAAAACACTTTATGAAAAACCATACAACCCGACATAAACTATTCCTGAAATCGGATTTACAACTGTAAATCACTAAAAAAAAAGGTGAAGCTCCTAGTACTCGCAGCAGAATCATAACACACCCTTGCAGTCATCCAGCTCTCTGCTAACAGAATATTTGTCAAAAAAATGTAAGAAGTTTCAAAAGCCTGTCTCAGTATGTCATCAGTGTTGTATGTGAAGGGGGCTGGCTGACAGGCTCATTTCACAGAGAGGGCACTGACATAGCTATTAAAATGAGTTAGTCAGCCAGCCCCCTCTATGTACAGACAAAGGAAACGCTACTGGGACACTAGACTGGAGCAGATACATTTAGAGTGAGGCATTGTGGATAACTGAAGTATATTTTGGTCATTTGCTATGTTATGCTCATTTTAGTATATTTTCTTTTTTTCTTTACACATTCTCTACCAGCCTGTCTCCTTTTCAGTTCCTCTAAACTCCCAGAGTTACAGGACCTTTGATGACATCATTGTCACATGACCGTAATGTCACCAAAGGTCCAGTGTAAACTCAGAATAGAAATGCTTGTGGACCCTAAGAGAGTGGGGCCCCTGAGAAATTGCTTAGTTTGGCTTCCCCCACGACCACTAAGGCCAGCACTGCATATACCAGCCTGTCTCCTTTTCAGTTGCTCTAGACTTCCGCAGTTAAAGGACCACATCACATGACCACAAAAGGCCCTTAAAAAGTCATACTCGGATTAGAAATACTCTAGGCCCCAGTTTGCCGTCCCACTCCCAACGCAGGCCCTGACTGTAAGTAGGGCTTATTTTTTAAGTAGGGCTTATATTTCAAGCATACTTCACAAATCCTGTAAATTCTTGCTAGGGCTTATTTTTGGGGTAGATCTTAATTTCGGGGAAACACGGTAGCAGGAAGAGGACCTTCATTTTTTGTTTTCTCACCTGAAGTAGCACTTTGAATATGAACAAACACTTAGCGTCTTGCTGTTACATATATACTTCTATACCTGATAAGCAATCATCATCCTTTCGCCTGTCTGCACTTCTCCTTGATCTAGTCTTGGTCTTTTTGTGTGAAACATCTGATGCTTGAAATAAGTGCGGATAAATCCTAGAACCATTGTCTTCACAGTCCTAAGAGGATGCGCATAGATTATATATACTAATTCACAGATTACACAGTACTAGTAATGTATTTATTACATTAGTGTCCTACCTCATCAGACCCCAGCTGCTCCATGCTGTCAGAATTATCATTTTCTGACCCCCAGCTCTGCAATCTCTGCTCAGCTTGCATTGGACATGTTGCCTCACCTGAATGAATGCCAAAAAAAATAATAATATCAGAAATCTAAGTTGTAGACAATCCACCTAACTATAGGACTATATACTAAATGAGAACTGGCCACAGTGACCATACAACATGCAATAAACAATAAACAACTGGTGCCTATCAATCCATAAGTACAGTGGCAAAGTGGCTGATGTTGTAATGTTTATGCACGTCAGTATTTTAGAGATATCAGATTGTCAGCCTGCAGTGGAGATGGACTGATGGGTGACGGCCATCTCTTCTGTCTGGAGAACTGGATCAATGGCGGTGAGTATGCCATAGTGTGGAATTAGTAATTTTCCATTTTACAATAGGAGCCCAGAAGCAGCACCTGATCTGCACTTACTATAAATGTCCCCAAATTGTACGACATCTCCTAGGAACTAGTGCAGATTTCTCCTTCGTCTCATTGGGGGACACAGGATTGTGGGTGTATGCTACTGCCGCTAGGAGGCTGACACTAAGTAAATATAAAAAAAGGTTAGCTCCTCCTCCGCCGTATACACCTCAACACTGGCCGCAGGCAAACCCAGTTCATGCTTAGTGTCTGTTGGAGGCACACGTCTGGTTTCATCCAGATCATTTTTCACAGGACTGGGGTAAGTGCTACTACCTCCAGCCTGGTACTTTATTCCACTCCTCCGAGCACCTGTTCAATTGCTGCACTGCACCCTATTTTTTTGTGGCTGTATCAAAGTATTGTGGCACAGGTCCAGTATGTCCAGAAGGGCTAAGACTCCTAGAGGCACACGGTGTTGTATACCGCATGCATTGCCTGTAGGTCCCCTTTTCCGCACGCCCAGACAAATCGGGTCTGTGAAGCCTGTGACTCCGAACGTTACCAAGAGCCCTCCCCTATAACTGAGCCCAGTGCGTAAGGTCCCCCGGAATGGGCCCTGTCTCTGTCACAATCTATGGCGTCATTAACAAGAGTAATCGAGTCCCTTCAAGCTCCCGATAGGGGCAGGGACAGTGGTTCATCAGTCTTGGAAGGGTCTTCCATTGTACAGGAACCTCCGGCCTGCAGGGGCCGCACTCTCACCAGGCAGACGCGGGGGAAGCGAACCCACACAGCGTCGCCTGCGCCGTCTGGGGCCTCGGCATCTATCAGTTCTGCTTCCCGTTCTCCCTCACCAGCGGAGGCGAGTGAACAGGGTTCGGACTTTGTTTCCGAAGGGTCCCTTAACCTGGAGTCACATAATTGTCAAGAGACAATCAACAGTCTCATTGAGGCCGTCAATCAGACCCTTGGAGTAGATGATCAGTCCACCTCGGCCTCTGGTCATAAGGTGTCTTTCAAGCGGGCCAGACAGGTTCATAAGGTGTTTGGCGATCACCCTGAATTTGAGGAACTGGTGCAGCACCACCGGGAAAAGCCGGACAAGCGCTTTTCAAGGCAGAAAGCTCTTAATACCAGATATCCTTTTGCCCCTCATCTCCTTAAGAAATGGGCCAAATCTCCTGCTGTTGACCCTCCGGTGTCACGTTTGGCGTCTAAAAAGCTTCTTTCTCTTTCCAACGGTTCCTCGATCAGAGAGCCAACGGATCGTCTAATCGAAAGCTTGGCACGCTCAGAATTTGAGGCATCAGGCTCCGCTCTTGCTCCCTCTTTTGCAGCGATTTGGGTAGCCAAAGCCATGATATCCTGGTCAGACTCTCTAAATAAAGTCCTCCAAGTTACGGAGGTACCGTCAGAGGTAGTTGAGATCTCCAATCAGATCGCGCTTGCAGGGGATTTTTTGATTAAAGCTTCCATGGATGCGGCAAATTGCACTGCACTAGCCGCCGCTAATGCGATTGCTATTAGGAGGGCCTTGTGGTTGAGAACATGGCGAGCAGACTCAGCCTCAAAAAAATCCCTTACCTCTTTACCTTATCAGAGTGGCAGATTATTTGGCGAGAAGCCGGATCAGTTAATATCGGATTCTACAGGAGGGAAAAGTAAGTTCCTCCCTCAGCAAAAGAGTAGACAGAGTTTTTCGTCGACAGTTTCAGCCTCAGTTTAGGGCCTTTCGCAGCACAGGATGGGCCACGACGGCAGGCCCCAGCGGCTCAGGTCGGATTAATCAGACCAGAGATCGTCAGGTCTCTTACAAGACCAACCCTTTGGGAAGGATGCGGACCCAACAGCCAAAATCTAGAGGGTCTAGGTCCCAAAGATTTTCGGCTAAATGTCTGGAGGCAGGATCCAGTCGAATCGTCCAGAGTAGGCGGCCATCTACTCTGGTTTCGCCCCACCTGGCTATCGGTCACTCACGACAAGTCGGTCAGAGAGTTAGTCTCCTCGGTGTACAAGATAGAGTTTATCAGCCATCCCTCAAATCGTTTTTTTCCCTCACGCCTCCCCAAAGAAGAAACCCGGGTTCACGCCTTGTTCAAGGCTGTCGAATCTTTTCAGCGCAGCAGGGTTATCGTTCCAGTACCGGAGGCCGAGAGAGGTCTGGGGTTGTATTCCAACCTGTTCATAGTACCCAAGAAAGACGGTTCTGTGAGGCCAATCCTGGACCTAAAACATCTGAACAGGTTTGTCAAAGTTCGACATTTCCAAATGGAGTCTCTCCGCTCGGTCATTGCGGTGATGGAAAAGGGGGAATTTCTAGCGTCAATAGACATCCAGGATGCCTATCTTCACATCCCCATATTCCCCCCTCATCAGAGATTTCTGCGGTTTGCCATCAGCAACCTTCACTTTCAATTTGCAGCCTTGCCCTTCGGGCTAGCCACAGCCCCCAGGGTGTTCACAAAGGTCATGGCTGCCGCTGTGTCTATTTTGCACACCCGAGGGATAGTCGTCTTGCCATATTTAGACGATCTCCTCGTCAAGGGTCCGTCTTTTCAGGGCTGTGAACAAAGTGTCAGCATCACGCTAGACACCCTGGTTCGTCTGGGGTGGCAGGTGAATTTCAAAAAAATCATCTCCTGTGCCATCACTTTTTTAGGAATGATTTTCGACACTGCTCGGGGTTTGATAATCCTCCCTCGGGACAAGGCCCTAGTTCTTTGTCAGGAGGTAAGGATCCTTCGCCAGCCGATTCCTCACACCATCCGGTTTTGTATGAGGGTCTTAGGAAGGATGGTGGCAGCAATCGAGGCCATTCCATTTGCACAGTTTCATCTCCGCCCCCTTCAGCATGCCCTCTTGGCAGCGTGGGACGGGAGCCCTCACTCTCTCAATCTCCGGTGCCGTCTGTCTGCACAAGTCAGACAGACACTTACCTGGTGGACAATAAGCACCGCTCTTCAGCGGGGCGATGTTTTCCCCCAGTCCATTGGCTGATAGTCACAACGGACACCAGCCTTCTTGGATGGGGAGCAGTGTTTCGCCACTACACAGCCCAGGGAGCTTGGTTTCTGCAGGAATCAACCCTCCCGATCAATATTCTAGAAATTCGGGCGGTTCGGCTTGCTCTGAGGCAGTTTCACCAGCATCTGGCAGGGCGCCCGGTCCGAATACAATCGGACAATGCCACGGCTGTGGCATACATAAATCATCAGGGAGGTACCCGCAGCAGGGCAGCCATGCACGAAGTGAAACATATTCTGGCTTGGGCAGAAAGAAATCACTCCGTGATATCGGCAGTCCACATTCCAGGCGAGGAGAACTGGGCCGCGGATTTCCTCAGCCGTCAGGGGATAGCGTCCGGAGAATGATCGCTCCATCCCAGCGTATTTCGGCAAATATGCCTACGCTGGGGGACTCCGGACGTGGACCTGATGGCATCCAGGATGAATGCCAAGGTACCCAACTTCGTCTCCCGATACCGAGATCCGCAGGCAATTGCAGTGGATGCCCTAGTTCTACCGTGGAATCAGTTTCATCTTCCGTATTTGTTTCCACCGTTAGCTCTGCTCCCAAGGGTGATCAGAAAAATCAAGATAGAGAGAGTCCCAGCGATATTAATCGCTCCAGATTGGCCTCGTCGCTCATGGTACGCAGACCTGGTACAGATGCTCACCGACGCACCCTGGCGTCTGCCAGAACGCGCTGACCTTCTCTGCCAGGGCCCAGTTTACCACCAGAACTCAGCGGTCCTGTGTTTGACGGCCTGGCCGTTGAATCTTGGATCCTAACCAAGGCCGGATTCTCCCAGAAGGTCGCTGCCACAATGGCTAGCGCTCGAAAGCCCGCTTCGGCACGTATCTACCACCATACTTGGAAGGTCTTCTTTTCATGGTGCAGGGAACATGGTTATTCCCCGCTTCAGTTTTCAATTCCTAACATTCTGGCATTTCTCCAAGCTGGCCTAGATTCAGGCCTAGCACCAAGCAGTCTTAGAAGACAGATATCAGCCTTGTCTGTCCTTTTTCAGCGTAGAATCGCTACTAATTTACAGGTTAAGACCTTTATTCAAGGGGTTGTCCATATAGTGCCCCCATACATGGCTCCCTTAGATGTCTGGGATCTCAACCTTGTTTTGGGAGTTCTGCAGGAATCTCCATTTGAGCCTCTTCAGGAAATTTCCTTGACATACCTTTCCTGGAAGGTCGTATTTTTGGTAGCCGTAACATCCATAAGGCGGGTCTCTGAGCTAGCGGCATTATCTTGCCGAGCTCCGTACTTATTGTTTCATCATGATAAGGTAGTACTCAGGCCAACTCCACCTTTTTTTACCAAAGGTCGTTTCTTCATTTCATATCAATGAGGACATTGTTTTGCCCTCATTTTGCCCAGCGCCGACGCACTGGGTGGAGAAGGCTCTCCATACGCTAGATCTGGTGAGAACACTCAGGAGATATGTATCTAGGACAGCATCCTTTCGGCAGACAGACACGCTGTTTATCCTCCCCGAGGGGCGCAGGAAAGGACTCGCGGCTTCAAGATCAACCTTGGCCAGATGGATACGGTTGACCATTCAGGAGACCTATCGTGTCAGAGGCGCGGTTCTTCCGGCAGGAATAAAGGCTCATTCCACCAGAGCGGTGGGTGCCTCCTGGGCTCTTCGGCATCAGGTTTCGGTGGATCAGGTTTGTAAGGCAGCAACGTGGTCCAGTTTGCATACTTTTTCCAAGCATTATAATGTCCATACTCAGGCATCAGCAGATGCCAGTCTGGGTAGAAGGATTCTTCAGGGCGCGGTGGCGCACCTATAGGCAATGCCAGGTTATGACTTATACTGTGGAGTCGATTTCCACCTAAGGGGACTGCTTTGGGACGTCCCACAGTCCTGTGTCCCCCAATGAGACGAAGGAGAAATACGGATTTTTGTGTTACTCACCGTAAAATCCTTTTCTCCGAGACGCTCATTGGGGGACACAGCACCCACCCTAATAGCCGGATGGCTTTGTTTTTAAGTTAATTCTAGTTTTTTGTTGTTTCTGGTGGGTTTATTTATGAATATATTGTACCTGTGTTAACACTGATTTACTTTTTTAGCCTCCTACTGCTTTTTGCACTAAACTGGGTTTGCCTGCGGCCAGTGTTGAGGTGTATACGGCGGAGGAGGAGCTAACCTTTTTTTATATTTACTTAGTGTCAGCCTCCTAGCGGCAGTAGCATACACCCACAGTCCTGTGTCCCCCAATCAGCATCTCGGAGAAAAGGATTTTACGGTGAGTAACACAAAAATCCGTATTTTACATTATGGTGAATAATTCACATCTGGTCTGTACTCGCCAACCTAAAGGATCTCTTCTTTGTTCTAGCTCTTCCTGTGCAGACAGTGCCCCTGGCTCCATCTCCTCTGTTATAGCGGCATATCGTTTGGCCTCTCCAGGACGTTGGGCCCACGTTTCTTCACTCTGCTCCTTCGCATCCTCTGAACTTTCATCATCTGTAAGATGTGGGTATTTATGGACAATGGAGAAGGTAGAGAAAACATCAGTTACATAAAGCGGTCTACATATAGCAAGGATGACATACAGTGCCTACAAGTAGTATTCAACCCCCTGCAGATTTAGCTGGTTGACACATGCGGAATTACCTTGGCATTGTGACATTTGTACTGTAGATCAGCCTGGAAGTGGGAAATGCACTGCAGCAAAAATTTTGTTTTAATTTTTTTTTTTTTTTTTAAAACGTTAAAAGTTAATTCAGAGTGTCATTTATTATTCAACCCCTCAAACCACAAGGATTCTGTTTGGTCCCCCTAAAGTATTAAGAAGTAGTTCAGGCACCAAGAATAATGAGCTTCACATGTGTGGATTAATGATCTCTTTTGCCAGCCTTTTCTGACTATTTAAGACCCTCCCCAAACTTGTGAATAGCACTCATACATGGTCAACATGGGAAAGACAAAGGAGCATTCCAAGGCCATCAGAGACAAGATCGTGGAGGGTCACAAGGCTGGCAAGGGGTACAAAACCCTTTCCAAGGAGTTGGCCCTACCTGTCTCCACTGTTGGGACCATCATCCGTAAGTGGAAGGCTTATGGAACTACTGTTAGCCTTCCACGGCCTGGACAGCCTTTGAAAGTTTCCTCCCGTGCCGAGGCCAGGCTTGTCCGAAGAGTCAAGGCTAACCCAAGGACAACAAGGAAGGAGCTCCGGGAAGATCTCATGGCAGTGGGGACATTGGTTTCAGTCAATACTATAAGTAACGTACTCCACCGCAATGTTCTCCGTTCCAGACGAGCCCGTAAGGTACCTTTACTTTCAAAGCGTCATGTCAAGGCTCGTCTACAGTTTGCTCATGATCACTTGGAGGACTCTGAGACAGACTGGTTCAAGGTTCTATGGTCTGATGAGACCAAGATCGGGATCTTTGGTGCCAACCACACACGTGACGTTTGGAGACTGGATGGCACTGCATACGACCCCAAGAATACCATCCCTACAGTCAAGCATGGTGGTGGCAGCATCATGCTGTGGGGCTGTTTCTCAGCCAAGGGGCCTGGCCATCTGGTCCGCATCCATGGGAGGATGGATAGCACGGCCTACCTGGAGATTTTGGCCAAGAACCTCCGCTCCTCAATCAAGGATCTTAAGATGGGTCTTAATTTCATCTTCCAACAAGACAACGACCCAAAGCACACAGCCAAGAAAACCAAGGCCTGGTTCAAGAGGGAAAAAGTCAAGGTGTTGGAGTGGCCTAGTCAGTCTACTGACCTTAACCCAATTGAAAACTTGTGGAAGGAGCTCAAGATTAAAGTCCACATGAGACACCCAAAGAACCTAGATAACTTGGAGAAGATCTGCATAGAGGAGTGGGCCAAGATAACTCCACAGACCTGTGCAGGCCTGATCAGGTCTTATAAAAGACGATTATTAGCTGTAATTGCAAACAAGGGTTATTCCCCAAAATATTAAACATAGGGTTTGTATAATAATTGACCCACACTTTTATGTTTAAAATTTATTAAAATTCAACTGAGCAACATAACTTTTTGTTTTGTAAGATTTATGCTTCTGTTAATAAATCCTACTCTCGTTTGCAGTTTGAAGGCTCTAACTTATTTGCATCTTATCAAACAAGCTAAATCTGCAGGGGGTTGAATACTACTTGTAGGCACTGTAGATAGATGCTGTATTTGTGGCCCGATAATGTAGGCCAGCCATTGGTGGGTCCAGCCAACCATGAATGTGTAAGAGCAGAAGAGTTGTCTGGTGGCAAATTATCACCCCAACAAGAAAAGCATTAGGCAATTGAAATTCCCCCACATGATCCTAATCCCCTCCCTTGACGTGTGCCTTCAGTGAATAGAGGAGAGGCCCCAATACACATTAGATAGTAATTGTCATAGAATGTAAGTCCGCAAGGACAGGGTCCTCTCCCCTCTGTACCAGTCTGTCATTGTAAATTTGTTTACTGTAAACGATACCTATAACTTTGTATGTAACCCCTTCTCATGTACAGCACCATGGAATTAATGGCGCTATATAAATAAATAATAATAATAATTGTCCTATCCATCTAGGCATGTGGCCAGCTTTACATTTGAAGACTTCATATACATTATACAATCATATGCTATATAAAATCTATACACAGAACATACTGTCTGTATAGTCAGAAAGGAAAATCGCGCTCCTGTTTTAGGTTCCCTACCACTTTCTGCAGATCATTTTGAACCTGAAGCCTACAGAACACCAAGGGCTCACATAGGACGTCAGCGTCCCCAGCAGAAGAAGCGAGATGATGTCACCACATCGCACCACTGTGCTTGGGTGCTAGCTGTGTAAGGGAGGACTCGGCTGGTGGAATTGTCGCAATTTTTCCCTGAAGTATCAATCCTTTTAAACAGCCAATCAAGATATCACCACTTTTTAATGAGCACATTATTACTTTTGAGGGGCGTTTGTAGCATGATTACTTTTTTTTAGTGACAGAACGGAGGGGAGAGAGCACTTAAAGGACATTGTCACTTTTTGGGGGGGTTAATCAGAGAATATTAAAATTGCAAAGGAGGCATCATTACTTTTTGGGGGAGCTCTACGGACAATATTTGTTAAGGTGGAATTCTAAGGGCATTATTACTTTAAAAGGTGGCACATTGAAGCATTATTAGTTCATAGGGGGGAGACGCCAAATGATGCATCCTCTAATTACCGTATTAGGGGCACACAGGGGACTTTACCATCAGGGGCACGGTATACAGCACTATTTACACTTTTTTAGGGGGGCTATGTGGCATATTTTGGGGTAGTTCTAGTAATGGAACCAACATTTCTTTAGTACAGCATTTGGGGGCACTTTGAGACATTGCAGGTGAAGTGATGGAATAAATGGGGCGGCCACAGGCAGAGTCTGAGCAGAAACGGGATGGGAAGTCTCTGTAGGTGCTGGAAATGTAAGAAGTCAAATGTGTTCATGTTCCAAACTCTGTAGACCAGTTGTGGCAACAAGAAGTCATCAGAGCGGTCTGGGCCAGATGGAAAAAAAAGGAAAAAGTGAAAACTCCAATTAGAAAGAACAACACTAGTGAGCCACTATATCTAAGTGTTCTGTAGTTACTTGGATGGTCTGAAGGTCTGGTATCTACCACTTTATGGTGGTAATATCAGTATTATTCTATATGTTGTTCGGTGAAGTGCCCATTATACCTACTAGGGCGCACCTGATAGTCAGAAACTAGCATTATCTGGCTTGGGGGTCACCCAGATGTGTTGTGCCCCCTTGCACTGAAGGCCTAATTACACCACTGACCTGACACGTTGAAGAAAACCATCAAAACAGGAGCAAGATTTGTTGAACAGATGTATTTACTGTATCCACTTCTCGGCTGATCATAGCACCAGACCGCTACAGGTTTTTAGCTTATGGATACAATAAAATATTTTTTTTTTTCACTGACGGCAATCAGTGATTTTTAATACTATGATGAGCAGAAACAGAAAATATAGTAGCAAACTTGTAGAAGCTTTCTTTAAATACAACCAGTAAATCCCTCTAAGCAGCTACGTGTGTTTGTGTGTGTACTGTCTGCATTGTATTCAGAAGTACGGCTGCAATATTGTTGCAGATGTTTCTTTCATATAGAAGATAGCCGCTCTCTAGTGATAAGATAAACTTTCACCAGGTTACAGTACATCGGCTTATCCACAAGATCTTTAAACTTTAACCCTTTAGGCTATAAAAAAGTAATAATTGCTCATATACAGAGTCACAAAGGTTCTGTAGTCCAGGTGAAGCCAAGGCTGCTTGTAAAACCTTGTAATGTAGCTCATCCACTTGCCACTTT
The DNA here is from genome assembly GCA_033576555.1 of Oophaga sylvatica. Taxonomy (NCBI): domain Eukaryota; kingdom Metazoa; phylum Chordata; class Amphibia; order Anura; family Dendrobatidae; genus Oophaga; species Oophaga sylvatica. Next base: position 132,136,557 of record JARQOD010000003.1, read on the forward strand.
AGCAAAAGCCTCTTTTTTTTTGCTGAGAACCAGACTTGGAATTACGTAGACTACAGCATATTTGTGACTATGTATATGAGCAGATTATTGCTTTGGGATATATATCTCAGTCTTCAAAATACCGCCAAATACTGCCAACATACCACCGTTATATACTTGCAAAATAACGCAGTTCTAAAATCAAATTGCCAAATAATACTACAAACATAATACTGCTAAAAAACACTGGGTGCTTTTAGTTTTCATTCTTGGGGGCTCCGTATTAATCCTGAGCTGACCTCTTATAAAGCACACTGTGCCATGATTAAGAACCACGCTTTGCTTCGGTTCGGAACACGTTAGGGTAACCCTAGGATGTTTTTGCTATGTTTCTATAGATGATTAATTATATATTGTTGTTATTGATTATTACAATATGAAGCTTATATTGTGTTGAATCGCCCCCCCCCCTTGAACTGGCCCGGCATAAGTGACACTATGGGGGCAATTCATCAAGGTACTTTCACCAGAAAATGATCGTAAAACAAAGGCGTGAAATACATTACACCAAAAATGTTATTTCAATCAATGACAGGAGTAACATTTCTGGTGAGGCGCACATTACTACTAAGATGTGCCGAATTTATTAAATGATGTGTGCCTGTTAATTATCTTAATAATCTTATTCATGCACCCCTCTCATTAACACTGTTGTACAAACTGCTAGCCTTAAAAGGGGTATTCCCATCTCCAATGCCTTATCTCAATATGTAGTAGGTGCAATAATAATAATATAAGCGAATACCTCCAATTTCAAATGTAGTACAGTTCTTCTGATTAGTGATGTTGCTTACCCCATGTGCAGGGCATTGAAGTAGCTTAGGTATATCCATGGTTGCGGCGACTCATGTAATGACAGCTAGTTAGTTGTTAGTGGTCGTAACCATGGATATCTAAGCTACTGCAATGCCATGCACATGAGGTAAGAAACATAGCTAATCAGAAGAACTATAGTAAATCTCTACTACATATTGGGATAGGATTTTGGAGATGTGAATACCCCTTTCATGAATCAGAGTCAAAGTTTAAAAAATAAGTGGAGAGGTCATGTTTGAGGTTTTACAATAGTGGAGCGTCCACCTACCATTGTTGGCCTTGAAAAAGGAGTCTGGGGGACGTGGCATGTCAGGGATGACATCATACAGGGGCCGGAAATGCTCAAACATCTCCGGAGATGTGTCTTCCAAGGGGATTGTGTCTATAATCTGATACATACAAAACAGAAGGTTCTTCACTTTTACCATATAGATTATTCCAGTACATATTAAAGTCCTGCATGTCAAGAAAACACGTATAGGCAGGAGAAATGTGGAAGTTCTCCAGCAAGTATGTATTTGGTGTATACCAGCATATATTAACAAAACTGATAAACCATTAAGCTGACTGACCTAACTCTGCTTACGTATGCCCTGACCAAAGCATAATGGCTTGCTATTCTCCCCTTTGGCACATTATATTTTCTACCCGCCATGGCGGTGTAGTTATTGTGGGCCGGTACAGATACCATTCGCTAGATTCTGGTGATATGTAGATCTAGGTGCCAACAAAGTCTATGGTGACCATCTAGAACTACCACACCCCTACAGGGTGAACCGTAGACCAATGCTGTTGGGACTAGGTGAGATCAGATGGGACCCGTGTCACGACAATGGCTTTATTCAATTTCTCCACCATTAGACTTTGTATTTGATAAGACATCACCTGTTATATACTGTACCTTTTGTGCCACCATTTTCATTTCTCTGATATAAGCACACATGGCATCCTCTTGACTCATATCACCAAGCTTGCTCCAGGCATCCCTGCAAAAGCCATACCAAAATAATGTACGCAAATTGCCAAAGAAGGACTTGAACTCTAGAGCCGCCTATTAGAAGTAGAAACCCCAGAAGTCAGTATCAACCCTTTAATGAGTCTTGCCACATGACATAGAAAAAAAGCCAAACCAGACTCTCAATTTGCAGACACGTTTCGAGGTGGTGCCCTTTCAATAGGTGGCACAAGCGGTCAAGCCCTCTTCCTCTCTAAAAAGACAATTTGCATATTAATTTCCCAGGAGTTTTTCATGGCCTATAAGTCTCCTTACACTGGCATGTCACTCCACTATGAGAAATGTTACCCCTTAGACCAAAATAATGCAAACTGGTATGCAAAAATGGATAATTGTCCAGTGGAAAGTAAGAGCTAAGATATATGGAATTAGGCCTCCAGGGACCCCCCTATAATATACCTGGGTCGTATAGAAACCAGATATAGAAGTTTGTGCTTTGTGCATTGCTTAGTGCTCGCCACTGTTTCACTTCTGCATTTGCAGTATTCTGCATACATTTGCTAATAATAAGAAGAAGACCGGTAACTTGCCATAAATATGTATTTCTACATAATGCAGGTTCCAGTTTTCTCCTGAATTTGGCATTATTTTTTGTTCCCACCCTTCTCTGTTACTGAGATATGACCCCCTCTGCCTTGTATATTAATATACAGGGTTTGTTTTTCCAACTGGGAGTGGTCATAAAGAATACGCCCCGAAAATGGAGAACCAAGCCCACTTGGATAACAAGGTTGGATGTATATATAGGGAAGAGGGGGCCCTATATAAGGAATGAAAAGGCGCACACAAAAAAAAAAAAGAAAAACAACCTTAGATTCAGGAGAACAGTAGCATTTACACCAGGTACAAAAAAATATACCTGTTTATGATGACAGGTGCTCTTTAAAGGGGTTGTCTCATTATGACAACCCTTTAAGAAACCCTGTTGCTGGGGAAATGTAGCATTACATAGCATCCATAATAGTTATCCAAGTATACATGAACAGGTAGAATGTGCCAACACTTGTCGCCACTCCACTCTTGCTCACAAACGAGGATTCTGAATGGCAGACTGTCCCTTTAAGACATTCACATACTGGCACATGAACAAAGTATAGTGTTCATACCACTTGTACTTCCCGATCGGATCCCAGAACCCGGGGCGAGATATATTGCAGGGTCCTATGGTAGCCTGCTTGTAGTAGCTGTAGAATCTGAGCATTTCTTCATATGACGGCCGATAAGCGCCTAGGGGAAGCAGGATAAAAAGTCAGGGATAGAGAATACACATAGGACCCTATGCACAGAATTAGTTGCTAATAAGCAAAGGCGGCTTTTATATATATATGTTTCCCTATTAACACTGAAGAGGTCTTATCTGTCTAGATATATTATTTTTGCACGACTTCTATCTACATGACCCGTCTATAATTGTCATAGTAGCTTGGATAAGTGGAAACCAGGGCATGGTGTCAGAATAATGGGCAACATAAAAGGAGAAAGCAGTCAGCTTTGTTAAAGAGGTTTTCCCACGAACAAAGTCCATATTAATCAATACATCTGGAAATAATAATAATTTCCACAACTGGATTTGAAATCTTCCAGTGCTGAGATAATCTTATAAATGTGCCCCTGCTGCGTCCTGTGTAATGTCTGTGTCTGACCGTACAGGGACATTGTCTGATCATACCACAGCTACTGGGCAGGGGGGGAAGCAAAAGAGTATACAGATAGGAAAGCATGGTTCTTTCTTTGAGGGAAATCATTTTTTTTTAAAAACAGGCAGGAAAAGGTTATATCTAACAGAAAGTATCAGCTATGATCCCCTGTTGTCCTGTCTGTATGATCTTTTGCTTCCTCCCCTGCCCAGTAGCTGTGGTATGATCAGATCATGTCCCTGTACGGTCAGACACAGACATTACACAGTACACAGCAGGGGCACATTTATAAGATTATCTCAGCACATGAATATTTTATTTAAACACATCTAAGGGCCCCGTCTCACATAGCGACACACCAGCGATCCCGACAATGATCAGGATCGCTGGTGTGTTGCTACATGATCGCTGCTGAGCTGCCAAACAGGCAGCGATCAGGACAGTGACACTGCGGGTAACGTCGCCTAGTTACCCGCAATGTACGTTGAATACCAGCCCGCTGATGCAGGGAGCTGGTAACCAAGGTACACGTTGGGTTTCCAGGTGCTGCGCGGTGCCTAGAAACCAGACGTGTACCTTGGTTACCAGCTCCCCTGCAGCAGCGCGCTGGTATCCAACGTACCTTGGTTACCATTAGATCGCTGGTCTCCTGCCTGTCACATGCAGCGATGCGTGCTGGCCAGCGGGAGACCAGCGATCAAAAAAAAGTCCTGGCATTTCTGACACGACCAGCGATTCACAGCAGGGGCCTGATTGCTAGTACGTGTCAGACATAGCGAGATCGCTGCTGAGATCGCTGTTTAGCAGCGATCTCGCTATGTGAGACGGGGCCCTAATTGCGGAAATTGTTATTATTCCAAGATCTAGTGATTAAAATCAACTTTAAAATTAACTTTGTTTGTGGGAAAACCCATTTAATGACCAAGATATCTTGAAGCTTCTGGGGCAAAAGCAACACCTGGTACCACAGGTGAGGACTTCACCTACCATTCCGTCATAGTATTCATATATACCTATATAGCACAGTCTACTTTGATCTATCACTGCCCCTCTATACTGTCCTCTTCTATGGCAGGGAGGACGGTGGGGTCTGCAGGTATAACGATCCATAAATCATGGAGGAATAGGAATATATGTGATGCATTACAGACACATAACTAGTAGCATAAAGGGACATTACATGGACTTGTGACATAACACGGGGTCACATAGGGCTTTACATACCATTTTTTGGTAAGCTCTGAATAACGGACACAGCTGCATTAAATTGCCTCTGGTATCCAGTTTCATCCTGATCCGTCCCCATGTGTCCAGTACGCAGCGCTGCACAATCCCAGACTGCAGCGTACAAAGCTTCGGTGCTGTGCTTCCTCTACAGGACAAAAGTACTGCCAGGTACTGCACCATGCCCTGATAACAGGTGAACTCTGATCCGCCTCTGTTGACTTGGTTTGCAGAAAAATGACATCGAGAAGACCAAAACCTACAAGATACAGAACCATAAAGAAAAGCATTGCAGAATACGTGAGACGGGCAAACTTGAAGGAAAATTTCGCTGTATTGATTTCTGGGAAATAAGGATGGAAAGTGTCAAACTATCATTGGAGCAATCACAAGGATTATCACCCAGCTTTCCAAGGGTCCTGAATTGCAAACAGATCCCTGCACACTTAGCGGAGTGACAAATCGTACTAGGACTGCAATAATGGCAAAATTAGTGGCCAAACAGAAGAAGGTAGAACTAAAAACAAGAACTGAATTTTCTTCATTAATTTTTTATTTTTAGAGCAAAATATTATTTAGGATGAATTCAGAAGTCTATGAAACTCGATCAGAGTATGGACTTTGATGTCTGGAGCAGCCTCAGGTCTTCTGATGCAAACTCAACAATCTCAAGTCAGGAGCGCTGTGGCCCTTCCAAATATCATGGGCCATACTAGGACACTTTTTCCACGGATGTTGGAATTCAGCCTTATAGGGAGGAGATCTACATTAAATTACCTGCACATAGTGGATTTTCACAGCAAAATCCCCTTGTGTTACAAGCGGATTTGGTAGTAAATTCCACCCGATACATTGCAAAGTGAAAAATCTGCAAAGAAAATTTTCACAGCAGATCCTCAAATAGCTTCCTCCATGAAGGAAAGATGGATTCTGACTATTTGTTATAGGCCAACTCTGTATCTGCTTCAGTTACTTTTAGTCACCGTGCCACTAAACTTGGCCACCCAGGCTGTTATAGTGCCAGAGAAGTACATTATAGGCACAGTACCTGATGCCAGAGTGTGGTATTCCTACTCATGAGTCTATTGAGGGCTTCAGTCTACATCCCCGAAACACAGGAATCAGACGTGCTCACGACGGAGCCACTGACTTCAGTTAAGCAATAAAATTCTACTCACTCTACTGAAAATGAACGTTTATTGTGCTATTAGGTCAGGCAAAAAGACGCACACAGCCAAAAAAAGGTCAACAGGAATCCAACATTTCCTGTTTTGGGCTCTTATTTGCCTGATTTTGCACATGCAACTTTCACAGTCCAAGTGCGGAGCATGGGTCTCCTGCCCTTAGCATAACAGCCTCATATATGCCTATGAGGCTGTTGAGTTCAGGAGAAGACCTGAGGTCGGTCCGGACATCACGACCCATACTCGAACCTAGAATATCATATGTGTGAAACCAGCCTAAATAAAAATCAATGGATCCGTCAGAGGCCCTTCTGAATCCTGTTTTTTGGGAATTAAGGTAAAAGCCCCCAACGGAGTCATGAACGGTGAAACAGCCGTGATCCTTCAAGTGCCGCCAATACGAGATTTTCCTACCTGATGGTATCAAGCATTTTCATCCACCAGAGCGTGAAGCAATGACAGCACTAGACGGGTGAGGTGTAATGTCATCATAGATGACAGAGGAGTCCATCAGCTCCCTACGCTGATTGTTAGTGGGATGGAAAACGATCTGTCCCACCAGGCATAGAATAGAGGGGCACATGACAGAATCTATTCTTATAGCAGGTCTTTGGCTACAAAATACATTTTTAAAAGGGTTTCGATGCAGATCTTCTCCTCCACTACACACATAGGAAAGCAGCACATCAGGCTCGTCACTGCTGTAAACATTTTACATTGACGATCATAATATTTTTCTCTATTACCAAAAGAACGTACAGGAGAATTTATCTGATATACGACAGTGACAATTAGATACATGTAAAGTGTCTATGATCCCACAGACAGAGGGATTTTGACAAGAAGTGTGAAATCAATAGATATTTAAAGACGTCCAGCCTAGTGATTGTTATTCTCAGGAGCGTGAAAGAACTGTTTACTACAGAGGTGAACACCTTGGGAACGCACACTGGAAAACAAGCCGTACAACTAAAGGATAGGGATATGGTCGTCCCACAGCAGCAGCGGTATACAGAGATGGCGAACACAATAAGTGGTAGGACAAGCCCTGTCCATATGTACCAGTGCAAACAGATGTCATAGGGGAAGTGAGGCCCCCTACTTGGGACCACCCTAAATATGGGGCGAACAATAATTCACACCTACGCCTTGTATTACGTGGTTGGCTGTTGACTTCAATGGGCAACATGAAATGTAAGATTCTTGAAAGAATCGGTTCAGGCCTACAATACTTCACTTACTATGTCCTCTTTTAGACCATTTAGATACAATTAAAAAATACAATTAAAAAAATATATAAATTTACCTTGTACTAATCCAAAATACTGCCTGTATTATAGTCTAGAGCTGTATTCACCATTTGCTGGATGTCATTGGAAACAGTCAGCAAGCTTGTTTCCAGACACAGGTCTAACCCTGCAGCCGAGCTCCTGTGAAGCAGGCGAGGTTATGTTCCCTACATCAGATAGCTCAGATATTTCACAGATTGCTCACAGCTTGTATGGGTAAGTTTACACATTACATTACGCATTTGGTGTGGATTTGCATGCAGAAAATCTACAGAATAATCAGTACTAGCAATGTTAACGGCCATGTGTCATCTAAACTATACTTTAATGATTTAGTCAGGGACCATAGCCAGAGACGAGACTGGTCCGGCTCTTCCGAGCCCTGCTGCAGGTGATTGACAGGTCTCTCGGCTGGAACAGCCAAGGTCGGGATTCATGCTGCCCACGGTTTGGCAGCATGAATCAGATGACAGGTTCCCTCAAAAGTGTCTCCAGCTGCAGACCCTTATGTGGGACAATAGACATTAGAGAGCACTCGGGCTTTCCATATTAGAATAACAGTCATTCTAGATGAGTAGACATCTTATTTAAATAAAGAATAGGAGGGGTCATTAGAGGTCTACCAATTACGATCTACTACAACATGCGGGTCTTCAGCTGTTGCAAAACTAAGTCCGGTTTTACATATCCATGTTTTGTGGTCTGATGCATGGAATGGCGCAGGTCTCCTGACCCGAACGCTACAGCTTCATATATGCCTGTAAGGCCTCATTCACACGTTCGTGTTGTATCCGTTTTTCTTACTGACAGAAATAGAATACATAACTATTATAATCTTTGGTGCTAGTCACATTAGCGTGTTTTTTCATGGCGTGAAAAAATCATAGAGACATGTCTGTTTATTTCTGGGATCACAGATGATAAGGGCCCATACAAGTCTATGGGTCCGTGAAAAACATGTAGAGAACACGGGTGACCGCAGTGTACAGTCTGTGCTGTCTGCATTTAACACTGCAAAGGAAAGAGGAACTATATAAATGGAAACCAACCAGTGATGAAGAAAGGTTCCAAACAGTGGTATATAAAGAAATACAAATTATCTTTATTGTAACAATATTAAAATCATGCATACAGAAACTGCAAGACCACAAATAAAAAGGAACATGTCTCCTCCATGGGAACAAAAACACTTCAGCCTATATAACATGACAATGTGATGTAAATCTCCAATTATTGCAATGACTAATGGGGGAACATAACTGCACAACATTTCCTTTGCCACCAATTGGCATGACGTTAGGTGCGCCTAAATGTACCAAGACCCCTAATGATAATGTAGCAAAAGGGAGACAATATCATGAGTATATACCTATTAGGCTGGTGTTTGTCCTCGGACGTTCCTCTGCCCCGACGCGCGTTTCGCTCTGCTTCCTCGGGAGGCGTCAGGAAAGAGGAAGCCTGGTCATTACCGGTATTTATCCATCCAAGAAAACTACTGATGACACCGATGGTAAGAACGGACACACGGACCGTACACTGATGGTAAGAACGGACACACGGACCATACACTGATGGTAAGAACGGACACACAGACCATACACTGATGGTAAGAACGGACACACAGACCGTACACTGATGGTAAGAACGGACACACGAACCGTACACTGATGGTAAGAAAGGACACACGGACCGTACACTGATGGTAAGAACGGACACACGGACCGTACACTGATGGTAAGAACGGACACACGGACCGTACACTGATGGTAAGAACGGACACACTCACCGTACACTGATGTAAGAACGGACACACGGACCGTACACTGATGTTAAGAACGGACACACGGACCGTACACTGATGGTAAGAACGGACACACGGACCGTACACTGATGTTAAGAACGGACACACGGACCGTACACTGATGGTAAGAACGGACACACGGACAGTACACTGATGGTAAGAACGGACACACGGACAGTACACTGATGTAAGAACGGACACACGGACCGTACACTGATGTTAAGAATGGGCACACGGACCGTACACTGATGGTAAGAACGGACACACGGACCGTACACTGATGGTAAGAACGGACACACTGACCGTTCACTGATGTAAGAACGGACACACGGACCATACACTGATGTTAAGAACGGACACACGGACCGTACACTGATGGTAAGAACGGACACACGGACAGTACACTGATGGTAAGAACGGACACACGGACAGTACACTGATGTAAGAACGGACACACGGACCGTACACTGATGTTAAGAACGGACACACGGACCGTACACTGATGTAAGAACGGACACACGGACGGTACACTGATGTTAAGAACGGACACACGGACCGTACACTGATGGTAAGAACGGACACACGGACCGTACACTGATGGTAAGAACGGACACACAGACCGCACACTGATGGTAAGAACAGACACACGGACCGTACACTGATGGTAAGAACGGACACACAGACCGTACACTGATGGTAAGAACGGACACACGGACCGTACACTGATGGTAAGAACGGACACACGGACCGTACACTGATGGTAAGAACGGACACACGGACCGTACACTGATGGTAAGAACGGACACACGAACCGTACACTGATGGTAAGAACGGACACACGGACAATACACTGATGGTAAGAACGGACACACGGACTGTACACTGATGGTAAGAACGGACACACAAACCGTAGACTGATGGTAAGAAAGGACACACGAACCGTACACTGATGGTAAGAACGGACACACGGACTGTACACTGATGGTAAGAACGGACACACGGACTGTACACTGATGGTAAGAACGGACACACGAACCATACACTGATGGTAAGAACAGACACACGGACTGTACACTGATGGTAAGAATGGACACACGGATCATACACTGATGACACCGGTACCATATTATCCCGTATGTTTAGACACGGATGTGTGACCGAGGCCTAGTGCTTGCTGTTCAGGAGACCACGCGGCCGGTCCATACATTGCAGTCTGTATGCAAAACACGTATGTGTGAAACCGGGCTGAAACTCCCAGCATGCTGTGGCAACCAGTCTGACAGTGAGGTATCTCAACTGGACAGTGCTAGGGCTTCCTGCTGGGAGACATACCTTCTTTACAGCTTGCTGCTCCGTGTTGTAACCTGTACTTTTTTTATTCGTTGAGGGGGGCTATTTCCATTTTTATTGTGTCCCATTCAAAAATAACACAATTTGCAACTCTAATTCATTTTTCTGCAGAAAGGACTAATATCACCTGCTCTGCAATATACTCGGTGCTGCTACAGTGGGTACAGAAAGTATTCAGACCCCTTTAAATTTTTCACTCTTTGTTTCATTGCAGCCATTTGGTAAATTCAAAAAAAGTTCATTTTTTTTTCTCATTAATGTACAGTCTGAACCCCATCTTGACTGAAAAAAACAGAAATGTAGAAATTTTTGCACATTTATTAAAAATGAAAAACTGAAATATCACATGGTCATTAGTATTCAGACCCCTTGCTCAGTATTGAGTAGAAGCACCCTTTTGAGCTAGTACAGCCATGAGTCTTCTTGCGAATGATGCAACAAATTTTTCACACCTGGATTTGGGGATCCTCCGCCATTCTTCCTTGCAGATCCTCTCCAGTTCCATCAGGTTGGATGCTGAACGTTGGTGGACAGCCATTTCCAGGTCTCTCCAGAGATGCTCAATTGGATTTAGGTCAGGGTTCTGGCTGGGCCAGTCAAAAATGGTCACAGAGTTGTTCTGAAGCCACTCCTTTGTTATTTTAGCTGCGTGCTTAGGGTGGTTGTTGGAAGGTGGAAATGTAGAAATTTTTGCAAATTTATTAAAAAAGAAAAACTGAAATATCACATGGTTATAAGTATTCAGACCCTTTGCTTAGACACTTATATATAAGTCACATGCTGTCCATTTCCTTGTGATCCTCCTTGAGATGGTTCTACTCCTTCATTGGAGTCCAGCTGTGTTTAATTAAACTGATATGACTTGATTTGTAAAGGCACACATCTGTCTATATAAGACCTCACAGCTCACAGTGCATGTCAGACCAAATGAGAATCATGAGGTCAAAGGAACTGGCTAAGGGGCTCAGAGACAGAATTATGGCAATGTATAGATCTGCCCAAGGTTACAATAGAATTTCTGCAGTACTCAAGGTTCCTAAGAGCACAGTGGCCTCCTTAATCCTTAAATGGAAGAAGTTTGGGACCACCAGAAGTCTTCCTAGACCTGGCCGTCCAGCCAAACTGAGCAATCGTGGGAGAAGAGCCTTGGTGAGAGAGGTAAAGAAGAACCCCAAGATCACTGTGGCTGAGCTCCACAGATGCATTGGTGAGATGGGAGAAAGTTACACAGTCAACTATCACTGCAGCCCTCCACCAGTCTGGACTTTATGGCAGAGTGGCCCGACGGATTCTCTTGTCTGATGAGACGAGATAGAACTCTTTGGTGATAATTCTAAGCGGTATGTGTGGAGAAAACCAGGCACTGCTCATCACCTGCCCAATACAATCCCAACAGGGAAACATGGTGGTGGCAGCATCATGCTATGGGGGTGTTTATCAGCTGCAGGGACAGGACGACTGGTTGCAATTGAAGGAAACATGAATGCGGCCAAGTACAGAGATATCCTGGTTGAAAACCTCTTCCAGAGAGCTCTGGACCTCAAACTTGGCCCAAGGTTCACCTTCCAACAAGACAATGACCCTAAGCACACAGCTAAAATAACAAAGGAGTGGCTTCAGAACAACTCTGTGACCATTCTTGACTGGCCCAGCCAGAGCCCTGACCTAAACCCAATTGAGCATCTCTGGAGAGATCTGAAAATGGCTGTCCACCAACACTTACCATCCAAACTGATGGAACTGGAGAGGATCTCCAAGGAAGAATGGCAGAGGATCCCTAAATCCAGGTGTGAAAAACTTGTTGCATCATTCACAAGAAGATTCATGGCTGTAGCAGGTAAGTGTTTTGCAGGTATATTTCAGTCTGAGGACAAATAGTCATATTCTGTTTTGGTGGAGATTGGGCTTGGTCTTCAGTAAATGGTGCAATACAGAGATCCTGAGTAGGTAGCCTGGTTTGGACAGTCTCTTATTGGAGGAAACACCAGAATTGGGCTGCAAACACATGACAGCCTGTATTGTGGAGATCCAACCTGTCTGCTACGGTCAGGTACATGTAAACATGCATCGTCGTCTCCGACCCGCAAATAGCCTCTTCACTGAAAAAGAAAACGGAGTCTCCAATGCGACCGATTGGAATGTAACAACCTTTTAAGTGAATATCGACCCTTTAACCCCTTCCCGACACCCTAGTATATTTACCGTGCATGTCAGGTGAATACAGTGGGGTCATGATCTGAATTCACACCATGCCTGGCAGGTACCAGCTGTGTTATACAACCAGCATCTGCTCCGTTCACAGCTGTTATCCCCTTAAATGCCGTTTTCAGTCTTGTGAAGCGTGTCACTTCTTTCAGCGTATTTGCAGCGTTTTTTCACCCATAGGAAACAGTGTTTAAGTGCAAAAACGCAGCAAAAAACGCAGGTATTAGGTTTTGTTGCGTTTCTGCGTTTCAAAAACCTAAGGAAGTTAAATTATGCTTTTTTGGGGCCACTAAATTTCATCAGCATGCACAAGATAGAACAAAAACGCAGCAAAAAACGCAGTAAAAATTCATCCAAACCTGCTTTTTGTAAGTGACAAGAGAGCAGGTTTTGCCTGAGGAAAAAAAACCCAGCAAAAACGCAAAGTGTGAACATAGCCTATGGGTATCAGCACATTGTGAGCACCGTATTTGCAGCATTCTCTGCACCAAAAAAGTGTTGGCGGGAAAAGCGCTAAAATGTAAAATGCACACGGTTTCTACCTGTTTTGAGTGTTTTCAAGTGCGTTTATTTCCCATTCACTTTAATGGGTGAAAATTGCTGCAAAAACACCGGAAGAATTGACATGCTGCAGATTTGAGAAAATGCTAAAATTTTAGAAATCTCATTCACTTTGCTGGTACTAAACGTCAGCGTTTCTACCCTTAAAAAACATGCGGGAAAAAGGCATCTTGTGAATAAGTCCTAAGAGTAGCCGGACATGGCAACCACAGTTCGCTGCCCAAGTGCACACATATTCTGGAAGCGCTTTTTCCAAGTGATGAATACCCCTTTATAAACGGCGTGAACCCAGGCTTTAGGGTTAATACAGAAATGCACAGATGTAATGTGAGAAATCACATCAGTAATCCGTGAGAACGTCCTTCTCAGTGGAGGAATCTGCTCCATATGTTACAACAGCGCGAGCTCTGCAGATGCGGAAATACTACTGATCCAGCACTAGGGAAATACATGGACACAGCTAGGAGAGCAAGGCAATGTAATATGTGTATGTATATATAATACTTGAGAAAGTAGTCTTTTCTATGTTTTTTTCATGTTACATTCACAAACAAATGTTTTTTTATTTGGATTTGATGTGATACACTAACAATAAGTAGCAAGTGAAGTATAAAGGAAATGATATTCTAAATATTTTAAAATTATAAATCTGAAAATTATGATATGCATTTGTATTCAGACCCCCTGAGTCAATACTTTGCAGGACCTCCTTTCGCTGCAAGTCTTTTGGGATCTGTCTGTCTAGATTTGCACATCTAGAGGCTGAAATTTTTGCTCATTCTTCTTTGCAATGGAGACGTCTGAGAACAGCAATTTTCAAGTCTTACTACAGATTTTTAATGGGATTGAGGTCTGGACTGTGACTGGGCCATTCACACACATGAATATACTTTGGTCTAAAACACTCCATTGGAGCTCTGGCATTATGTTTAGGGTCGTTGTCCTGCTGGAAGGTGAGCCTACATCCCTGTCTGTTGTGTTTTGGTAGCTGAGGAGAATAAGCAAAAATGGCAATACACCAGAGAGGCTGGAACCTATTGGATTGCAGTAACCTGAACTAACCACACAACTAGAGGTAGCTGTGGAGCGTTCCTACGTTGATCCTAGACGCCTCATCACAGCCTGAGAGATAACTACACCTAATGGCAGAAAGATGAAAGCTATCTGCCCTGGAGCAGATCCCCAAAGAAAATAGGAAGCCCCCAAACATGTAATGGCGGTTAGACAAGAAGAAGCACGGACACAGACAGAAAATACAATGAGCAAACGCTGGGGCCCAATCTGTCTAGACAGAAAAGTACAGGAAAGGATACTCACTGCAATCCAAAAAAAACCCTAAAAAATACCAACTCTTCTGATTGCAAAAACACCTGAGATCACACGATCTCTACCACCTAAATCAGATCTCTGGTGTAACAAAACTAAACCGCAGCCACTGAAAAAACAGGAAAAAGCAAATGAACAAATAACAGTGGCTTCAGATAAACTGAGAGGAGCACAAGCCCCCAGAGGGGACCTGGCAGACCTCCACAGAAGTGCAGGGAACAATGCAAAAAGCAAGCACAAAAATAAAAGCAGAAAATATCTTATCTGATAGCAGAAGATGCAGGCAAGACTCAGCAAAGTTCCAAATGAACCATGAACCACAAATGAGACAGGAACAATTGATCACTGGCAACCATCATGGGAGGGAACCTCCCTTATATCAGACCAGTCAGCGATCCCAGATTGCCATTCCTCGCTGAAAGGTTCAGTACTGTCTGTAACCACCAGAGGGAGCCTCTGCTCAGAAACCATCTCTAGCACATTCTGTTATGTTTTGGTAGCTGAGGAGAGCAGGCAAAAAGGAAATACACCAGAGCAGTTGGAAACTATGAGATTGCAGTACCCTGACTAACCACCACAACTAGAGGCAGCCGTGGAGCGTTCCTACATTGGTCCTAGACGCCTCGTCACAGCCTGAGAAACTAACTACACCTAAAGATAGAAAGAGGAAAGCTATCTGCCCCGGAGCAGATCCCCAAAGAACATAGAAAGCCCCCAAACATGTAATGGCGGTTAGACAAGAAGAAATACTGACACAGACAGAAAATAGTATGAGCAAACGTTGGGGCCCAAACTTACTAAATAGAAAAGGATAGGAAGGGCACTTACTGCAATCCCAAAAAACCCTGAAAAGCACCAACTCTACTAATTTCAAAAACACCTGAGATCACACGACCTCTACCACCTAAATTAGTTCTCTGGTGTAACCAAAAACAAAACAGCAGCCACTGAAAAAACTGGAAAAAGCAAATGTACAAACATCAGTGGCTGAACTGAACTGAGAGGGCAAAAGCCCCCAGAGGGGACCCTGAAGGCCCCCACAGAAGTGCAGGACAAAATGCAAAAATCAAGCACAAAAACAAAAAGAAGAAAATGTCTTATCTGTTAGCAGGAGATTCAGACACGACACAGCAGGCTACCAAGGAAACAGGAATCAAGGATTGAGACCAGAACAATTGATCACCGGCAACCCTGATGGGAAGGCGACTCCCTTATATAAGACCAGTCAGTAACACCTGATTCCCAATCCTCACAATCTTCACTGGACAGTCCAGTACCGTTTGTAACCACCAGAGGGAGCTTCTGCTCAGAACTCATTTCCAGCCTATTCACAACAGTACCCCCCCCTTGAGGAGGGGTCACCGAACCCTCATTTGAGCAACCAGGTCGGTCAGGATGAGTTCTATGATACGCACGGATGAGTCTCCTAGCATGGATGTCCAAAGCAAACACCCAAGAATTGTCTTCCTGACCATAACCTCTCCATTTAACCAAATACTGGAGTTTCCGTCTAGAAAAAACGAGAATTCAATATTTTCTCAACCACATACTCCAGATTGCCCTCAACCAAAACAGGGTCAGGAGGCACAGTAGTAGGAACCACTGGCTCAACAAACCTCTTCAACAAGGACTTGTGGAACACGTTATGGATCTTAAATGTCCCTGGAAGAAGCAAACGAAAAGAAACAGGATTAAGAATCTCCATGATCTTATAAGGTCCAATGAACCTAGGCTTAAATTTAGGAGATGCCACTCTCATAGGAATATTTCTTGAGGACAACCATACCAAGTCCCCCACTTTAAACCGAGGACCATCAGTCCTATGCCGGTTAGCAAACCGCTGGGCCCTCTCCTGAGAGAGGGACAACCTCTCCACTACCTGGTCCCAAATCTGCTGCATACGCTCCACAACAGAGTCAACACCTGGACAGACAGAAGCCTCCGTCTGTCCTGAAGAAAATCGAGGGTGAAACCCAGAATTACAGAAAAATGGAGACATCAAAGTGGCAGAGCTAGCCCTATTAAGAGCAAACTCAGCCAAAGGCAAAAAAGAGACCCAGTCATCCTGATCAGCAGACACAAAGCATCTCCAATGTCTGGTTTGTTCTCTCAGTTTGACCATTGGTCTGAGGATGAAACGCTGAGGAGAAAGACAATTGAACACCAATTTTAGAACAAAAGGTCCTCCAAAATCTGGAAACAAACTGGACTCCTCTGTCAGACACAATGTTCTCAGGAATGCCGTGTAAACGAACCACGTGCTGAAGGAACAAAGGCACCAATTCAGAGGAGGAAGGCAACTTAGTGTAATGTATGTAGTACCGTTCATATAGCGTCTTGTGCTTGGGTGCGATGAAAATACATGAGACACAGGTTTGATATAGAAAGTCTTGTATTACTTCATACAAGTTGGCAAAAATAGTCACACAGTTTGCAGACACAGAAGCAGGAGACACAGCAGGCCAGAGTAATCTAAGCTCAGCAATCACTCTCCACAACAGGTTCAGGATCTTCTTCTCTGTTACCGTAAGTCCATGCAAACGTGGGTCTTTCAAAGAGCAGGGTTCAGAGTCCACAAGTGCTTCAGAGTTCCTCAGTAGGAATAGCTGGAGTACAAGGTCCAAGGCTTTAGGAGTCAGGTCACAGGTTCACTGCAGGCTAGATTCTGAAGCACTGATTGCTCAGCTGTGGCTGCTTAAGAAGCAAAAGGAGAGAATCAGGGCGGGAACATGCAAGCTGGAAACTCCATTTTGACTGAGGGCAAGATAGCTGCAGCAAGACAGAAAGTAAAAGGGCTGACGAACAAACTGAGTTTCAGGAACATGTACACAGAACCTTACATTACTCCCCCCTTAGGGACAACCTCCGGATGACCTCAGGCCAGGCCTGTGTGGGTACCTCTGATGAAACTGACGGAGCAAGCGAGGAGCATTAACGTTATTGACTGGTTCCCATGAGTTGTCCTCTACTGGGTAGCCCTGCCATTTAATCAGATATTGTAACTGATTTCTATACAACCTGGAATCTAAAATCCTTTCCACCACAAATTCTTCCTGACCATCGACTAGCACTGGGTCAGGGCAAGGAGAAGAACGTCCAGGAAACGTATTGGGTGTCGCAGCCTTTAGTAGGGATACATGAAAGACAGGGTGAATTCTCATAGTTCTGGGCAGTTGAAGACGACAAGCAACGGCACTTATAATTTTACTGATTTTATAGGGTCCAATGTACTTATGTCCCAACTTAGACGATGGAATCCTTAACTTAAGATTTCTGGTTGACAGCCAGACCAAGTCTCCTACCTTGAAAGCTGGTGCAGGTTTACGAAATTTATCTGCTGCTTTCTTGTACCTTTCCTGAGCTGATTCCAGATTCTCCTTTAGAAGATCCATATTCTTCTGTAAAGACGTGATTCTTTCAGCCACTGCTGGTAAAGGCGTTTCTATGGGAAATCGTGGTAGAATGTTAGGATGATAACCTAGATTAGAGTAAAAAGGAGACTGCTTAGTGGAGGCACTCTGAGAGTTGTTATACGAGAACTCAGCTAATGGAAGTAGATCCACCCAATCATCCTGTAGGTGGCAGATAAAGCAGCGGAGATACTGCTCCAGGGTTTGATTGGTTCGTTCGGTCTGTCCATTAGTCTGGGGATGAAAAGCAGAAGAAAGGTTTACTTTAATGTCCAATGCTGCACAGAAATTTTGCCAAAACCTAGAAGTGAATTGCACCCCTCGATCCGAAATAACCTCATCCGATACTCCATGTAAGCGAAACACATCTTTAATCATCAAATCTGATGTCTGTTTTGCAGTGGGTAAGCCGACACAAGGGATAAAATGAGCTGCCTTTGTTAGACGGTCAACCACCACTAGAATGGTGTTCTTCCCTTGAGAGGTTGGTAACTCCACAATGAAGTCCATAGAAATGGATCCCCACGGGCGGGACGGGGTGGGAAGAGGCTGTAACAGACCAGTTGGTGAGGAGCGAGGTGTTTTGCATCTTGCACAGACTTCACATGAAGTGACATAGTTTAAAACATCCTTCCTGCAAGTGGGCCACCAAAAGAAACGAGAGAGAAATTCCTGTGTCTTTAGAATTCCTCTATGCCCAGCTATCTTGGAATCGTGAATGAGTTGCAATACTCTCAATCTGACTGTTTCAGGAATATACAGGCGTTGTCCCTGAATCCACACACCATTCTTAAAGACAAGACTTACGTCCCTTGGGGGTTGTGCCAAAAAGGAATCCGCATGGTATGCTTCCTTGATGTCCTTAAGTAGGTCTTGATTATGAATTACTCCTAGGAATCTAGAGTCAGGAAGAATAGTCTTAGGAGGAGTAATTGGACGTGTCTCTGCTGAGTAAATCCTAGAGAGTGCATCAGCCTTTCCATTGCGCGATCCTGGTCTATAAGAAATGATAAAATTAAATTGGTTTAAGAAAAGATTCCAGCGAGCCTGGCGAGGAGTCAGGCACTTAGCCGACCTGATAAACTCAAGGTTACGATGGTCTGTCAGGACGACTATTTGCTGTGCAGCTCCCTGAAGAAGGTGTCTCCATTCTTTGAAGGCGGCAATAATGGCCAACAACTCTCTATTGCCCACATCGTAGTTCCTCTCAGCCGAAGACAACTGCTGGGAAAAGAAGGCACAGGGATGCAAGACATTCTTCTCACCTGTTCTCTGAGAGAGTATAGCTCCAACGGCACAGTCTGAAGCATCCACCTCTATTATGAAGGCAAGCTCGGGGTTGGGATGTACTAGGATAGGTGCAGTGGTAAATTTATCTTTTAGACGGGAAAATGCTTCCTGGGCTTCGGGAGTCCAGGAGAACCTAGACTCTTTCCGGGTAAGTTGGGTGATAGGTGACACTACCTCAGAGAAATTTCTAATGAAACGTCTATAGAAGTTGGCAAACCCGATGAAGCGCTGTACCTCCTTCACATTTCTAGGACTTGGCCAATCCTTGATGGCTTGGGTTTTGCTTCCATCCATACTAATTCCTTGTGTAGACAGTACATACCCCAGAAATTGAATTTCGGTCCTATGGAATTCACACTTTTCAAGTTTGATGTAAAGATGATTTTGTCTTAGACGTTCCAAGACCATTCTCACATGTCCATGATGTTCCTCTGTGGAGTTAGAAAAAATTAGAATATCATCCAAATAAATTACCACGAATGTATCTAGGAGATCCCTGAAGATGTCATTCACCAAGTGTTGGAAAGTGGCTGGGGCGGTACTCAGACCAAAAGGCATAACTAGATATTCAAAGTGTCCATAGCGTGACCTGAATGCAGTCTTCCATTCATCCCAGGTCTAATACGGACTAAGTTATAGGCCCCACGAAGATCTAGTTTAGAGAAAATTTTGGCATGTCGCACTCTCTCCAATAACTCAGGGATTAAAGGCAATGGATAACGGTTTCTAATAGTAACCTTATTGAGTTCCCTATAGTCTACGCATGGTCTCAGAGATCCATCTTTCTTCTTTACAAAGAAGATGGGTGCACCTGCAGGAGATGAAGAGGGGCGTATGAAGCCCTTGGCTAGATTTTCGTCTATGTAATCCTTTAAAGCCTTTAGCTCGGGCCCCGCCAGGGGGTAGATCTTACCAAAAGGTATCTGTAAGGTTCTGTGTACATGTTCCTGAAACTCAGTTTGTTCGTCAGCCATTTTACTTTCTGTCTTGCTGCAGCTATCTTGCCCTCAGTCAAAATGGAGTTTCCAGCTTGCATGTTCCCGCCCTGATTCTCTCCTTTTGCTTCTTAAGCAGCCACAGCTGAGCAATCAGTGCTTCAGAATCTAGCCTGCAGTGAACCTGTGACCTGACTCCTAAAGCCTTGGACCTTGTACTCCAGCTATTCCTACTGAGGAACTCTGAAGCACTTGTGGACTCTGGAACCCTGCTCTTTGAAAGACCCACGTTTGCATGGACTTACGGTAACAGAGAAGAAGATCCTGAACCTGTTGTGGAGAGTGATTGCTGAGCTTAGATTACTCTGGCCTGCTGTGTCTCCTGCTTCTTTGTCTGCAAACTGTGTGACTATTTTTGCCAACTTGTATGAAGTAATACAAGACTTTCTATATCAAACCTGTGTCTCATGTATTTTCATCGCACCCAAGCACAAGACGCTATATGAACTGTACTACATACATGACAAGATTCTGAAGCCAAAACGTTAGTGTCTGCTGGGTCTGGAAAGGCTGTGTCTGCTGTAACTGTGGATATCGGATGTCCGGTTGTACTTTCTGTGATGACAGTGGTTGTGACTTCTCACAACCATTCCAGGTGAGCAATTCCCTTAAGTGTTTTTTTTTCTGCAGTGTTACCACAGGTAAACACTATTGTTTTTTTGTTTTTTTTTTTTTCTCATTTTTGTCTGCTGTAACTGTGGATATCAGATGTCCGGGTGAACTTTCTGTGATGATAGTGGTTGTGACTTCTCACAACCATTCCAGGTGAGCAGTTCCCTTAATTTTTTTTTCTCTCTGCAGTGTTACCACAGGTAAACACTATTGGTTTTTTTTTCTCCTCTCCTCTTCTTCCAGTACTCCTGTCTTAAAAGATCTGGAAAATGGAGTCCCGCATAAAGGAACTTTGCGGAGTGACTGATAATATCCTTGCAGATTTGCAGAATATAAAGACCCGTTTTTCAAGCCTACAGGACCTCACTAATCACAATTTGCAAGTGTTTGGACAGACTGCCCAGGATTTGCGAGCCAGGATTGAGGTTCTAGAAGAGCGAGTCCATGCTCCTGCCGTAGCCCCGAGTTCTGGGATTCCCAAGTTGCCCCCTTTTTGTTTTGGCGGTGAACGTGAGAAATTCAGGGGATTTATTAATCAATGCAATCTTTTTTTTTCTGCACATGCTTCACAATTTCCCACTGAACGATCTAAGGTGCTTACTATAATTATGTTGCTTACCAACAAGGCTTTGATGTGGGCAAACCCTCTGATTGAGACTGAGGATGATTGTTTGAATCACCTTGATGCTTTTATTTCAGCCATGGGGCAGGTGTTTGATGACCCCAATCGAGGTGCAACAGCTGAAGCAGCCATGTTAGCTTTGCGCCAAGGTAAGCACTCGGTAGCTGAATATGCCTTGGATTTCAGGAGATGGGCCCTTGATACCACCTGGGACAGTTCCGCCAAAAAATCTATTTTTCGAAAAGGGTTATCTCCACTGATTAAGGATGAACTTGCTCGTGCCGACCCTCCCACTGCGTTAGGTGACTTTATTAACTACTGCATCCGTATTGATACTCGTCTGACTGAACGCAGGCAAGAGAGATGGTTCGAAAGCAATCGCACTAACCTTTTCCTACCTTCCTCTCCAGCTAAGGAACCTTTGAGTAGGATTACACGGGAACCTGAACCTGAACCCATGCAGGTAGACTCTTTACAACGACGGGTCAGTGATGCACGCAAGGAACATCGTTTTAAGGAGAATCTATGTTTCTATTGTGGTAAGTCAGGGCACTTCATTATAAACTGCCCCAGCCATTCTCGTAAGACTACTGCAGCACTCATTCATTGTGAGTGTTGCGAGAGGGGATCTGTCAGGTCAGAGCCTCAGGCTCCAGAGAGATCTGCAGCAACAGATCTTGATTTCTCGGACTTAAACTCCGTTACCTCTGAGGACGTTGACTGTGTAAACGCTGCCATTTTTCAAGTTTCCTCAGCGGTGTCCCAGCTGAGTTGTAAGAAAAACAATTCTCATTGCTTTCTTTCCATCAAACTCTGGGTTGACTCAGCTTGGGTGTCTAGCTCTGCTATGATCGACTCAGGGGCAAGTGGAAATTTTATGGATGTCTCCTTTGCTCTGAAACAGGGGATACGTTCAGTGAAGAAGGCTACTCCAGTACAGATGGAAACTGTGAATGGCTCCCTGCTGACCTCTGGACCAGTGGATCAGGAAACAGAGCCTTTGAGGGTTCTTATGGGTAAAGATCATCAAGAGAAACTGTCCTTTATGCTTATCTCTTCTCCCCACTTTCCCATTATTCTAGGGCTACCATGGCTGCAGGCTCAGAATCCTACCATTAACTGGGAGACCAAGGAATTACACTTTCCAGAGAAACAGATGAGTCCAAAAGTTTCAGCTTGCTCTGTTCCTAAAGGAACCATGTCAGTCCCTGAACTACCAGCTGTATACCAGGACTATGTGGATTTATGTGACAAGAAGAACGCTGACCAGCTTCCTCCTCACCGTCCATATGATTGTCCAATTGAATTATTGCCTGGAGCAGAGATACCTTTTGGTAAGATCTACCCCTGGCGGGGCCCGAGCTAAAGGCTTTAAAGGATTACATAGACGAAAATCTAGCCAAGGGTTTCATACGACCCTCTTCATCTCCTGCAGGTGCACCCATCTTCTTTGTAAAGAAGAAAGATGGATCTCTGAGACCATGCGTAGACTATAGGGAACTCAATAAGGTTACTATTAGAAACCGTTATCCATTGCCTTTAATCCCTGAGTTATTGGAGAGAGTGCGACATGCCAAAATTTTCTCTAAACTAGATCTTCGTGGGGCCTATAACTTAGTCCGTATTAGACCTGGGGATGAATGGAAGACTGCATTCAGGTCACGCTATGGACACTTTGAATATCTAGTTATGCCTTTTGGTCTGAGTACCGCCCCAGCCACTTTCCAACACTTGGTGAATGACATCTTCAGGGATCTCCTAGATACATTCGTGGTAATTTATTTGGATGATATTCTAATTTTTTCTAACTCCACAGAGGAACATCATGGACATGTGAGAATGGTCTTGGAACGTCTAAGACAAAATCATCTTTACATCAAACTTGAAAAGTGTGAATTCCATAGGACCGAAATTCAATTTCTGGGGTATGTACTGTGTACACAAGGAATTAGTATGGATGGAAGCAAAACTCAAGCCATCAAGGATTGGCCAAGTCCTAGAAATGTGAAGGAGGTACAGCGCTTCATCGGGTTTGCCAACTTCTATAGACGTTTCATTAGAAATTTCTCTGAGGTAGTGTCACCTATCACCCAACTTACCCGGAAAGAGTCTAGGTTCTCCTGGACTCCCCAAGCCCAGGAAGCATTTTCCCGTCTAAAAGATAAATTTACCACTGCACCTATCCTAGTACATCCCAACCCCGAGCTTGCCTTCATAATAGAGGTGGATGCTTCAGATTGTGCCGTTGGAGCTATACTCTCTCAGAGAACAGGTGAGAAGAATGTCTTGCATCCCTGTGCCTTCTTTTCCCAGCAGTTGTCTTCGGCTGAGAGGAACTACGATGTGGGCAATAGAGAGTTGTTGGCCATTATTGCCGCCTTCAAAGAATGGAGACACCTTCTTCAGGGAGCTGCACAGCAAATAGTCGTCCTGACAGACCATCGTAACCTTGAGTTTATCAGGTCGGCTAAGTGCCTGACTCCTCGCCAGGCTCGCTGGAATCTTTTCTTAAACCAATTTAATTTTATCATTTCTTATAGACCAGGATCGCGCAATGGAAAGGCTGATGCACTCTCTAGGATTTACTCAGCAGAGACACGTCCAATTACTCCTCCTAAGACTATTCTTCCTGACTCTAGATTCCTAGGAGTAATTCATAATCAAGACCTACTTAAGGACATCAAGGAAGCATACCATGCGGATTCCTTTTTGGCACAACCCCCAAGGGACGTAAGTCTTGTCTTTAAGAATGGTGTGTGGATTCAGGGACAACGCCTGTATATTCCTGAAACAGTCAGATTGAGAGTATTGCAACTCATTCACGATTCCAAGATAGCTGGGCATAGAGGAATTCTAAAGACACAGGAATTTCTCTCTCGTTTCTTTTGGTGGCCCACTTGCAGGAAGGATGTTTTAAACTATGTCACTTCATGTGAAGTCTGTGCAAGATGCAAAACACCTCGCTCCTCACCAACTGGTCTGTTACAGCCTCTTCCCACCCCGTCCCGCCCGTGGGGATCCATTTCTATGGACTTCATTGTGGAGTTACCAACCTCTCAAGGGAAGAACACCATTCTAGTGGTGGTTGACCGTCTAACAAAGGCAGCTCATTTTATCCCTTGTGTCGGCTTACCCACTGCAAAACAGACATCAGATTTGATGATTAAAGATGTGTTTCGCTTACATGGAGTACCGGATGAGGTTATTTCGGATCGAGGGGTGCAATTCACTTCTAGGTTTTGGCAAAATTTCTGTGCAGCATTGGACATTAAAGTAAACCTTTCTTCTGCTTTTCATCCCCAGACTAATGGACAGACCGAACGAACCAATCAAACCCTGGAGCAGTATCTCCGCTGCTTTATCTGCCACCTACAGGATGATTGGGTGGATCTACTTCCATTAGCTGAGTTCTCGTATAACAACTCTCAGAGTGCCTCCACTAAGCAGTCTCCTTTTTACTCTAATCTAGGTTATCATCCTAACATTCTACCACGATTTCCCATAGAAACGCCTTTACCAGCAGTGGCTGAAAGAATCACGTCTTTACAGAAGAATATGGATCTTCTAAAGGAGAATCTGGAATCGGCTCAGGAAAGGTACAAGAAAGCAGCAGATAAATTTCGTAAACCTGCACCAGCTTTCAAGGTAGGAGACTTGGTCTGGCTGTCAACCAGAAATCTTAAGTTAAGGATTCCATCGTCTAAGTTGGGACATAAGTACATTGGACCCTATAAAATCAGTAAAATTATAAGTGCCGTTGCTTGTCGTCTTCAACTGCCCAGAACTATGAGAATTCACCCTGTCTTTCATGTATCCCTACTAAAGGCTGCGACACCCAATACGTTTCCTGGACGTTCTTCTCCTTGCCCTGACCCAGTGCTAGTCGATGGTCAGGAAGAATTTGTGGTGGAAAGGATTTTAGATTCCAGGTTGTATAGAAATCAGTTACAATATCTGATTAAATGGCAGGGCTACCCAGTGGAGGACAACTCATGGGAACCAGTCAATAACGTTAATGCTCCTCGCTTGCTCCGTCAGTTTCATCAGAGGTACCCACACAAGCCTGGCCTGAGGTCATCCGGAGGTTGTCCCTAAGGGGGGAGTAATGTAAGGTTCTGTGTACATGTTCCTGAAACTCAGTTTGTTCGTCAGCCATTTTACTTTCTGTCTTGCTGCAGCTATCTTGCCCTCAGTCAAAATGGAGTTTCCAGCTTGCATGTTCCCGCCCTGATTCTCTCCTTTTGCTTCTTAAGCAGCCACAGCTGAGCAATCAGTGCTTCAGAATCTAGCCTGCAGTGAACCTGTGACCTGACTCCTAAAGCCTTGGACCTTGTACTCCAGCTATTCCTACTGAGGAACTCTGAAGCACTTGTGGACTCTGGAACCCTGCTCTTTGAAAGACCCACGTTTGCATGGACTTACGGTAACAGAGAAGAAGATCCTGAACCTGTTGTGGAGAGTGATTGCTGAGCTTAGATTACTCTGGCCTGCTGTGTCTCCTGCTTCTTTGTCTGCAAACTGTGTGACTATTTTTGCCAACTTGTATGAAGTAATACAAGACTTTCTATATCAAACCTGTGTCTCATGTATTTTCATCGCACCCAAGCACAAGACGCTATATGAACTATACTACATACATGACAGTATCTCTGCTCCAGGCAATAATTCAATTGGACAATCATATGGACGGTGAGGAGGAAGCTGGTCAGCGTTCTTCTTGTCACATAAATCCACATAGTCCTGGTATACAGCTGGTAGTTCAGGGACTGACATGGTTCCTTTAGGAACAGAGCAAGCTGAAACTTTTGGACTCATCTGTTTCTCTGGAAAGTGTAATTCCTTGGTCTCCCAGTTAATGGTAGGATTCTGAGCCTGCAGCCATGGTAGCCCTAGAATAATGGGAAAGTGGGGAGAAGAGATAAGCATAAAGGACAGTTTCTCTTGATGATCTTTACCCATAAGAACCCTCAAAGGCTCTGTTTCCTGATCCACTGGTCCAGAGGTCAGCAGGGAGCCATCCACAGTTTCCATCTGTACTGGAGTAGCCTTCTTCACTGAATGTATCCCCTGTTTCAGAGCAAAGGAGACATCCATAAAATTTCCACTTGCCCCTGAGTCGATCATAGCAGAGCTAGACACCCAAGCTGAGTCAACCCAGAGTTTGATGGAAAGAAAGCAATGAGAATTGTTTTTCTTACAACTCAGCTGGGACACCGCTGAGGAAACTTGAAAAATGGCAGCGTTTACACAGTCAACGTCCTCAGAGGTAACGGAGTTTAAGTCCGAGAAATCAAGATCTGTTGCTGCAGATCTCTCTGGAGCCTGAGGCTAGGACCTGACAGATCCCCTCTCGCAACACTCACAATGAATGAGTGCTGCAGTAGTCTTACGAGAACGGCTGGGGCAGTTTATAATGAAGTGCCCTGACTTACCACAATAGAAACATAGATTCTCCTTAAAACGATGTTCCTTGCGTGCATCACTAACCCGTCGTTGTAAAGAGTCTACCTGCATGGGTTCAGGCTCAGGTTCCCGTGTAATCCTACTCAAAGGTTCCTTAGCTGGAGAGGAAGGTAGGAAAAGGTTAGTGCGATTGCTTTCGAACCATCTCTCTTGCCTGCGTTCAGTCAGACGAGTATCAATACGGATGCAGTAGTTAATAAAGTCACCTAACGCAGTGGGAGGGTCGGCACGAGCAAGTTCATCCTTAATCAGTGGAGATAACCCCTTTCGAAAAATAGATTTTTTGGCGGAACTGTCCCAGGTGGTATCAAGGGCCCATCTCCTGAAATCCAAGGCATATTCAGCTACCGAGTGCTTACCTTGGCGCAAAGCTAACATGGCTGCTTCAGCTGTTGCACCTCGATTGGGGTCATCAAACACCTGCCCCATGGCTGAAATAAAAGCATCAAGGTGATTCAAACAATCATCCTCAGTCTCAATCAGAGGGTTTGCCCACATCAAAGCCTTGTTGGTAAGCAACATAATTATAGTAAGCACCTTAGATCGTTCAGTGGGAAATTGTGAAGCATGTGCAGAAAAAAAAAGATTGCATTGATTAATAAATCCCCTGAATTTCTCACGTTCACCGCCAAAACGAAAAGGGGGCAACTTGGGAATCCCAGAACTCGGGGCTACGACAGGAGCCTGGACTCGCTCTTCTAGAACCTCAATCCTGGCTCGCAAATCCTGGGCAGTCTGTCCAAACACTTGCAAATTGTGATTAGTGAGGTCCTGTAGGCTTGAAAAACGGGTCTTTATATTCTGCAAATCTGCAAGGATATTATCAGTCACTCCGCAAAGTTCTTTTATGCGGGCCTCCATTTTCCAGATCTTTTAAGACAGGAGTACTGGAAGAAGAGGAGAGGAAAAAAAAAAAAAAAAACAATAGTGTTTACCTGTGGTAACACTGCAGAGAGAAAAAAAAATAAAGGGAACTGCTCACCTGGAATGGTTGTGAGAAGTCACAACCACTATCATCACAGAAAGTTCACCCGGACATCTGATATCCACAGTTACAGCAGACAAAAAAGAGAAAAGAAAAAAAAAAACAATAGTGTTTACCTGTGGTAACACTGCAGAAAAAAAAACACTTAAGGGAATTGCTCACCTGGAATGGTTGTGAGAAGTCACAACCACTGTCATCACAGAAAGTACAACCGGACATCCGATATCCACAGTTACAGCAGACACAGCCTTTCCAGACCCAGCAGACACTAACGTTTTGGCTTCAGAATCTTGTAATGTATGTAGTACCGTTCATATAGCGTCTTGTGCTTGGGTGCGATGAAAATACATGAGACGCAGGTTTGATATAGAAAGTCTTGTATTACTTCATACAAGTTGGCAAAAATAGTCACACAGTTTGCAGACACAGAAGCAGGAGACACAGCAGGCCAGAGTAATCTAAGCTCAGCAATCACTCTCCACAACAGGTTCAGGATCTTCTTCTCTGTTACCGTAAGTCCATGCAAACGTGGGTCTTTCAAAGAGCAGGGTTCAGAGTCCACAAGTGCTTCAGAGTTCCTCAGTAGGAATAGCTGGAGTACAAGGTCCAAGGCTTTAGGAGTCAGGTCACAGGTTCACTGCAGGCTAGATTCTGAAGCACTGATTGCTCAGCTGTGGCTGCTTAAGAAGCAAAAGGAGAGAATCAGGGCGGGAACATGCAAGCTGGAAACTCCATTTTGACTGAGGGCAAGATAGCTGCAGCAAGACAGAAAGTAAAATGGCTGACGAACAAACTGAGTTTCAGGAACATGTACACAGAACCTTACACTTAGGTAATGGCACAAGATGTATCATCTTGGAAAACCTATCGCAAATCACCCAGATGACGGTCATTCTCTGAGAAACAGGGAGGTCGGAAATGAAATCCATAGAGATATGGGTCCATGGTCTCTTGGGCACAGGTAATGGCATCAACAAACCACTAGAACGAGAGCAAGGCTTGGAGCGAGAGCAAGTCCCGCAGGACTGCACAAACTCCCTGACATCACGAGACAAGGTAGACCACCAAAAGGACCGACTAACCAAGTCTCTGGTACCAAAAATTCCGGGATGACCGGCCAACGTGGAACAATGAATCTCAGACATTGCACTCTTTTTCCACTGGTCCGGGACAAACAATTTCCCAACAGGGCAGCGCTCGGGCTTATCCTCCTGACACCCCTCCAGAGCCAGTCTCAAATTGGGCGAGATGGCGGAAAGAACTACACCCTCTTTCAAAATAACAGAAGGATCAGATAACTCAGGAGAGTCCGCCAGGAAACTCCTCGAGAGGGCATCCGCCTTAACATTTTTAGTGCCAGGAAGAAATGAAACCACAAAATTAAAACGTGTGAAAAACAAGGCCCATCTGGCCTGTCTAGGATTAAGTCGCTTGGCAGATTCCAGATAAACTAGATTCTTATGGTCCGTAAGGACCACCACCTGATGTTTGGCTCCCTCCAGCCAATGTCTCCACTCTTCAAAAGCCCACTTCATGGCTAATAACTCCCGATTACCCATGTCAAAATTACGTTCAGTGGGAGAAAATTTTCGAGAGAAAAAGGCACAAGGGTTACTTTTAGAGGTCTCTGGATCTCTTTGGGACAAAACGGCACCTGCCCCAATTTCAGAGGCATCAACCTCCACCTGAAATGGCAGAGAAACATCAGGCTGCCGTAGAACAGGAGCAGAAGTGAATCTCCGCTTAAGTTCCTGAAACGCAGAGACTGCCTCAGGAGGCCAATTCACCACATTAGAACCCTTCTTGGTCAAATCAGTTAATGGTTTAACAATAACAGAGAAATTACCAATAAATTTACGATAAAAATTGGCAAAACCCAAGAATCTTTGAAGAGCCTTTAATGAAGTAGGTTGGATCCAATCACAGATGGCCTGAACTTTGACCGGGTCCATTTCAATAACAGATGGGGACAAAATGAATCCCAGAAATGAAATCCTCTGAACGCCAAAAAGACACTTTGATCCCTTCAAATACAGAGCATTCTCTCTCAAAATCTGGAACACAGTCCGAACATGTTTTACATGAGAGTCCCAGTCATTGGAAAAAATCAAGATATCATCCAAATAAACAATCAGAAATTTATCCACAAAATCCCTGAAAATGTCATTCATGAAGGACTGGAAGACAGAAGGAGCATTAGTGAGCCCAAAGGGCATCACAAGGTACTCAAAATGCCCTTCAGGGGTATTAAATGCCGTCTTCCATTCATCCCCGTGCTTAATGCGAATAAGGTTATATGCCCCCTGAGGTCAAGCTTGGTAAACCAAGTAGCGTTTTTCACCCTGGAAAACAGATCAGAGATCAAGGGTAAAGGATATTGATATTTCACAGTAATATTGTTCAAGAGACGATAATCAATACACGGCCTTAATGAACCATCCTTTTTGGCCACAAAGAAAAAACCGGCACCTAAGGGTGAAGAGGATGGTCTGATATGACCCTTCTCCAATGACTCCTTGATATAAGACCGCATAGCGTCATGTTCAGGTACAGACAGGTTAAAAAGGCGACCTTTAGGGAATTTACTACCAGGCACTAATTCAATAGCGCAGTCATAGCTCCTATGGGGAGGTAAGGATGCAGATTTACTTTCGCTAAACACATCAGAAAAATCAATCAAAAAGTCAGGAACATCCTGAACCTGGGGGGAGGCAGAAAAAACAGGAGTGTTGGTATTAACACATTGGCAGCCCCAACTGGTAACAGACACAGATTTCCAATCCAAAACAGGATTATGAGACTGTAACCAAGGGAAACCCAGTACGATAATGTCATGCAGATTATACAGAACCAAAAATTTGCAACTCTCCTAATGATCAGGTTCTACCCTCATTATCACCTGAGTAGAGAACTGAGGTTTATTCTCAGCCAAAGGGGTAGAATCGATCCCCAGTAGGGGAATAGACTTCTGTAGGGGTATCAAGGGAAATCCACAACGTTTAGCAAAATCAAAATCCATCAGGTTAATAGCTGCTCCAGAATCAACAAAAGCCTGAGCAGAAAATGAGGACAGAGAGCATATCAGGGTAACAGTTAATAAAAACTTAGTCTGAACACTACCCAAGACAACTGAGCGTGCAAAACGTCTTCCCCGCTTAGGGCAGACTGAAATAGCATGAGAGGCATCACCACAGTAGAAACATAACCCATTGCGCTTTCAAAATTCATGACGCTGTGCCCCAGAAACCACTCTATCACACTGCATGGATTCAGAAGCAGGTTCACAAGGCAACATTATTCCACGCATACCTTTCCGCTCACGCAAACGTCTGTCAATTTGAATCGCTAATGACATAGAATCATTGAGACCAGAGGGAACAGGGAATCCCACCATAACATCCTTTACATTATCTGACAGTCCCTTCCGAAAAAGAGCTGCCAAAGCGTCGTCATTCCATTTGGTCAGGACTGCCCACCTACGGAATCTCTGACAGTATAACTCAGCATCCTCAAGTCCCTGACTTAATGCCAACAAAGTTTTTTCAGCTTGATCAGTGACATTAGGCTCATCGTACAATAACCCCAAAGCCTGAAAAAACGCATCAACATCACTCAAAACAGGATCCCCAGGTGTCAGGGAAAAAGCCCAATTCTGAGGGTCGCCGCGCAGGAGAGAGATGACAATTTGAACCTGCTGCGCTGCGTTCCCTGAGGACTTAGATTTTAAGGCAAAAAACAATTTACAGTTATTTTTGAAATTCTGAAATTTAGCTCGATCCCCTAAAAACAAATCTGGCATGGGAATCCTAGGTTCCACAACAGGCAACCTAGCAAGATAGGTAGCAATACTCCGAACTTCAGTGGCAAGCTGATTCACATGGCCAGACAACTGTGCAAACTCCATTGAGAGAGAAAAAAAATCCTCCTCAGCACCCAGAGATACAGAGGGAAAAAAAAAAAAAATGAAACAAACAGAAAAAAAAAAATCTCTGACAACTCTGACAACTTTTTTTTTTTTTTTTTTTCTTTCCACAATATTTTTCCCTTCTGTGAGTACAATATAATTTTCAGTTTTGGCCGGTGATACTGTTATGTTTTGGTAGCTGAGGAGAGCAGGCAAAAAGGAAATACACCAGAGCAGTTGGAAACTATGAGATTGCAGTACCCTGACTAACCACCACAACTAGAGGCAGCCGTGGAGCGTTCCTACGTTGGTCCTAGACGCCTCGTCACAGCCTGAGAAACTAACTGCACCTAAAGATAGAAAGAGGAAAGCTATCTGCCCCGGAGCAGATCCCCAAAGAACATAGAAAGCCCCCAAACATGTAATGGCGGTTAGACAAGAAGAAATACTGACACAGACAGAAAATAGTATGAGCAAACGTTGGGGCCCAAACTTACTAAATAGAAAAGGATAGGAAGGGCACTTACTGCAATCCCAAAAAACCCTGAAAAGCACCAACTCTACTAATTTCAAAAACACCTGAGATCACACGACCTCTACCACCTAAATTAGTTCTCTGGTGTAACCAAAAACAAAACAGCAGCCACTGAAAAAACTGGAAAAAGCAAATGTACAAACATCAGTGGCTGAACTGAACTGAGAGGGCAAAAGCCCCCAGAGGGGACCCTGAAGGCCCCCACAGAAGTGCAGGACAAAATGCAAACATCAAGCACAAAAACAAAAAGAAGAAAATGTCTTATCTGTTAGCAGGAGATTCAGACACGACACAGCAGGCTACCAAGGAAACAGGAATCAAGGATTGAGACCAGAACAATTGATCACCGGCAACCCTGATGGGAAGGCGACTCCCTTATATAAGACCAGTCAGTAACACCTGATTCCCAATCCTCACAATCTTCACTGGACAGTCCAGTACCGTTTGTAACCACCAGAGGGAGCTTCTGCTCAGAACTCATTTCCAGCCTATTCACAACAACATTCATAACACCTGTCTTACGTCTTTTGCAGCCTCTAACAGTTTTTCCTCCAGGATTTTCCTGTATTTATCTTCTCATCAACTCTGACCAGCTTCCCCGTCTCTGCTGAAGAAAAACATCCCCACAATATGATGCTGCAACCACCATGTTTCATAGTACAACCATCATGTTTCACAGAGGGGATGGTGTTTTAAGGGTAATGTGCAGGGTTAGTTTTCTGCCACACAGAGAATTTTGCATTTAGCCTAAAAAAAATCTAGTTTGGTCCAGAGCACCTTCTTCCACATGCTAGCTGCGTCCCTTACATGGCATTCGGAGCCAGTGAGACGCCTCTCTGATGGTATTGCATGATGGATAAGTTTCTGGCTAAAACTTTCGCACAGTATTGTATATCCTATACATACTGTGTGACATTAATCACTGCATTTGCACCAACATTTTTGAGGAAATGATCACATTTTGTTGTCACAAATGAATAAGACACAACTTATCATTGTTTTAAGCCATTTTCTAGTACCCATGCCAAAACTTCAGAATTATGAGAAAAAGGGGCAGCATTAACCTTTTGATATGATGTCATGCTTATGAATATATTTCTACATAAAAGTAGCATGTTCTAGACAGGTCACAGCAGTCTTAAAAAAGGTGTGAAACAAGTACAATTACATTACAATAATTTTAAACATGCATAAAAAGGAGTAATTTGTTCAAATTTCATTAACATCAACGTTTCACACGTTAATCTCCAGCTCTTTTCTAACATTAGGAAGTGTAATAAATGTAACAAAAATTTGCACAAAAAGTTGAGCTAAATTTAATCAACATGCAACATATGGCACATAATGGTGTCCTGCTCTTATCTAATGTTGGGACAAGAACCACCATGCCTAAAAAGTTGTTCTGGTTGAATATGAACTAAATTTAGCTTTAACCCCTTCACGACATCCGCCGTACATGTACGGCGCTGCGGGGTGTGTGCAAACAGCCATTTATGTTCGGTGTGACGATCGCACGTACTCACGCAGAGCGCCAGTGATCAAATCCGGGTTTCAGCTCTATAAGAGAGCCACTGTTAATAGTGACAGTGACATCAATTGGCATCACAGAGGGATGGAGCTCCCTCTTTGATCCAATCAGCACAACGCGATTGGATTGTGAGGATGGCCGTGGGGGTCACCCATGGACAGTGGCCTATAAGCTCCTGCTCAGAGCAGGAGCTGACACGCCTTCTCCCTGCCTGGGAGACACTGATCAGCAGTCAATGGAAAGGTGGAAAGTATAAAAATATATACACAAAATAAAGAACAAAAAAATAAAAGGAAATGAAAAAAATATTAATCCAATAAATACATATGTTCATGTAAAAATAAAAAAAATAAAAGTAATCATATTTGGTATCGCCACGTCAGGAATGACGACCTATAAAACTATCCCACTAGCTAACCCCTTCAGTGAAAAAAGTGGCAAAAAACTATGCTTTTTCATCATACCGCTGAACAAAAAGTGAAATAAAACATGATCAAAACGTGGAATATAAATAAAAAGGGTATCGCTGAAAACATCATCTTAAGCCGCCACACAGGTCCGTCAAAAACTGCCAAGAAATAAAAAATCTATAGCTCTCAGAATAATTTTTATAGTGTATAAGAGCCAAATCATAAAAAATGATGTAAATGTGGTATCGCTGTAATCGTACTGACCCGAAGAATAAAGCTGACATCAATTTTACCACACGTGAACGGCAAAAAATTGAATGAATTGCTGGTTTTTGTTCATTCTGCCTCCCAAAAACCAGAATAGAAAGCAAATAAAAAATTTATGTAACCGAAAATGGTACCAATAAAAATGTCAACTCGTGCCGCAAAAAAAAAAAGCCCTCACATTACTCTGTTGGCTGAAATATAGAAAAATTATAGCTCTTGAAATATGCTGATAAAAAAAACTTTGTTTTGTTTTGTGATAGCAGCCAAATATAAAAAAGATATATACAGTGGATTGCCAAAGTATTTTATTTATTGGTTTTTATCTATTTTGTTACATTACAACCTGTGTTTAAATATTTTTGTACTCCGATTTGTGGGTGATGCATCAGCACTAAACAGTCTAGTGAGAAAAATATAGGCATAAATTAAATTGATGGGACCAAATAAGTAAAATTAGCATGTGCATATATTCACCCTTTTTGCTATGAAGCGCCTAAAAATTTCTGGTGCAATCAATTCCCTTCACAAGTCACATGCTTAGTGAAAGGAAGCCCACCTGTGTGCACTTCATTATTTCTGAAAGGCCACAGAGGCTGCAACACCATTAGAGGCACCACTAACCAAACAACACCATGAAAGCCAAGGAGATCTCAAAACAAGTCAGGGACAAAGTTATTGAGAAGAACAAGTCATGGGTTATAAAAAATATCCAATCTCTGATCCTATGGAGCACCATAAAATCCATTATCATCAATGAAAAGAACATGGTACCACAAGTCTGCCAAGAGAGGGCCGCCCACCAAAACTCTCAGTCCGGCCGAGGAGGTCACTAATCAGAGAGGCAGCACAGAGACCACAGGTACTCCTGAAGGAGCTGCAGCAATCCCAAGCAGATCCTGGAGTATCTCTCCACACAACCACAGTAAGGCCGGCATCACACTAAACGTAAGGAAAATCGGTCCGAGTCTTCCTGCCGAGAGTCGCACAAGTGTTCTCCGTATGGTCATCCGTGTGCAATGCGTTTGCGCTGCGATGATGCAATTTTTTCGTATCTATGTATCCGTATGACATGCGTATGGCTTTACATTTCTCACAGATTTTTTCCATTGAATTAAATGGCTCAATGGGCTGAAATGAGGAAAATATGTGCGTATTTATCACAAGCTAGGCGGTTGGTTGTGTGGCGTCCGAGTTTTTCTCGCACCCATAGACTTGCACTGGAGAGTCTTGGGCGATATACGCGTACAATCGTAGCATCCTGCGATTTTACACGCACGTCGAATACGCCTGAGAAAAAATACAGTGATGTGAGCTGCAGCACAGATTAATACTGGTCCGAGTGCAATGCAATGTTTTCTTGAATAGCATTTGCCCATATTGTACGGTAGTGTGACACTGGCCTAAGTCATAAATTTCATAGAGTTGGTCTTTATGGAAGAGTGGGTAGAAAAAAGCCTTTACTTACAAACAAAAATTGTAAGACTTGTTTTGAGTTTGCCAAAAGACATGTAGGAGACTCCCCAAATGTATGGAGGTGCTGTGGTCAGATGAGACAAAAATTGAACTTTTTGGCCACTAAGGGAAAAGCTTTGTGTGGCACCAAACCAACACAGCTCATCACCCCAAGAACACCATGTTTTTCGGAGACAGGGAAAATGGCCTGAGACAATGGGAAGATGGATGGTGTGAAATACAGGGATATTCTTAAGCAAAACCTGTTTCAGTCTGTCAATAATTTCAGACTGGGACGGAGGTTCAACTTCTAACAAGACAATTACCCAAAGAATACTGGCCTAGTCAAAGCCCAACCCTTAATGCAATTGAGAATCTGTGGTCAGACTTCAAGATTGCTGTTCACAAGAGGAAACCATCTAACTTGAATGAGCTGGAGCAGTGTTGCCTTGAGGAATGGACTAAAATCCCAGTGGCAAAAGGAGGCTCTACAAAGTATCGTATTTTTCGGATTATAAAACGCACCCCAAATTTTGAGGAGAAAAATAAGATTTTTTTTTAATAAAATGGTGCTTCTTATAATCCATGTGTCTTATTGCTTACCGGGGTGGTGGCTGCCGTGAATCGGGTTCCTAGGGTCGCTGCTGGAGGAGGCAGGAGTGGGGTGACGCTGCAGGCTGGGATGAGGGGGTGTTTCGATGTGCGGGCGCCGCTGCGGGTGACTAGTGCTACTGCGCTGTCCAGCGCTGCTGCCCGATGCTGCGGGTGCCCAGCGGTGCTACGGGGGTGTCCAGCGGTGCTGCCCGGTGCTTCTGCGGGTGCCCGGCGGTGCTGCTGGTGTCTCCGGCAGGGCCGGCGTCAGCACCCGGCCTACCCGGGCAAGTGCCAGGGCCCTGAGCAGGGGAGGGGCCCACTCGCTGTCGGGTACCCCGGCGCCTGTTAGTGGATGAGGGCCCCGGCAGCAGCCGACACAATACTTACCTCTCCCCGTGCCTCCGCAGCTCCGGGCTCCAGTGGGCGCCTGCAAGGCGCCCGCTGTTATGATTTGGTAGCTGAGGAGGACAGGAGCAAAATACTGCCAAAGCAGCAAGACACCAGAGAGGCTGGAACCAAATGGGTTGCAGATCCCTAAACTAACCGCACAACTACAAGTAGCCGTGGAGAGTACCTACGTTGATCCTAGACGCCTCGGCACAGCCGGAGAGTTAGCTACACCTGAAGATAGAAAGAGGAAAGCTAACTGCCCCGGAGTAAAGCCCCCAAAGAAATAGGAAGACCCCAAACATGTAATGGCGGTTAGACAATAGGAAAACACGAACACAGACAGAAAATAGAATGAGCAAATGCCGGGGCCCAAATCTGTCTAGAAAGTAAAGTACAGGAGAGAAATTCTGTCTGCAACCCAGAAAAACCCTAATAAAAATACCAGCACTTCTGATTGCAAAAAACCTGAGACCACACGATCTCGACCACCTATATCAGATCTCTGGTGTGACACACAGCTACCCAGCAAATAAAAATATCAATGGAACAGAGAACAAGTGCAAATACAAAATGAGAACAGAGGGCAGCACAAGCCCCCAAAGGGAACTCGGCTGAAGTCCAAGGCAAGACTGCAAGAAGCAAGGGAAATCCAACCACAGAAAAAATACAGAAAGTCACTTATCTGAATGATAGCAGGAAAGCAAGCTGAAATTCCAACAAAGACCTGGAAGCAACAATTGATTACCGGCGAGGATCATGGGAGTTCAGCTCACTTATATCAAGCCAGTCATCTCCACCTGACACCCATTCCTTAATTGGTTCAATACCCTCAGCAACCACCGGAGGGAGCCTCAGCTCCGAAGTTGTCTCTAAGACATTCACAACAGCCCGCGCTTCCTCTCACAGCAGCGCCGCTGGATGACGTCATCATTCAGCGGTCAGCTGTGGCAGAGAGTAAGCGTGGGCGCCGGACAGGTGAGATGTGAGGTGTGTGTATCAGTGTGTGTGTGTGTGTCTGCCTGCGTGTGTATGTAGTGCGGTGCTTTATGTGTGTGTATGTGAGAGAGTGCTGCGGTGCTGTCTGTGTGTGGTGCTGTATGTGTGATGGTGGTGGGCGGAGGCAGTGATGGTGGTGAGGAGGCAATGATGATGATGGGAGGCAATGATGATGATGATGATGATGGGGAGGCAATGATGATGATAATGGGGAAGCAATGATGATGATAATGGGGAGTCTTTCCACAGCGCCCTATCCTGAGCCGTAACAGTGCAGAACGCAGCACAGTGCAGAGGAGAGCTCCATATTTTGTATGGAGCATTATATGGGAACCAGTATCCTGTATGGAGCATTATTTGGGGTCCAATATTTTTTATGGAGCATTATATTTGGCCCATAATACTGTATGGAGGACTATGTGGTGCCCATAATATTGTATGGAGGACTGTACTGTCCAGTCTGTACTGTGCGCTGTGAGGATTTGGCGGTTTCTGAGCTATTGTAGAATTTACAATAGATATCACTCATGTAATGGAAGAAGAGAAGTGTTTGGCATTGTACTATACCCATAATTCTCTGCAGTATCTGTGTCAAAGGGGCCCACTGAGACTCTTTTGCCCGGGGCCCAAAAAAACCTGGAGCTGGCCCTGGTCTCCGGTGCTGGGGGGGCTCTGCCGACATTTTGCAAAAAGCCAGGTGCCTGGTACTGCGGGGGTGTGCTCCTGCCCGGCGGTGCTGCTGGTGCCTCCGGTGCATTTTTGCAAAAGGCCAGAGTCCCCCGCAGTTCTATGGTTTCCTGGAAAATGGCCTCCGGGGACGGAGCATGCGCAGATGGAGATCTCGGGAGATGAGATCTCAGAGCCCCCCCGCAGCACCAGAGACACCAGCAGCATCGCGGGGCACCCACAGGAGCACCGGGCAGCACCGCCGGACACCCTCATGCATCTTATAATCCGAAAAATACGGTACGTATTTTAGGGGGGGTGAATAGTTATGCACACTGAATTTTTCAGTTATTGTGTTCTATTTGTTGTTTGCTTCACAATAAAAAGTAAACCAAATGTTCAGAGTTGTAGGCATGTTCTTTACAAGAAAAAAAAAAAAAAAGGAGTAGCAACAAGCTACAAAATAAATGATTAGTCACAAATGAACTGATGGAAACCCTCAAATAAACCAGTGAAATTCCAGGTTGTACAGTAGCAATACAAGGAAAATTACAAAGGGGTCGAAGGTGAATACTTTCGTAAGCCACTGAATCTGGTATTGCTTTAATCACACAGACCTGAAGAATAAACTAGTCTAATCAGTTATACAAGAAACGGTGTAAAAAATACAAGCAATTCTTCACCTGCTGTTGATTTGTTCATTCTGGCTCCCAAAGATTGCAGTAAGGCCGGGATCACACATGCGATGAAAACGTCCGACGCTCGCATGTGAAATCCCAGTTCTGGCGCCGGCACTCGGGAGTGGAGCGAGAGGCTGTATAGGACTACATGCAGCCGCGTGCTCCACTCCCTAGTGCCGGCGCCAGAGCTGGGATTTCACATGCGAGTGTCGGACGATTTCCTCGCATGTGTGATCCCGGCCTAAGACTCTGCTCTCTTTTATCCTGTGCACTACACTGAGCGCTTACATCGGGGTTTCCATGTAAATCTCTGAATTATGTTTTCCAGACGGATTCCCTGGCAGATGGTGACACTTTGGATTGTCTGGCATATTATCCAGCGGAATCCGTCCTTTTAAGAGTGCATGAAAAAGAGCGATCAACCACAGTTTTATGCACCTCTGGACAGAAGGACACTGCTGAACAGAGGCCAGACAGAGTACAGAGTAACTCTGATGCCACATTATAGTGAATGGATCTCTTTGATTTTCATCTGAATCACGTCATTTGGAGATTTAGATGGAAACCCCAAAGTAAGTAAGTAAAGTAAGTGCTCAGTGTAGAGCCCAGAATATTTGTGATCCAAAATGTTATGTAAAATGTTCCCAATAAAAGCTTAATTTCAATCCACAAAAAAAGCAAGTTCCCACTCCGGTCCGTTATATGTCAATGGAAATATAGGGAGCTTCTACATTACTGGTAGTACAAAGGCTCGGGATAAGCGATATGGTTCCTCTCCCCCCCAAAAGAAATCCAGCAAATTCTGAGCTCCGAAATCCAATTGGAGTCACTTATGGGGGGGTTTCTGCTGTTCTGGCACCTCAGGGGCTCTGCCAATGTGACATGGCACCCGCAAACCATTCCAGCAAAATGTGCACTACAATATGGTGCTCCTTCTCTTCTGAGCTTTATATTGTGCCTCAAAAGTAGTTTTGAACCACATATGAGGCATTGGCGTACTCGGGAGAAATTTCGTAACATTTTATGGTCCATTTTCTCCTTTTATCCCTTTTGAAAATTAAAAACTTGGGACTAAAGCAACATTTTAGTGGAAAAATGGTAATTTTCCATTGACTCAGCCCAATGTTATACAAACATGTGAATTGCTTGAAGGTTAAAATTGCTCACTACACTGCTAGATGA
Source organism: Oophaga sylvatica (assembly GCA_033576555.1). Classification (NCBI taxonomy): domain Eukaryota; kingdom Metazoa; phylum Chordata; class Amphibia; order Anura; family Dendrobatidae; genus Oophaga; species Oophaga sylvatica. The sequence goes on from JARQOD010000003.1 coordinate 132,176,985, forward strand.
GTTCCTCAAGAGGTGTAGTTTCCAAAATCGGGTCACTTGTGGCGGTTTCTGGTGATTTAGCATGTCAGAGGCTCAATAAATGTGACATGGTACAAGTATTCGCAATCTGTTCAAGCCAAAATTGTGCTCCAGAATTCAATTAGCGCTACTTCCCTTCCAAGCCCTGCCGTGAACACAAACACTAGTTTTCCACCACATATGGGGTATCGGTATACTCAATATGAAATGCACAACAAATTATATGTCCATAATCTCCAGTTACCCTTGTGAAAATGAAAAATTTGGGCTGAAGCATCATTTTTACAGGAAAAATTTATTTTTTCATTTTCATGGCTCAACGTTATAAAATTCTTTGAAACACCTGTAAGTTCAAGGTACTCAACACACCTCTATATGAGTTCCTTAAGAGTAGTGTTGAGCGATACTGCTCGATATCTAAAATATCGTATCGAAATGGTATCGCCGATATCACTAAATATCGTCGATATCCGATTCCGATACCGGAAGTCCCATGTAAGTCTATGGGAACAAAATATCGCAACTAAAAAAAAACCTTTATTTCCTTGTAAACACTAATACACACATAGAATACATATACATATATATACATGTCATTGTGACATATATATATACATATATGTATAGTTTATACACTTCTACATAGTAAAATATCCTCTGATTCAATTGCCGGGTAAAGCCGGCTTCTGTGAAAAGACAGAAGCACCCGACATGAAATGACACTTGGTGTACATAGGGTTAACCATGTCTTTTCATGTCGTTTGCAATCTGATTTGCACAAACAATTACATCAGTCTATGTGTGCAAAATTTCACACCTGTAGGGGTTAATTAAAGGTGTAAATTCGTTGTAAAAAAAACTGACTTTTTTGCTACGAATTTACACCTTTAATTAACCCCTACAGGTGTGAAATTTTGCACACTTACACTCATGTAATTGTTTGTGCAAATCAGATATCAAACTACATGAAAAGACATGGTTAACTCTATGTAAACCAAGTGTCATTTCATGTCGGGTTCTGCATTTTCAGAAAAGCCGGCAATTGAATTAGCGGCTATTATACTATGTAGAAGTGTATGAACTATAAATATAAATATATATATATGTGTCACAAATTTAATGACATATATATATATATATATATATATATATATATATGAGGTGTAAAATTGCTGAAAAAAAAGGCGTGGGCTCCCGCCCTATTTTCGCAACCAGACAGACAAAGCCAGTGAGTGGGGGCAGATAATAATAGCCCAGAGAGGGACCATTATTTTTGCCCCCCCCCGGCTACTAACATCTGCCCCCAGACACCCCAGAAAGGGCAAATCTCTAATTAGATTTGCCCTTTCTGGCACTTTGCCCATCTATTCCCATTGCCCTGTAGCGGTGGCGAATGGGTTAATAAGGGGTTAAAATGACCTTGCAATTGAAAGGTCACTTTAAGCCAGGTTAATAATTGAGAGCTGTCAATTAGACAACTATCAATTATTAATCCTATTGTATGAAAGAAAAATCAAACACACACACATTAATAAAAAGAAGTTTAATGAAATAATCACACAGTTTTTGACCATATTTTATTTTCCTGCTAAAACCATTTCCTGTAATAAAAATAAAATAATAAAGCAAAATTATTCTTACCAATCCGATGTACAGTCATGTCCCACGGTGTAATCCTTCAGAAAGGGTTAATGTTTTCTGCAGGGACCGCAGCTAATGCTGCAGCCTCACAGTAAACCCCCAAATGAATGAGTTCCTCTCCTGGCTGACAGGAGAGGAAGTGGAAAGCTTAATTGATTGCTTTCCACTTTCACTTCAGGTCAGCCAGGGACACAATCAGTGACGTCAGAGGGAACTGGTTAACAAAAATAGGGGATCCCCTCGAAAAAAATTGGCGTGGGGTCCCCCCTATTTTTGTTAACCAGCCAGATGAAGCAGACCGCTGAGGCCTGGATTTTCAGGCTGTTAAGGAGCCAAGATCCATGGACCTTGCCAGCCTGATAATACCAGGCCACAGCAGTCTGCATATCTTGGCTGATTAACAAAAATAGGGGATCCCCTCGAAAAAAATTGGCGTGGGGTCCCCCCTATTTTTGTTAACCAGCCAGATGAAGCAGACCGCTGAGGCCTGGTTTTTCAGGCTGGTAAGGATCCAATATCCATGGACCTTGCAAGCCTGATAATACCAGGCCACAGCAGTCTGCTTAGCTTGGCTGGTTAAAAATAGGGGATCCCCTCAAAAAAAACGGCGTAGGGGTCCCCCTATTTTTGTTAACCAGCCAAGTAAAATGCAGACTGCTGCGGCCTGGTATTAAAAGACTGTCAAGGTCCATGGATTTTGGCCCTCAACAGCCTGATAATACCAGGCTACAGCAGCCCCACATTTGGCGCATCAAAAGATGTGCCAATTGTGGCACTTTACCCGGCTCTTCCCACTTGCCCTGTAGCGGTGGCAAGCGGGGTAATAAGGGGTTAATGTCACCGTTGATTGCACGGTGACAATAAGCCCGGTTAATAATGGAGAGGTGTCAATAAGACACCGATCCATTATTAATCCCAAAGTAATTAAATGCATAAAAGAAAGACAAAGCAAGAAAAAAGTATTTTAATGAAATAAAAGAGACAACACAGTTTTCATTTCTTTTATTGTACTCTCATTCCTGCGACGCCATCGATCTCCTGTAAAAAAAGAAAAAAAACAAACCAACAGTATACCACCTGTCCGACGCAGTCCATAGTAACGACAGTCCCACGACGATCCAGCTCTGCTACATCGCAATGACAGGCAGAGCCTGTCATCGCGACGCAGCACAGCTGATTACCTGCTTCCCCGGCGGTGACGTCATCGGACTGACTGCTTTACGGCCGGGATTACCCAGCAGTCACTGCAGTTATCGCGAGAAACTGCATGTGACCGCCGGGGAGAAGAGGATGGCGGCCATGAAGCAGTCCAGGCCGTGACCGCCGGAGATCTTCTGCCAGGTAAGTGCCGCTGACTCCTGACAGACCCGACCGACGGACACTGACAGTGACAGACCCGACCGACGGACACAGACAGTGACAGTGACAAATCCGATTCCGGTATTCGATATGACGAAAATATCGGTATTCGGAATCGAAAGGCCGATACAGCTAATATCGGCCGATACCCGATATTTGCAGTATCGTATCGCTCAACACTACTTAAGAGGTGTAGTTTCCAAAATGGGATCACTTGTGGGGGGTTTCCACTGTTTAGGCACATCATGGGCTCTGCAAACGTGACATAGCGTCCGCCATCTATTCCAGCCAATTTTGAGCTCCAAAAGTCAAATGACGCTCCTTCTGTTCCGAGCCTTGCCGTGCATCCAAACAGTAGTTTTGCCCCACATATGAAGCATCAATTTACTCAGGAGTCATTGCACAACAGACTGTATGATAAATTTCCTCCTGTTACCCTTGTGAAAATGAAAAATTTGGGGTTTGATTTTTTTTATTTTCACGGCTCAGCATTATAAAATTCTGTGAAGCACCTGGGGGTTCAAGGTGCTCCCCAAAAATCTAGATAAGTTCCTTGGAGGGTCTAGTTTCCAAAACGGGGTCACTTGTGGGAGGTTTCCACTGTTTAGACATATCAGTGGCTCTCCAAACATGACATGGCATCAATTCTCGACTCCAACCAATTTTGATTTAAAAAAAAGTCAAATGGTGTTCCTTCTTTTCCAAGCCGTGCACCCAAACAGTAGTTTTCCACCACATATGGGGTATCGGCATACTCAAGAGAATTGCACAACAAATTTTGTTGTGAAAATAAAAAATAAAAAAAATCGGGATTAAAGTAACATTTTTGTGTAAAATGTTCATTTTTTTCCTTCCACATTGCTTTAGTTCTTGTGAAGCAACTGAAAGGTTAATAAACTTCTTGAATGTGGTATTGAGCACTGTGAGGGGTGCAGTTTTTAGAATGGTGTCACTTTTGGGCAGGGTGGATTTGATTTAAATCAAACTGATTTAAATCACGATTTAAATCACTAGTCAGTAAGGCTTGATTTAAATCAGTGATTTAAATCAAAGTTTCTACCAGACCGGTATATCTAATTTCATCATGTGCGATACGCCCCA
>JARQOD010000003.1:132181203-132195821 GCA_033576555.1 Oophaga sylvatica
ATCATTTATAATTAATTGTTTATGTGACACTTGTTTACACTGCGCAAAATGGGCTTTTATGCAAAAGAAAACGTGGCTCATTAACGAGAGGGGACTGTGCCCTCAAGTTTTTTGTCTGTCACACACGTCCTGCATTTTCTTTGTCATTGTGGATATGGCAGACGTGCTACAGGCTCACGTCCCTCATATAAAAGTTTTCTCCAGAGGCGGCCATTATAAGTCCGTATTACAAAGCTAGGGGTCGCAAGCAACAAAATTATTTAAAAAAAACTCGGGGAAAAAAAAGAATCATTGTTTGATTTTATTTTCGTATGTAATTGCATGTTTTTTGCGTCCTGACAATCGGCGGCACTTTTATCCTTAGTGTCATGACAAGTCAGCAATATTGGATAAAAATGGCCCAATTTGGGCAGATTTCTGAGAACTAGCACACTTTTTTTTAATTTTCCACCTTGTCGACAGTATTTGTTATCAGGCGTGAATTTGGGGTTATACATTTCCCCCAAATCCGAAAATCTGAATTCCGCCTAAACCAACAGATCCTAAAGGAATGGAAATTCAATTTTAATTTTTTTTTTTTTTTAAAACCTTATATTAAATATAACCTGCTTGCACTTTCCTATTGCTAATGTAAAAAAAAATCTGTTGTTTTGATACGGTGACTTATGTCTTACAGATGCAACTGTAGGGTATACAGTTACATATTATGAGGATGTTCAGCTCATACACAGACGATATCCCGGGTCCGTGATGGCAAACCTAAGACACACGTCAGCAGCACTGACACGCATAGCCATTTCAATGACAAGGGCCACATACAGAGAAGTATGGGCCACATGCCAAAAGGACGTTTCTCCTCGGCTCCTGCCAGGGCCCAGGTCCATAGCCAGGAAAAGGAGGGGCAAACCCGAACATGCTTGGCACGCAGCACCGCTTCTGACGGCGGAAAATCATCCCCCCGGTCAGAGAGCCGCGGGCCCCACCGTCAAAAGACAGCGTGAGCACTCAGCGTTATCGGAGGTATAAAAGTTTACCACCGGTCAGGGTGTCAGCTGATGGACTACTAAACCCATTATCCGACACCTGCGCCGCTAATAACTGAGAGTGGAGCAGGGGATGGGAGTATTCATCGCTACTACTGCCTGTAAATAAATAATTAAAAAAAAAAACGGCTTGGTTCCCCTGTATTTTTGATAACCAGCCAGGCAAAACTCACAGCTGGGGGCTGCAACCCTGAGCTGTCAGCTTTAACAAGGCTGGTTATCAAGAATAGAGGGTCCCCATGCTGTTTTTTTTTAATCATTTAAATAATTTAAAAAAAATGGCGTGGGGTCCCCCCCATTTTTGATGACCAGCCTTGCTAAAGCAGACAGCTGGGGGCTGGTATTCTCAGGCTGGTAAGGGTCCATGGATTATTGGCCCCCCCCGCCTAAAAATAGCAGCCCGCAGCTGCCCAGAAAAGGCACATCTATTAGATGCTCCAATTCTGGCGTTTTGCCCGTCTCTTCCCACTTGCCCTGTTGTGGGTGGCAAGTGGGGTTCATATTTGTTTGGTTGATGTCACCTTTGTATTGTCTGGTGACATCAAGCCCACGGCTTAGTAATGGAGAGGCGTCATAAGACACCTATCCATTACTAATCCTATAGTTGTATGGTAGATAAAGACACAGCCAGATAAAGTCCTTTATTAGAACTAAAACAAAATCCACTTTTACTTCTTTATTTAAAAATAACAAACACCGTTATACAGTGGGTACGGAAAGTATCAGACCCCTTTACATTTTTCACTTTGTTTCATTGTACCCATTTGGTAAATTGAAAAAAGTTCATTTTTTTCTCATTAATGTACACTCTGCACCCATCTTGACTGAAAAAACAGAAATGTAAAATTTTTGCAAAAATGTATTAAAAAAAGAAAAACTGAAATATCACATCGTCATAAGTATTCAGACCCTTTGCTCAGACACTCATATTTAAGTCACATGCTGTCCATTTCCTTGTGATCCTCCTTGAGATGGTTCTACTCCACTGAAGTCCATCTGTGTTTAGTTAAACTGACAGGCCTTGATTTGTAAAGGCACACACCTCTCTATATAAGACCTTACAGCTTACAGTGCATGTCAGACCAAATGAGAATCATGAGGTCAAAGGAGCTGGCCAAGGAGCTCAGAGACAGAATTGTGGCAAGGCACAGATCTGGCCAAGGTTACAAAAGAATTTCTGCAGTACTCAAGGTCCCTAAGAGCACAGTGGCCTCCATAATCCTTTAATGGAAGAAGTTTGGGACGACCAGAAGTCTTCCAGCCAAACTGAACAATTGTGGGAGAAGAGCCTGGTGAGAGAGGTAAAGAAGAACCCCAAGATCACTGTGGCTGAACTCCACAGATGCAGTAGGGAGATGGGAAAGTAACACAAAGTCAACTACCACTGCAGCCCTCCACCAGTCGGGCCTTTATGGCAGAGTGGCCTGACTGAAGCCTCTCCTCAGTGCAAGACATATGAAAGTCCGCATAGAGTTTGCTAAAAAAAACAAGAAGGACTCACAGACTATGAGAAAGAAGATTCTCTGTTCTGATGAAACGAAGATAGAATTATCACCAAAAAGTTCTAAGCGGTATGTGTGGAGAAAACCAAGCACTGCTGATCACCTGCCCAATACAATCCCAACAGTGAAACATGGTGGTGGCAGCATCATGCTATGGGTTTTTTTTCAGCTGCAGGGGGATAGGACGACTGGTTGCAATTGAAGGAAACATGAATGCGACCAAGTACAGAGATATACCAGGATGAAAACCTCTTATAGAGTGCTTGGGTCCTCAGACTTGGCCGAAGGTTCACCTTCCAACAAGACAATGACCCTAAGTACACAGCTAAAATAACAATGGAGTGGCTTCAGAAACAACCCTGTGACCATTCTTGACTGGCCCAGCCAGAGCCTGACCTAAACCCAATTGAGCATCTCTGGAGAGGACCTGAAAATTGGTGTCCACCAACGTTGACCATCCAACCTGACGGAAAATGGAGAGGATCTCCAAGGAAGAATGGCAGAGGATCCCCAAATCCAGGTGTGAAAAACTTGCTGCATCATTCCCAAGAAGACTCATGGCTGTACTAGCTCAAAAGAGTGCTTCTACTCAATACTGAGCAAAGGGTCTGAATACTTATGGCCATGTGATATTTCAGTTTTTCATTTTTAATAAATTTGCAAAAATGTCTACATTTCTGGGTTGTTTTTTTTTCAGTCAAGATGGGTGCAGAGTGTACATTAAATGAGAAAAAAATGAACTTTTTTGAATTTACCAAATGGCTGCAATGAAACAAAGAGTGAAAAATCAAAAGGGGTCTGAATACTTTCCGTACCCACTGTACTCACCAAGAGCCTATTCCACCGAAGCCCTCGTTCTCCTGTAGTAAAAATAAAAATAAAAACAATATACCATACCTGTCTGTCGTTCTGTCCCACGCCGTAAGCTATGTCTGGGGGATAAACAGTTTTCAACCTGGACGGTGCCAAGATGCGACCGTCCAGGCTGAGAACCACTGATGACTGAGCGGCTGCGAGCGCAGCGTCGGCGACCTGTGGTGACGTCATAGAGGTTACCTCCAGTCACTGAGACTCCGTTCTCAGACGGGCTGAACTGCGGTGACCTCAGTGAGATCCTGCTAGCAGCAGTTTCTGCGGGTGACCCCCAGGCACACGTGCATGCATAGTGGACATGGGATTTCTAGAAATGGGATTTCTGGCCGCTGCGGGTTTGACACGGCGTCAAAACTGCAGCAATTCCTGATCATGGACACATAGCCTCAACCTCCTTTATGACCTGATACTTTAGTGTTTGCTTTCTTCTTTTCATCCCTTTATTCCAATATCCATAACTTTTTTATTTTTCCGTTGATATAATATTTTTTTGCGGGACAAGTAGTACGAGAATGACAATATTAATCTTACCATGAAATGTACTGGAAAAAGGGGTAAATACCTGGTACTTTGTCGTGGTGGGGGCCAGTGCATATGCATCAGCAATGATGTCATTTGAATGCCGCTGTTAGAGATTGACAGTGGCATTTAAATGGTTAAACTGCAGCAATTGGCGCAAGCTTCGGTCACTGTATGTACACACAGTTGTCGGCTATGTAAGACAGCATTGGCCTAAGCGACTTATGATGAAAATATATATGTCCTGGGCAAGACGTACGACCCAAATCACATCTATGGTTGCTATTGTACCCTGGGCTGGATGCGGTTGTATGTAGGACCATGGGCAATAAAGTCATAAGCAGCTTATTTACCCCGCTCTTCATAAGCTCAGTTCCCCTCGGACATGAAGGAGCCCCATCCTCTCATTCTGTACATTTGGTGAATATATAGCAGGAGGGGTCTTGTAATACACAGGGTTCTCTCTATGCATCTCGGAAAGGGATATTTAGAGCTCTATGTACCATTTTAGCCTTTATATAAAGTTAAACTCTCAAAGGTGACACAGTAGTGCCCTGGTGGAACCTGACTACCCTCCATACATGACACCATTGCTGTAGACCCGGTCCATGGTTACACAGGGTTATCTACTAACATAATAGAAAGATGCAGATTTACAATAAACCAGTGATGAAACACATGTAAGCAAGCAGGAAACCACAGGCGGAGAATGGAGGTGGCGGTTTCCTCCTAAAGAGCTGGGGTTTAATGACTCCACTCATTTTTTACAGAAAAGATGAGGAAAAATGCAGGTAAATGTTTAATCTAGTGGTTGATTGTTAACACCACGTTCACATGTTCATGTTTAGTAAAAAATATCTGCTTTGTTCCAGAAATGGTGCCATACCTGCGCAAGGACTGTGTCTGGTATTGCATCTCAGCTCTGTTGAAGGTAGTTGCTGAGCTGCAGTATCAGACACAAACTGTGGACAGCTGTGGCGCTGTTTTTTTTTTTTTTTAGAATTCTGAATGGCTCCTTTATACAGCAAACTGGCACCATAGGCAATACACATCCTATCCCCACTTAAAAGTGAATGATGCATGCCAATCAGTCGGAGTACTTGCTAGTGGTAGTGGACCCTTATGGGAGGAGCCGATTGACTATTCATCAATAGCTTCTTCTGAGGCAATGGCAAGTAGAGGAAGTGGTATGGACACTATAGCATGGCTCTATAAATGGGGGCAGCATGGAGGGGGTTGAATGTAGTGTTAACCCCTTCACCCCCCCCCCCCCCCAATCCAGTTTTCACCTTCATGACCAGGCCAAATTTTACAATTATGACCACTGTCACTTTATGAGGTCATAACTCTGGAACACTTCAACGGATCCCAGTGATTCTGAGATTTTTTTTTTGACATATTGTACTTCAAGATAGTGGTAAAATTTGTTCACTATGCATTTTTTTTGCGAAAATATGGTACAAATTTAGCAAATTTTCAAACTTTGAATTTTTATGCCCTCTAACCAGAGGGTTATGTCACACAAAATAGTTAATAAATAGCATTTTCCACATGTCTGCTTTACATCTGAATCATTTTTGAAAGATCTACTTTTTTTGTTAGGAACTTAGAAGAGTTAAAAGTTGATCAGCAATTTCTTATTTTTTCAACAAAATTTAGAGAACCATTTTCATCACATTTTAAGTGACTTTGGGGGGGCCTATATGACAGATAATACCCAAAAGCAGGGTGGATAAAAATCAATGATTTTTTTAAAAAAATCAAAAAATCAGATTTTTTTGATTTAAATCGGATTTTTTTGATTTAAATCGGATTTTTTTTGATTTAAATCGGATTTTTTTCAATAAACTGCTTTTTGAGGAAAATATTTTACCATCCAAAGGTTCTTCCATCATGAGATAAAGCTGAGTTGTTTAACTCAGTAGAATAAAGGCTGTATATGTGTAACATTCACAATGCCATGCTCTTCCAGAGGTTTCTGTAGGATTAGTGGGCAGTTTCTCTCCTATATTATCACAGACGCTCGCTTTACTTACGCAGTTCTCAAAAACTGAATTTGACTCCGCAGAGGTCCCAGCCTCTTCTTCACGGCAAAAATGTTACAACATGAACAGAGTTGAGAAAAAGACCTTAATCCTATTGTTCTACAAACCTATGAATACAGAATCAACCCCTTCAGTGCCAAGTCCAAGAAGTTAGACAATATGTTTCTGATTGTTTGGAGTGGAATAGATCTGCACAACACAAGAAGAATGTGAATCTAAGTGTGAGGAGGAGGAAGGGCAAGCAGACAAGAAAATTAAAGTGAAACTTTGAGCACAATACTGCAGCATACCACAGACAAACAAGTCTGGATCTGTTTGTGTGTACGATCTGAGGTTTATTACATTCTTTCCTTATAATGGCAGCAGGCCGAGAAATAAAATCTGAAAAATAATTGTAAAATGTTTGGTATTTCCACTTTTAAACACTAGGCAGAGCAGCTGTGAAATATAAATGCTAGCTCGTATTGCGACAGTAGTAAATGAGGCGGGTCTGATCACGTGTGACTTCTCTCCTCCGATTACTAGGTGTTTGTATAACAAAGGATGTAGTTTAGGTCACAGAGCGGAGCCATTGCGGAGCCATTTTGTTTGGGGACTGCCAGTGATATGACAAGTAGGCTGTCACTGAGGACGACCGGCAGCATCTATTCTGTTAGTTCATGCTGCTCGCTGTATTATAAAACTGGAGCACAGATACGTGGAGAGTATCACACACTGGGGTTATTCACAGCACATGACACACGCAGTACTAGATACGGTGGTGTAGTTTGCATTAGGGATTAATACACCGTTTTTGGCATATGGCCCTGATAAAATTTAGAAAACCCCGGGGCTGGGGGTATCGCACAGAAAAATTTTGAAACCGCGGTAGAAATTTTTGATTAAATCATTTTTTAAATTCAACCTTACTGACTAGTGATTTAAATTATTTAAACTTTTTTTTTAAAACAAACCACCCCCCCCAAAAGTGACACCTTTTAAAAACCCTGCCCCCCCTCAATGCTCAAACCACATTAAGAAGTTTATTAACCTTTCAGTTCTTCACAAGAACAAAGCAATGTGGAAAAAAAAATGAACATTTTACACAAAAATGTTTTTTTAAATTTCCCATTTTTTTTTTTTTTTTTTTAAAAAAATTTTTGTTTGCAATTCTCTTGGTACCCATACCCCTGTGGGGAAAACTACTTTTTGGGGGGCACGCTTGGAAAAAAAGAAAAACCTTTTTACTTTTTTTTAAAAACAAAATTGGTTGGAGTCAAAAATTTGCCAGCATGTTTGGAGAGCCACGAAATGTCAAAACAGGGGAAAAAACCCCACAATGACCCCTTTTTGGAAAAAATAACCCCCAAGGAACTTTTTAAAATTTTTTGGGAGCATTTTAACCCCCCGGTGTTTTACAGATTTTTAACTGACCGGAAAATAAAAAAAATAAAACCCCCAAATTTTTTTTTTTCAAAGGAAACGGAGGAAATTTTTTTAACAGCTGTTGTGCAAGACCCCCATAAATTGATGCTTATAGGGGGGGAAAAACTACTTTTGGATCCCGGGGGAAGGCCGGAAAGAAGGACTCTTTGATTTTTTAGCTCAAAATGGCTGGAAAGATGGCGGACGCTATTCACGTTTTCGAGCCCATGATTTCCTAAAAAATGGAAACCCCCCCCAATTTCCCCATTTGGAAACACACCCCCTTAAGTTGTTAGCGATACGATCTAAAAACGGGTTGGCCGATTTTAGCTGTATCGGCCTTTCGATTCCAATACCGATTTTTCGTCATACAATCCGGAAACGGTTTGCCTTTCACGTCTGTGCCGCGGCGGTCCCTCACTGCATGTCCCCGTGGGTCTGTCGGGGTCAGCGGGACTTACCTGGGAAAGACTCCCGGGGTCACGGCCCGGACTGCTTTTGGCCCCAACCCTTTCCCCGGGGGGCACATGCAGTTTCTCGAAATGCTGACTCGGGTAAACCCGGCCGTAAAGCATCAGTTTTCCATCGTCCCGCCGGGGAAGCAGGAAAACCGGCTGCGTCGCTGAACCGCCCGTCATTGCGGACAGGCGGTGTCTGGGGCGCTTCTATGGACTGCGTCGACGGGGGTTTAATGTTGTTTGTTTTTTTTTTTTTTTTTTAAAGGAGACGATGGCGTCGCGGAATGAATCAATAAAAGAAATGAAAACGTGTTTCCTTTATTTCAAAAAACTTTTTTCTTTCTTGTCTTTTTTTAGCATTTTTTTTTGGGTTAAATGGATCGGTGTCTTATTACCCTCTCCCATTATTAACCGGCTTTTTTTCACCGTGAATCAAGGGACAAAACCCCCCTTTTTACCCCCCTTGCCCCCTACAGGGCAAGGGGGGAAACCGGTAAAGTCCACAAGGCAATCTTTTGATGCCCAAAAGTGGGTGCGTCCCCCGTAAAACAGGTTGGGCCAAATCCAGGACCTTACATTTTTAAAAACCCGCAGCATCTCTTTTAAATTTGGGTGGTTAAAAAAAATAGGGGGCCCCTACCCGTTTTTTTTAGGGATCCCCATTTTTAACCCCAAGCAAGCAACTCTTGGCCGGTTTATCAGTTTTCAAGCCCTGGATTTTGGATCTTTCCCGCCTGAAAACCGGGGCCCGCGGCTGCTTCATCTGGCGTTAACAAAAATAGGGGGGACCCCACCCCAATTTTTTTTCGAGGGGATCCCCTATTTTTTTTTCAGCCAAAAACAATGCTGTGGCCTGGTTTTCGGGGGGAAGGTCCAGGATCTTGGCTCCTTAAAACCAAAATCCAGGCCCAGCGGTCTGCTTCATCGGCGGGGTTTTAAAAAAATAGGGGGGAACCCCACCCTTTTTTTTCGAGGGGGCCCAATTTTTTTTTAAAACCCTTCCCTCTGACGTCACGAAAGGGTTTCCCCCCCCTGCCCAATGAAAGTGGAAAGGGAAAAAAAATTTCTTTTTCCCCCTTTCCCCCCTTCAGCCAGGGGAGGAACTCCTTTTTGGGGGGTTTTTTTTGGGGGGGCAGCAAACTGCGGTCCCTGCAGAAAAAAATTAACCCTTTCTGAAAAGGGTTTTCACCCTGGACATACGTACATCGGGTTGGGAAGAATAATTTTGCTTTATTATTTTTTTTTTATTTTTGGGAAAAGGTTTTAGCAGGAAAAAAAAAATTGGGGGAAAAAATTTTTGATTTTTTTTTAAACTTTTTTTTTTAATGTTTTGTGTGTTTTTATTTTTTTTTCAAAAATGGGTTAAAAATTGATATTGTCTAATTGACAGCCTCAATTTTTAACCTGGGTTAAAATACCCCCTTTTAATTGCAAAAGGGCCCTTTAAACCCCCTTTTTAAAAACCCCTTTGCCACCGCTACAGGGGAAGGGGGAAAGATGGGCAAAGTGCCCCCAAAGGGGAAATCAATTAGAGATTTGCCCCTTTTTGGGGGTTTTTGGGGGGGAAAATTAGTGCCGGGGGGGGGAAAAAAAAAGGTCCCTCCTGGGATTTTTAAATGCCCCCACTTCCCCGGCTTTGCTGTCTGTTTTCGAAAATAAGGGGGGGACCCACCCTTTTTTTTTAGCAATTTTTTTTCCCCCTAATATATATTATATATAAAATATAAATTTTTTCATTAAAATTTTTACACATTAATATATTTAAAAATTTTTTAAATTCTACACTTCTACAATATAATACCGCAAAACCCAAATTCCGGTTTTCTGAAAAGCAGAACCCCCCCCGAAAGACACTTGTTTTCATAAGTTCCCATTCTTTTCATTGTTTGATATCTATTTGCACAAACAATTCAGATGAATTTTGAAAAAATTTTACCCCCTGTGGGGGTTTTTAATTTAAAAAGGGTAAATTCGAAAAAAAGTCAGTTTTTTTACAACAATTTTCCCCTTTTTTTTAACCCCTACAGGTTGAAAATTTTTCAAACCCAAAACTGATGTAATTGGTTTTTTGCAAATCAGATTTCAAAAAAAAAGAAAAACATGGAACCCTAAAACACCAATGCTTTTAGTCCCGGGGGCTTCCCGTCTTTCACAGAAGCCGCTTTTTTCCCCAATTGAATCAAGGATTTTACTAGAAAAGTGTAAAAAACAAAAATAATGTAATATATTTTGTCACAAGACATGTAAAAAATATTATAATATTCTATTTTTTATATTTTACAAGGAAATAAATTTTTTTTTTTTGTTTTCCATATTTTGTTCCCAAACTTAATGGGGTTTTTTCCCGGAAAGGGGGCGGGTATCGACGAATTATGATTTTGGGGGATCCATTTTTGATACAAAATTTTTTGATACAGCAGTATCGCTCAACACAAATCTTAATAACCATATAAGTGTGGTTTTATCCCTTTTAACTACAGGTTTTCAAAAAATTTTAAACGTTGAGCCAAAAAAGAAAAAATAAATTTTTCCTGTAAAAATGAAACTTCACCCCAAAATTTTTTATTTTTACAAGGGGAACTGGGATTAGGGGGCAAAAAATTTTTGTGCTTTTTATATTGATATAAACCCATACCCCATATGGGGGAAAACTAGTGTTTTTTTCACCCGGGAGGGCTTTGGGGGGAAATTTTTCCCAATTGAATTCGGGGGGCACAATTTTGGGTTTTAAAAAATTGCGAATACTTGTACCGTTTTTTATTGAGCCCTGACATTTTAAATCCCCAAAACCGCCCAATGACCCATTTTGGAAACTAAAACCTCTTGAGGAATCAACAGCATGGTGAAAATTTTAAAAAACCCTTTAAGCAATTCACATTTTTGTATAACTTGGCGAGTCAAAAGGAAAAATTTCCTTTTTTTTCCCCTAAAATTTTGCTTAAAAAACCCCGTTTTTAATTTTCAAAAGGGGGAAAAAAGGGAAAAAAACCATAAAATTTTACAAATTTCTCCCAAAAACCCCAATTCCCCCAATTTTTTCCAAAAAAACTTTTTTGCACAAAAAAAACCAAAGAAAGGGGCACCATATTTTAATACATTTGCTGGGGAAAAATTTGCGGGGGCCCCTTTTCACAAATTTGGGAGAGCCCCCCAGTGCCAGAACAGCAAAAAAACCCCCCATAAGTGACTCCAATTGATTTCGGAGCTCAGAATTTCTGGGTTTCTTTGGGGGGGGAAAGGGAAAACCCCCTCGGTTTTTTTCCCCCCCCTTTTACTACCAAAATTAGAACCCCTATAAATTTCCCTTTACATATAACGGGGGGGGGGGAAATTTCTTTTTTGTGGAAATTTAAATTAAGCTTTTATTGGAAAAAAATTTTTCATAACATTTTGATCACAAAAATTTTTTTGGGGTCTACACGAGCACTTTTTTAAATTTCCTTTTTGGGGTTCATCAAAACCCCAAAAACTGAATCAGAGAAAACAAAGAATTTCCCTTTTACTATAATGGGGCATCAGAGTTTCCCGTACCTGTCCCGGGGCCCCTTTTTACATGTCCTTCGTCCAAAAAGGGGGATAAAACTGGGTTGATCGCTCTTTTTCATGCACTCAAAAAAAGGGCGGATTCCCCTGGATAATTTTGCCAACAATCCAAAATGTCACCATCTCCAGGAAAACCTCCCGGGAAAAAAAAATTTAGAATTTACATGGAAAAAAACCCCTGTAAAAACCAGTGAGTCACAATAAAAAAGCAAAGTCTTAGGCCGGATCACCCCTCGAGGGAAAACGTCCACACTCGCATTAAAACCCCCCTCTGGGCCGGCACAGGGAGGGAGCACGGGGCGCATTTTTCCCCCACAGCCTCCCCTTTCCCCTCCCCCTGCCGGGGGCCAGAATTTTGGGGTTTTACTGCGGCGTTGGGGGCGTTTTTATCGCATGTGTGATCCCGCCTTACGGGAATCTTTGGGACCAAATAACAAATCAACCCCAGGAAAATTGTTTTTTTTTTTTAAAAAACCCTTTTTTTTAAACTGTTAGATTTTTTTATTCTTCAGGTCGTGTGTTTAAAACAATACCAATTCAGGGGTTTTCGAAAGAAATTTCCCCCTTTTCCCCCCCTTTTTAATTTTTTTCCCTTAAAAATTTCTACGTACAACCTTTAAAATTTTACGGGTTTTTTTGGGGGGTTTTTTCCCTCATTCATTTGTGACTAATCATTTATTTTTTAGCTTGTTGCTATTTTCCTTTTTTTTTTTTTTTTTGTAAAAACAGGGCCTACAACCGAACTTTTGGTTTATTTTTTTTAATTGTAAGAAAAAAACCAAATAAACACAAAAACTAAAAAATTTCCCCTGTGCAAAACTATTCCCCCCCCCAAAAAATACGAAAAAAAAATTTTTTCCGGATTATAAAAGCATAGGGTGTCCGCGTGTTTGGCCCCTTGCCCTTTTGGGGGGCCCCGCGATGCTGCGGGTTTCCCTCGGTGCTGCGGGGGGGCTCTGAATCTCATCCCCGAGATCTCCCATCTGCCATGCTCCCCCCGGGGCCTTTTTCCCAAAGGAAACCTAAAAAAACGGCGGGGGACTTTTGGCCCCTTTTAAAAAAATCAGGGAGGCACCACAGCCCCCCGGGGCGGGACACCCCCCAAAGTACCGGGCACCGGGTTTTTTTAAAAAAAAAGCCAAAAGGGGCCCCCCCAGCCCGGAGACCGGGGCCACTCCATTTTTTTTGGGGCCCCCCGGGCAAAAGAGTCCAGGGGGCCCCTTGACACAGATACGCAAAAAAAATTTTGGGGGAATTTCAATGCCAAACCTTTCTTTTCCATTACATATTAAAAATTTTTGTAAATTCACAAAGCCCCAGAAACCCCAAAAACCCCAAACACGCACATTTACAGACTGGACAGTACAGTCCTCCAAAAATATTGGGGGCCCCCAAAAATCCTCCATCAGATTAGGGGGCCAAAAAAATAATGCTCCAAAAAAAAATTTTGGGGGCCCCCAAAAAAATGCTCCAAAAAGGAAATACGGGTTTTCCCATATAAAGCCCATAAAAAAATTTTGGGGCTCTCCTCTGCACTGTGCGGCGTTTTGCACTGTTAAAGCTCAGGATAGGCGCTGGGGAAAAACTCCCATTATCATCACCCTTGCTTCCCCATTACACATCATTCCCCCCCCCTCATCAACCATCATCATCCCTTTTCCCCCAAAAATCATCTTGCCTCCTCACCACCATCACGCCCCCCCCCCACCACACACATCCCGCACCACACACAGACACACCGCACACTCCTCACAACACCCCAAAAAAAGCACCCCCTACATACACACCAGGCAACACACACCACACACTGATACACCCCAACCTCACACTCCCCCTTTTCCCCGCCCACGCTTCCCTCTCTGCCACAGCGACCGTAAAATAACGTCACCCACGCGCTGCGGAGAGGAAGCCGGCTTTGTAAAAGTTTTAAAGAGACAATTTTGGGACTGAGGCTCCCCCGGGTTGGTTGCGGGGGGATTAAACCAAATTTAAAGGGGGAAAGGGTGTCATTTAAAGACTGGCTTTTATAAGTGAGCTGAACTCCCATGAACCTCGCCTTTAATAAATTGTTGTTTCCCCCAGCTTTGTTGGAATTTCAGCTTGCTTTCCTGCACTTTAAAAGTGCTTTCTGTTTTTTTTTCTGGGTTTTTTTTCCCCCTTTCTTCTTCATTTTTCCTTATTTTTACCAGTTCCCTTTGGGCTTGGCTGCCCTCTGTTCTCTTTTTATTTGCACTTGTTCTCTTTCCCTTGATATTTTTATTTGCGGTAGCTTGGTCACCCAGAGATCGATAAAGGTGGTCAATCGTGGGGTCTCGGGTTTTTTTAATCAGAAGTGCGGTTTTTTTTTTTAGGGGTTTTTTTTGGGGTTCAGACAAATTTCCCCTCCTGTACCTTTTCTTTTTAGAAAATTTTTGGGGCCCCCGGGTTTTTCTCATTTTTAATTTTCTTTTGTGTTTGTTTTTCCCCCTTTTCTAACCGCCATTACAAAATTTTTGGGGGCTTCCCCCTTTTTTTGGGGGTTTACTCCGGGGAAAATTAGCTTTCCCCCTTTCTATCTTCAGTGTACTAACTCTCCCGCTGTGCCAGGCTCTAGTCAAAGTAGGGATCTCCACGGCTAAAATTTTTTGTGCGGTTATTTTTGGGATCGCAAACCCCTTTTTGGGTTCCCCTCCTGTTTCCCTTTTTGCTTTGGCATATTTTTCTCCTTTCCCCCCGCTACCAAATCAAAAAAACGGGGGGGCCCTTGGGAGGGGCCCACTGGAGCCCCCCGGGGCTGCGGGGGGCCCCGGGGGGAAGGGGGGTATTTTTTCGGGTGCGCCGGGCCCCCATCCACTAACAGGGGCCCCGGGGGGGGCCCACAGCGGGGGCCCCCCCCCCTCCAGGGGCCCCCCCCACTTGCCCGGGACCCGGGGGGTACCCGGGCCCCCCCCCGGGGACACCCCCAGGGACCCCCGGCACCCCAAACAAACCCCGGGGCCCCCCCCCGCTGACACCCCCGTAGCACCGCTGGGCACCCGCAGCATCGGAGCACCTGGACAGCGCAGTGCACTAGCACCCGCAGCGGGGCCCGCACATCGAAACACCCCCCCTCCCAGCCTGCACGTCACCCCCCCTCCTGCCTCCTCCACACGCCCTAGGGAAACCCGTTCCACGGAGCCACCACCCCGGAAGCAATAAACACATTGGGGGAAAAAAACACCATTTTAAATTTAAAAAAAAATTTTTATTTTC
>JARQOD010000003.1:132195921-132480303 GCA_033576555.1 Oophaga sylvatica
CCACCTGTAGGGGACCCGACATCTAGCTGCCTCACCATCCCCTCAGAGATCTACAGCAGCGCTGGTACAAATTACCAGAAGACTACAGGTGGCGTCACGAACTGTATATAAATCTATCCCCTGTAAATATATCCCCCAACATACGCCAGACCGCCAGGGCCACAGACCGAGCCACAGCTACCTGTGACAAATCCCATAGACTTCCATGGGCTTGGCTCTGAGTACCCCATTGCCCTGGTAACCCACAATTGTGGTGGCGGGTCGACACAACTTGAGGTCACGAACAGGATGCGAAACTCGCAAAATTGCGAGCCCTGTGTGCCTATGGAATTGTTTTTGTGAAAAGGACTGTTTGCACTTTTGGCGCCAAAAATCGCCATCTTTGTCGCCATATTCGCGCCCTCAGGCGCTGGAGAAGAAGGTGGGCGTACCTTCGTGGGCGTCTACCCCCTGTGGCGCGAAGAAAATGCCTGCCCTCTCAAAGTGCTATTACAATATGCGATCCTGCCCTACAGCAAAGGAGGTCCGCCTCCTCTTCACCTTCCCTGCGAGGAGGAGGAGACGCAAACCTCGCCTCCACGGAAGAGACCGGACGTCTCTGGAGGAAGAAGAAAGAATCTTCTGGAACATCATGGAAGCAGGACGTGTGCAGCCGAGCAGGGAAGCGGGAGAAGGCAGGCCCCGTGCCCCAGCCAAGCTGCCACCAGCACCGGAGTCATCCGTGGTCCTGCACCTGCAGCAGGCGTTGCTAGAAATAAAAGAAGAAAATGCACGCCTAAAGAAGATGATTTCGCCACAACTTGGATTTGAAGAGATTGAGAGACGCCGGCGTACCCTGGAGCAGCGGAGGCTGTGGGACGCGGTGATCTCTCCCTTCGATGATCCCCTACGTCTGGAGTTACCAAAACTTCTGCTGCTCAAGGCAAAGGAGCAACCGGAGGCTGCCCCCGAAAGTACCAATCCTGATCCCACCGGTGAAGCGGTGGAGGCGAAGGAGGTTGAGGAGGTACCGCCAGTCCCGGAACTCCCGCCCGGCCAGGAGGCCGCAGCAGATGATCGAACCCCGGCAGGGACACCGGAGGGGTCCTGTCCGTCGTTACCAGACGTCGACTGGGACGAGATGGCGCGCCTGGATGACGTCGCCTATACCGCCCAGTGGGAATATGAGTGGCAGCGTCGTGAGGAGAAGCAGAAACGCCAGCAGGAGGAAGAGCGGGAAGCTCAGCGGAATCGTCAGCGGCAACATGCAGAGCTGATCGCGGACAAGGAGAGTGTCCGGAGAGAGAAAGGTACCCTGAGGGAACCGCGGCGGCAGGGGTGTGTGACTGAGTTCCAGCTCCGGAAGGGCTGGGGCTTCATCCGTGAACCGGGCCTCTACCCAGGGGTCTTTGTTAGTCGCAGAGACGTAGAATCTCACCTACCGCAAGGCCATCCCGGGAGGGACTTAGTTAATGGAGACATTGTCACGTACACACGGCACTGGGGAATGAAGGGATGGTATGCCCTTAACGTCACCATCGTCCGTGACCCCGTCCCCGACGCAGGTAACGTCACCACTACCGCAGCGTCCCCGTCTCCAGCTCAAGCAGTATCCGGCCGTGCCCCAGCATCGCCCCCTGCAAGTTCATCGAAAATTAAAGCAATTTCTACATCGCAACTAGCGACCCAGTCTCAATCGCAATCCATGACACGGTCCATATCGTTAACTGTGATTGAAACGCAATCGGTGTCTCGTGAGGAGAATGTACCCGTTGCGCCCCTAGTGGTTCGCACAAGCACTGTGGCGACTCAAACCCCAATAGCAGGTCACGACCTGTTAGTTCTGGGATCTAGGGAACACCGCATTGTTCCAGCCCCCGGGGTGGAAAATGTATGTGAAAATGAATAAATAGTAAAGAAGAATCGGTGAGATCCATATAGGGTCTACCATAAGTAAAGTTGTAGAAAGTTCAAGTATGTTTACAAATTTTTGCACAAGTTGAAGAGTATAATGTATATAATGCATATATATATTTCTACCAGTAGAATGCCCGGCTGGGTAAATAGAGAAAAGTTTGCACTTTAGTATTATTATGATGTGATATTATATCTGTGTCTTCGTTTAACAATGGACTTTGAGGTTGAGGACTGTGCCAGCCCAGAACTTATTTGTATATAGTTGCGCTTCGGTGCTTTATCTTGGTTTTACATAAAACCAGCACAACTACCTCTGAATACAAAACCCGTGTGGTGTGGCACTGAGTGAGGTCTGCATTCGGATGTCCTGCAGCCCACCCAGGACCCACGTTGAAGGTTTGGTGCGGGTCCTTCACAAGAATACTGTATATTTATTGAATGCTATTTAATACTTTTGTATTTTTCTATAATGTTATTGTTTTGCAACGTTCAAGATATCCTCACCTCCCGGATGGGACGAATTAATGTTTCATGTTTGATGTTTTCATGCATAAACAAAACTGTCTCTTTGTATTTTACAGCCCGGGAGTGCTGTCTTTTACCATGGGGGAATGTGTAGCCCTGGTGTTAGGCACACGCAGTACCCTGGAGAGTGTGTGGCGAGACAGCAGTTTAATGCTCAATACCCATTCACTCAACATACACTAGACACACCCTTAGGGTAGTGTAGTTACTTGTGAGGGAGTGGTCAGGGTGTATGTTTGTTGAGTGATTGAGTAGTGTGTTTCCTGTCTTCGGACAGAGAAGACGTCTGGAGTTTAGCTGGAGGGAGGAAGCCGTCCAGCCAGCTCATCATCAGTTCAGAAAGTGGAGGCTAGTACAGGTGGTCTAATTCACCTTAGCCTAGTCAGAGCTGTACCTCACCTGAATACATTGAAAGAAAGAAGAAGCTTAGTGCAGAAAGACTTCAGTCACCTGTCTCCAGGACAGTGAAAGGTTCAGAGACGTGCTCCTGCCTAGTGATAACTGAGCATCTGTAACTAACTCTAAAGGAAGTGAATGAAGGAAGTGACTACCCGACTTTATGCAAGTGTGAGTGCTTATGCTACCAGCGAGGACAAGGCGAAAGGCACAGTGGAAAGTTTATTGGAAAGGTGCGTTTGGATTGAAGAAGTCCTGCACATTGCAACCGGTCACTGGGGACCGAAGGATCACTATTAGCTTCAAGCATAGTGGTAAGAAAACCAGGGATTTACCGGACCTTAGGTCGCGGCAAACAGCCCCATATAGTCAGTACGTAACTGGGGTCAGGGGGAGTGAAGACTTTGAGTCAGTGCACGACAAAATAAGAATTCAGCTCTCTCACAGGAAGGCTCCTACCACAAAACTGACTGGGCAGTACAGCTATGGATTAGCTGGAGTTATTGAGGGAACTACGCTTCAGGCTGGTTGTACTCATCGTATTGAAAGTAAAGGAGGCCCCTAACTTGTCCAGCTGCTGTCTCAAAATACACTCTCCTTGGATCAGCCTCCCTGGGACCTGCCTGAACATCTTACAAGTAAAGGTATGGAAAGACGCTGACCGTGTGAGACTGTGTTATTTATCTGCACCCGACTTCACTAACTTCATAGACTTTGAGGGACCAGTCCCACCTGTAGGGGACCCGACATCTAGCTGCCTCACCATCCCCTCAGAGATCTACAGCAGCGCTGGTACAAATTACCAGAAGACTACAGGTGGCGTCACGAACTGTATATAAATCTATCCCCTGTAAATATATCCCCCAACATACGCCAGACCGCCAGGGCCACAGACCGAGCCACAGCTACCTGTGACAAATCCCATAGACTTCCATGGGCTCGGCTCTGAGTACCCCATTGCCCTGGTAACCCACAATTGTGGTGGCGGGTCGACACAGACGCACATTCTCAACATACACCAAGATGTCTGTGTACAGAATACACCTTTAAGGCCAGCTTCTATTTCTGAATGTGGCTCTTAGGTTGGGATCACATGAGCATATATTTTCTCGTGCAAGAGACTTGGGACGATTATGCTAATAATACTCGGCTCAAACTCTGTCAGAGTGTGACCCGACTGTCATCTGAGTGTGATCCGATTCTCTCACATGAGAGAATCTGCAGCACAGGTGCGGAGAAGATGGAGAACTTAATTTCTCCATCTTCAACGTTGTCTCTGTGTTCATACATTGGATGACATCCTAGTGCTGTCTGATGTTTCACACGCACCCATAGACTTGAATGGATTAGTAAAATTCAATCATCGGATGCACCCGCAGCGAACCCATATGGAAAAAAGATTGCAAATTTATGCTCTATATCTTATGAATTAACCCCTTCACCCCGAAGCTTGTTTTCACCTTCATGACAAGGCTAATTTTTTCAATTCTGACCAGTGTCACTTTATGTGGTAATAAGTCTGGAACGCTGCAACGTATCCCAGTGGTTCTGAGATTCTTTTCTTGACACATATTGTACTTCATGTTAGTGGTACAAATTGTTCAATACGACTTGCGATTATTTGTGAAAATATCAGAATGTTGGCGAAAAATTTAAAATTTTCATTTTTATGCCTTAAACCAGAGAATTATGTCGCACAAAAAAAGTTAGCATATAACATTTTCCACATGTCTACTTTACATCAATTTTTGAAACATAATTTTTTTTTGTTAGGAAGTTAGAGGGGTTAAAAGGTGATCAGCAATTTCTCATTTTTTCCAGCAACATTTACAAAACCATTTTTTTAGGAACCACATTACATATCCAGTGACTTTGAGGGGCCTATATGACAGAAAATACCCCAAATGAAAAAATAACCGTGTGCACAACCAAGAAGGTGCCAGAGTAGGTTCCCACACCGTATCTAATAGAAAATGAACTCGGCACTCAACTTTAGTATAGTGAGAATAAAGATTTTTATTCACAGTAGTAACACGAAACGTTTCGGTCCTATATCATGGACCTTCATCAGTCACTACATTTATAAAAAACAGAAGAAAAAATTATATTAACAAAATAAAGTATGTACAATCAAAATTTGGTCAATAGTAAAGGTAGAGAGTAGTTGTATACAATGCTTCAGGAGATTTAGGGAGCAATCATAGGTCAGAGTTGTATCAGAGGTATCACAAAGGCAGAAAGAATATATATGGTGAGGACATACCAGATACTACTGGGAAGGGGGTTGATCCACATAGGGAAGAAAGAAAGGGCTGGATATAGCTGTAGGTGAAAATAAGATAAACGTAAGTGCCGATATACTTTTATGTATAAGTAGATTTTGTGCCTATGCCTGTAGATGTGACATACCCTGTATTGGTGGGGTGAGATGAGGAAGAGGACAATGCCTCTATTGCACTAGTAACCTGTAGAAACAGCGCAAAACATAGATACCATAAATATCACAACTATCAATGTGATGGTGAAGCGGTGGAGCCGCTATACTTGTCTGTGACTGACCTGTTGTGAAGGAGTCCGGCAGTGAGGATAGGTCTCTGCATTGGACGCGGTGTCCACCGCTAGTCTGAGTGCAGAGTTACAGGGATGATCGGATTATGAGAGATTAGAAACTCATGAGTTTTACTGTCCAGGATGCCTGCATCACAATGTTGTCTTAGTGTGTCGCTAATGTGGGTCCGTATATCATTGGTGGGATCACGCGGTAATTTCTGATAAATAGTGATGTTGTCGAGTTGCCGGAGTGCCTCAGAGATGTAATATGAGTGGTCCATCATGACAATTGCACCCCCTTTATCCGCAGGTTTTTATGATGATATTTTTATCATCTTGTAAGGATTTAAGGGCATGATGATCAGTAGCCGTGAGGTTATGTGGGTAGTGTAATTTGCCTTTTTCCATGTCAGATTTAAGACCATGGAAAGAGGAATAAATGAAATCAATAAAGGTCTCAAGAACGTTCGATCCAGGGGGAGGTCTGAAGAGGCTCTTTGTTCTCAGGCCCAGAGTAGTGGCTATGAGTCGTCCCGGTTCTCCCGGAGACTGTATAGGTCTAGGTGCGGGAGGTTGAGAAAAATACACCCGTAGTCGTAGGGAACGAAAAAAACCTTTGAAGGTCCATTTCAAGTTCAAATGTCCTATATTTGTAAGAGGGGCAGAAGGAAAGTCCTTTTTGGAGGACATAATATTCTGCGATACTCAAAGTCCTGGATGAGATGTTAATGACGAGTGGGCACATACCTGGGAACGAGTTGTCCGTATTTGATTCAGATTGTCCCTTCGGTCTGTGCCCCCGTCTGGTCCTCTTCGTCTTGTTTGGCGTCTGCGTGGGCCTAAAAAAGGAATAGGAGCAGAAGAAAGGCCACCTCTGTCCTGTTCTGAGCCGGAGGTAGAGGCATCGGTTGAAGATCTTTGACCTGGACAATAGGAAGGTCGCCATGAAGAGGGTCTCTCTCGCCACTTGTAGACACGATTTAGGTTATAGTCCTCTAGATCTCGGGCAAATTTCTGGCGCTTGCGATCCTCTATGTCCTTTCTGTGTTGAATTATGTTGTTATTTATCTGTGATTTTAAGGAGGAGATTTCCTCTGGTGTCCCCGTGGAAGACAGTTGTGCCTCGATGGAGCCAACTTGCTCGGTGCTGGTAGCTATGGCCTTCTGCAAGTTCTCTACGGTTAAAAGCATGAGGTCGAAAGAGCACTTGTTAAGTATTTGTTCATATTTTTGACAATATTCAGTGGAGTCAGAGAAGAGGGTGGGACGAAGGGGTACTCGTAGGCCCCGTGGAATTCTCTGAACTCTAATATATTCAGTGAGAGTGGCACAGTGCAATTCTAGGTTTGTGCGGTGGCGTAATTCTCTCTCTAAATCGCGTCCACGGGTCTCCCGAGGGGGAGCCTTGAGGAAATCACTTGAAAGGGTGGTCTGAGCTAGGATGCTCGATGTCTCATCAGCATTATACGAAAAAGTGAGAGAGGATAGTGACATGACCAAAGATGGCGTGCTACACGTATGGGTATATCATATGAAAAAATAACCGTGTGCACAACCAAGAAGGTGCCAGAGTAGGTTCCCACACCGTATCTAATAGAAAATGAACTCGGCACTCAACTTTAGTATAGTGAGAATAAAGATTTTTATTCACAGTAGTAACACGAAACGTTTCGGTCCTATATCATGGACCTTCATCAGTCACTACATTTATAAAAAACAGAAGAAAAAATTATATTAACAAAATAAAGTATGTACAATCAAAATTTGGTCAATAGTAAAGGTAGAGAGTAGTTGTATACAATGCTTCAGGAGATTTAGGGAGCAATCATAGGTCAGAGTTGTATCAGAGGTATCACAAAGGCAGAAAGAATATATATGGTGAGGACATACCAGATACTACTGGGAAGGGGGTTGATCCACATAGGGAAGAAAGAAAGGGCTGGATATAGCTGTAGGTGAAAATAAGCGCAAAACATAGATACCATAAATATCACAACTATCAATGTGATGGTGAAGCGGTGGAGCCGCTATACTTGTCTGTGACTGACCTGTTGTGAAGGAGTCCGGCAGTGATGATAGGTCTCTGCATTGGACGCGGTGTCCACCGCTAGTATCTATGTTTTGCGCTGTTTCTACAGGTTACTAGTGCAATAGAGGCATTGTCCTCTTCCTCATCTCACCCCACCAATACAGGGTATGTCACATCTACAGGCATAGGCACAAAATCTACTTATACATAAAAGTATATCGGCACTTACGTTTATCTTATTTTCACCTACAGCTATATCCAGCCCTTTCTTTCTTCCCTATGTGGATCAACCCCCTTCCCAGTAGTATCTGGTATGTCCTCACCATATATATTCTTTCTGCCTTTGTGATACCTCTGATACAACTCTGACCTATGATTGCTCCCTAAATCTCCTGAAGCATTGTATACAACTACTCTCTACCTTTACTATTGACCAAATTTTGATTGTACATACTTTATTTTGTTAATATAATTTTTTCTTCTGTTTTTTATAAATGTAGTGACTGATGAAGGTCCATGATATAGGACCGAAACGTTTCGTGTTACTACTGTGAATAAAAATCTTTATTCTCACTATACTAAAGTTGAGTGCCGAGTTCATTTTCTATTAGAAAATACCCCAAAGTGACACCATCCTAAAACCTGTACCCAGGACTGCCATTAGGAATTTCAGGGCCCCATACTGGCCATGTTTTAGTGCCCCCTTGAGACTTTTCCCAGGCTCCACTCCAGTTCTGACTCCACCCAACATCTGCCTCCACCCATTGAACTTTCCACAGTCCCACCGCCCATTCTTGGAAAAACTCCACTTCTGCACCTCGTCCTCACCAATCACACAATAACAGGTCCCATCAAACACCATATCACATACATAGCCAACAGCTTTTGTTTTGACCAAAAGATTTTTTAAGCCTGCCACCACGACAAGGTAGACTCTTTTGGCAGGGCCCTACTCTACTCTAACCTATTAAATATTTAATAAAATATCAAATACTCTTTTTTAGGTGTATTTTTATTTATTTTTCTTTAAGGGAATGTGTCACATACATTTTTTGAACTAATTGATACCAGATTGTGATAATTTTTTTTATAATTTGTATTTCAGGTTTGCAGATTATTGTATTCTGTTTTCAGGACTCCCATGACAGCACCACGAGAGAGGGGAACCACCCTTCCGGAACAGGAAACCTACAGATACAAAAAGGGTGGCGCCTCTCCCACGCATCAGTTGGTTTCCTATTCCTGAAGGCTGGGATCCTACAGACGTGCAGGAGTCAGGAAGACCCAGGCCGGACCGACTCAGGTAGCGGGGGGGTCTCCTACCTCGGCCGATGCGGATAGTCCTAGAGACGCCACGGTGGTCCTGGATGGGCTGCACGGCGGTGTCGTTCGGAGCAGGGAGCGGAGTCCGGAGGATTTTCGTCTCCAGATGAGCCAGCGCCGGGTAAGTATATCCCCGGTCCTTCGGCTCCACCTGGGTGTCGGCGGGGCCCATCGGCGATGCGAGGAAGGGTGCGTGGCAGCGGAGTCCTGGGGCCTGAGGGTGCGGTTCCTGGCATCCTGCGTCGCTCCTGGGCGCATAGTGAAGCCACAGGAAGCGCCGGGAGCCGTGGTGACATCGGGGGGTGGTGCCGGCGTGCACTTCCGGGTCGCAGACGTTACTGCGCATGCGCGGGCGGCCAAGATGGCGGTGCCCATCGCATAGGAACGCCGGGCATGGTGCTGTCTATTGGGAATCGCTGGCACCTGGGAGGGTGAGGCGGAGAGTCAATCGGGGGGAGGCGCTTGGCGAGGCTGCTCACCGGAGGAGGGGGATTTAAGCAGGATCCGCCCAGGATCCTATGCTTCTGGCCGCATTTCCAGGAAGAATGGAGAGTGATGCAGAGCAGCAGCCTCAGCTGCTGGAAGAGGTTCGGAAGCCCAAGCAAGCCAGAGCGCGGGATAGCGCTGCTCAGCAGGAAAAACGAAGTGAATGTTCACTCAGTGAGGTGGTCCCCCTTTATATTTTCCTTTATTAGGGGATGAAATGCAGTACTAAGGCAAAACAAAGGGAATGCGCCCTCCTTGGATGCCCCCTACCAGATGCATACCCCAAAAAGTTGTGTATCCCCTGTATCCAGCAGACGGTGAGGTCTTGGGAAGGGGGAGAGGCATTAGGTTGAGAACGACAATGTTCCTCTTACTATCCTCCCTCAGGTGGCAGAAGAATCACCTAATGTGGCGGCAAGCCTGAAGGATTTAGTCAGGGATGAAGTAAGGGAGTCCCTGTCCCAGATGGGAAGTTCTAGATACAGAGCCCCTATGGAATCAGACTACTCAGTGGAAAGGGAAGAGGAAGACGACTCCTTGGAGCCAGTTTCCTCATCTTCATCAGAGGAAGATTCTGCTCATTTCTGTCTGCCCCTGGATCGGGTGGATAAGTTAGTAAAGACGGTCAGGGGAACAATGGGTATCGCTGAACCCAAGCCGCAGCTTCCAGGCAGGACGTCATGTTTAGAGGGCTGGAACAGAGGAGACAAAGATCCTTTCCCCTAAATAGAAATATCCAGGAGCTGATCTGTAGGGAGTGGAAGAAGCCGGAAAAAAGAGGCTCTTTACCTCCGGCTCTTAAGCACAGGTACCTCTTTGAAGATCCGGCAGTCAGCACCTGGGATAAAGCCCCGAAATTAGATGCCGCAGTGGCCAAGGCATCAGAAAGGATCTCGCTACCCTTTGAGGACATGGGATCCCTTAAAGATCCCCTAGATAGAAAGGCAGATACCTTTCTTAAAGGGACCTGGGAGATGGCGGCTGGCTCACTTAGACCAGCGGTGGCAGCGACCTATACGGCCGGATGCATGATGGTTTGGCTGGACCAGCTAGAGGTGCAATTGAAGGAAGGAGCTCCTAGAGATACCATTCAGGGGGCCTTACCAGTGATACAGGAGGCAGCAGCTTTCCTCTCAGATGCCTCGGTGGACTCGGTAAGGATGGCGGCCAGAGCAGCAAGTCTTTCCAACGCGACCCGCAGAGCCCTATGGTTAAAATGCTGGCCGGGGGACATCCAGACCAGGTCAAAACTTTGTGTCATCCCCTGTGAAGGAGAATATTTATTTGGGCCTGTCCTGGATGAGTTGCTGGACAAGGCAGGGGACGAGAAAAAGAAGTTCCCTAATTTACCATCCACGTCCTACCGACGCTCTTTCAGTAGAAAGAAGTTTGGCCAAGGAAGGAGACGCATGGCTTCACCCACTAGAGACTGGTTCAGATGGGAAGATAAGAGAAGGCGAGGTACGGGCTTTATGTTCAGGCATTCTTCAAGAAAGCGGAAGAAGCCGGACCAATGACTAGAAATTTCTGTGGGGGGAAGATTGTCAGCCTTCCTCCCAGCCTGTTTAGGAATCATGAACAGCATCTGGGTTCGAAGTGTAATAACCAGCGGACTCAAACTTGAGTTTCGGTACATCCCGCAAGACAGTTTTAAACTAACTCCCATGCGTGCTTCTCATCTAGAACAATCGGCATTGGAAGCAGAGGTGCTGAATTTGTGCCTTAAAAATGTCCTAGTGGGGGTCCAGATTCAGAGAGGGGTAGAGGTTTTTAGTCTCCCCTTTTCCTGATTCAAAAACCAGATAAATCATTTAGAACCATAATCAATCTGAGGTCCCTTAATGAATATCTGGTTAGCCGATCCTTTAAAATGGAGTCAATTGGGTCCGCAATAAAGATGCTGTTTAAAAATTGTTTTATGGCAGTCATGGATTTGAAAGACGCGTACTATCATGTCCCTATTCATGCAGATTTCCAACGGTTCCTGAGGGTGGCGGTGTCCGTAGGGTGGAGAGTCCGGCATTTTCAGTTTAGAGCGCTCCCCTTCGGTCTATCTGTAGCCCCTCGGGTATTTACAAAAATTGTGCCCGAAGTCATAGCTCATCTACGGGAGTCAGATATGATTATTGTCCATTACTTGGATGACTTCCTAATTGTGGGTAATACGGCGGATCATTGCCGGTTGCAAATAGAAAGGGCTAAGTCCAGGTTGGAACACTTGGGCTGGATGATAAATTATGAAAAATCCCGGTTGCAGCCCTTGAAAGTACAAAAGTTTCTAGGCCTACTATTAGATTCAGAGGTGCAACAATGCTACTTACCACCTGATAAGTTAATACATGTTCAACAACAGGCATTACAGGCAATTGACAGACCCTCCATGTCCCTCAGACAAGCCATGTCCTTGTTGGGAACCCTAACGTCATGTATTCCAGCGGTTAAGTGGGCCCAAATTCACACTATGCCCTTACAGAGGGACGTCTTACTTAATGACAGGATCCTGAGGGGATCCCTGCAGAGCCAAATGGTGTTGAGCCCGTCAACCCTTAAATCACTAGTGTGGTGGCTAGAAAGCAGTAACTTTTCCTCGGGAGTTCCCTGGGTGTCACAGATAACTCGTATAATAACCACAGATGCGAGCCCCTCGGGTTGGGGAGTCCATATGGGAGATGTGGTAGTTCAGGGACAATGGGATTCCCAGTTAGAAGCCTCATTCAACCAGAAGGAACTGTTAGCAATAGAGTTATCGGTTAAAAGACTCCTCCTATACTTACAGGGTCACCATGTCAAGATTCTTTCGGACAACCAATTGGCGGTGGCTTACATCAACCACCAAGGTGGAACCCGGTCAGAAGCCCTGATGCAGCTAGCGGAATGCCTTTTTCAGATAGCCGAAAGACATTTTCAGTCATTAACAGCCCTCCATATCAGAGGAAAGGACAACATAAGAGCAGACTTCCTAAGCCGCAACATTCTAAGGCAGGGAGAATGGTCTCTGAACAGGGACATCTTCAATTGGATTGTCCACAGATGGGGCCAGCCGGAGGTAGACTTTTTTGCCAACAGAGAGAACAGGAAAGTAAGGAATTTCTGTTCTTTGAATCCCAGGGAAAATCCTCTAGTAGTGGACGCTTTCCTAATAAAATGGGACTTCTCCCTGGCCTATGCCTTTCCACCGTTAGCCCTGTTACCTCTGGTGGTGTGGAAGATCAGAGAGGATCAAGCAAGGGTCATACTAATTGCCCCGTTTTGGCCCAGGAGGGCCTGGTTCGCATGGCTCAGAACTATGTCGGTATGCGATCCTTGGGTACTTCCGGACCTACCGGATTTGCTCTACCAAGGGCCGATCAACCACCCGCAGGTGAAGGGGCTTCATTTGACGGTGTGGAGTTTGAAAGGTCGTTGCTGACTAACAGAGGCTTCTCCCCAAATTTAATTGACACCCTCTTGAAAGGTAGGAAGCAGATCACGACAAAGATCTACGCTAGGACCTGGAGGCGATTCCTAGCCACTTCAGAATTTAGTCTTGAAGAGGGGGTACCGGTGCGACAGATTCTAGAATTCCTTCAGAGAGGTCTAGAATTAGGGCTTGCCACAAGCACTCTAAAAGTGCAGGGACTCTGTAAAAACAAAATCACAGTCAGGTAGACCAACAAAAATTTCATCCACAACTGCCAGGAAAGTTGTTCGGGATACAAAGAAAAACCCACATATAACATCAGCTGAAATACTGGACTTTCTGAAAACTAGCGGTGTGGCGGTTTTCAGATGCACAATAAGGAGGCACTTGAAGAAAAATGGAATGCATGGTCGAGTCGCCAGAAGAAAGCAATTACTGCGCAAATGCCACAAAGTATCTTGTCTACAATACACAAAACAGCATAGAGACAAGCCTCAAAACATTGAACTTCTTGGCCTGTGAGGCAGCGACTGGTATTATTTGCGAGGGTCACTGTGTCCCCCAGGATGCACTCAGAAGCGTATTAGACCCACTGGAGTGCCTTGTGGTCACGGCAGGACGCCTGTGAGTCACAAGGCAAAATAAAAGTAAACTAAGCATGAATCTAGTCCGGGTTTTCCTGAACAATGCCTTGGCCAAATTGGCCAAGGCATTGTTCAGAAAAACCCGGTATAGGCTTTTATTTTTGAATCAGACTGCAGGAAGGTAGGGGGTCCGGTCCATTTCCTCCAGCCCGGATCTTATAAAGTGGCCCATGGGCACAGTTTCCAGTTTAGAAAAACCCTGCAGGAAGGGTTTTGGATGTGTCAGTGTGGAGATGACAGCAAGCAAAGCAGATGGCTCTGCAAAAGGCTCAACCTGTGTGAGGGAACACAGAGCCAAGCAGAGCGAACTCCTGGCACCCGGCAGTGTGATATGGTGGTGCAGTCGCCCTCGGCAAACGGACACACTTATAGACTGTCGTGTTTCCCGGCTGTGATTCGGAGGATACCGTGTGCTGTGCACGTTTTGTTTTGAACTTTGCTGGGTCACTGCCCCATCACTGCACAGCGTGGATACCGCTGCACTACAGGCCACAACCATAAATGTTACATTTGGAGAGAGGTCAACAAGGCCTATGATGAAAGGAACAAGGGTATTTCAGATTTTGAATTTTCGCTTTTTACTCCCTTTTTCCCAGAGCCATAACTTTTTTATTTTTCTGTCAATATGGCCATGTGAGAGCTTGTTTTTTGCGGGACAAGTTGTACTTTTTAATGACACAATTGTTTTTAACATATCTTATACTGGAAAATGGTAAACAATGCCAAGTGCTGTGAAATTGCAAAAAAAAGTGCAATTCCACAGTTGTTTTTTTTTTTTACCATGTTCACTAAATGCTAAAACTGACCTACCGTTATGATTCTCCAGGTCATTACGAGTTCATAGACACCAAAAATGTCTAGGTTCTTTTTTATTTACCGTAAATGGTGAAAAAAAATAAAAAAGTGCTAAAAAAGGGCACCATTTTCCGAGACCATTAGTGTCTCAATTTTTTGTGATCTGGATTGGGTGAGGGCTTATTTTTTGTGCGCCGAGCTGACGTTTTTATTGATACCATCTTGGTGTATGTACGATCTTTTGATCATCCATTATTGTAATTTATTGCAATGTAGCGAAGACCAAAAAAAGGAAATTCTGGCGGTTTGAATTTTTTTCTCGTTATGCCGTTTAGGGATTGGGTTAAATTATTTTTTTATATTGATAGAATGGGCGATTGTAAACGCGGTGATACCAAATCTGTGTATATTTGATTGTTTGTATTGTTTTATTTTGAATGGGGCAAAAGTGGGATAATTTGAACTTTTATACGTTTTTATTTTTAAAAAACTTTTTTTTTTACTTTTAGCATGCTTCAATAGCCTCCATGGGAGACTAGAAGCTGCAATACTTTGATCGGTCCTGCTGCACACAGGCAATGATCAGATCGCCTATGTGTAGCAGAAATGCTCACTTGCTATGAGCACCGTCCACGGGTGGCGCTCATAGCAATCTGGCAATGACAACCATAGAGGTCTGCTGCAGTCCTCTGGTTGTTATGCCGACCCCTCGGTGACCCGCAATCATGTGACGGGGTCACCGATGGGTGGGGTTAGCAACGCACTTCCGATAAGTGCGAGTTAAATGCCGCTGTCAGAGATTGACAGTGGCATTTAACTAGTTAACAGCAGCAAGGGGAACTCGATTCCACCCTCGGCTGTTGCAGGCACATGTTAGCTGTATAGATCAGCTGTTATGTGCCTGGAAAGGTGTGTGCTCAACGCCGGAGCCCGCACCAAACAGGGGGAGTCCGGCATGGGCGTACTATTATGTCCAATGTTGGAAAGGGGTTAAAAGGATTGACCTTTTTCTGGTTATTGTTGTCAAATGTGTTTGTGATGATAAGGTACTTACTAGTTTGGACTTTATTGAATTTTGGCACCAAATATGAATGGAAAAAAGAAATATAGGCTATGCTGAATGCCTTTTAATCATCTCTCAAACACATTGGTTAACAATAACCAGAGAGGGTCAATGCCTAAAACATAAAGTACATTCTGTAACACATTCCCACTATACATTTTGCTAGCTAAATCTATTTTTCATAAGAGTCGTTTAGTTAAATCTTTGTTCAATTACGTCAGTGCCCAAAATTATACGCAATAACGAAGAGAAACCAACATAAACGATACACATATAACAATCAAGACAATGAAAATAAGGTGAGCACCGTCGCCACCATCACTGTGTGGGTGTGCATTGTGAGTCTGCATCCTGTGCGCACACGCAGATCAAGATTTCAGCTCAGTGAATCACTGCAGGTGATTTAGTATTTAACTGTGCAGTGTTATTATGCACCTAGTGTGCCGCGGCCCTGAGCTATTGCCCCTTGGGTCCGGTGAGCAGAAGCAAAAAAGGGGGAGCCAGGGCTGCCAGCATGTCGGGCCCCCCTTCTTTGCTTCTGCTCACCGGGACCCATACACTAGTACAGACACTAAGGCCCTAATGGCAGCCATGTTCCTGCCTATCATGAAATGACACTTGTTGACAGCCCATACTACATGAAATATGCAGCTAGTCTACATAGATCATGGGTTGCCAGACATCCATTCCTGGCTGCCTTATAGTTGCCATTTCATCTAAGCATTCACTCAATCTTTATTAAAGCGTACACACACATATTTATCTAATAGGAAGATGACAGCTGTCCAGACCTGCGCTATGTTCTTGCCTATTGCGACATGACCCGTTAAAATCCCATACTACATGAAGTATGCAGCTAGTCTACATAGATCATGATATGACAAGCATCCATTCCTGGCTGCCTTACAGTTGCCATTTCATCTAAGCATTCACTCAATCTTTCTTAAAACATACACACAAACACACATTTATCCATTCTTAACTATCTAGTAGGATGATGATAGCTGTCCAGACCTGTGCTATGTTCCTTCCTATCGCGAAATGACACTTTTTGACAGCCCATACTTCATGAAGTATACAGCTAGTCTGCATAGATCATGGGATATCAGACATCCATTCCTGACTGCCTTATAGTTGCCATTTCATCTAAGCATCCACTCAATCTTCATTGAAGCATTCACACACATATATTTGTTCTTATATCTAATAGGATGATGACAGCTTTCCAGACCTGCGCTAACTATGTTTCTGCCTATTGTGAAATGACCCCTATTGACAGCCCATACTTCATGAAGTATACAGCTAGTTTGCATAGATCATGGGATGTCAGGCATCCATTCCTGACTGCGTTATAGTTCCATTTCATCTAAGCACTAAATTTTTATTAAAGCATACACACACATATATTCATTCTTAGCCATCTAATAGAATGATGACAGCTGTCCAGACCTGCATCCCACCACAAGAACCACTCCAGAGTAATCCCTGGAAAATGAAATCATCCTCAGTGGCAAAGTGAGGGGCTATGCACCCCCTCTGCTCTCAGAGTATTGACTCTTCTAAGTTCTGCTCAAACTGTTGGGGTGCAGCTTTGGGACCCTATTTTCAGAGATGATGTCTTCCACCCAAGTCTCAAAAGGCTGAAAGGGTCTTCAGGAGCAGTGGGTGGTCGAGCTAGGCTACCAGACAGTCGCCTCTGTAGCTGTAGTGTCATCCTCCTATGGTTCCAGGGGCAGACATACTATTTGTGCAACTTGTGCGGCTACTCACGGGCCCAAGAGGTAAGGGGGTCCATTTCCACCTCCAAACAGGTGTAATTGTGCATTATGATGAGCTATTGGGCTGCACTGGGCACTTATATTGTTCTTTCACGGGGACATCTGTCTGTGTCCACCAGTGGCTCCAATGTACAATTAATTTCCTGCAATGAGAAACTCACCACATTAACCCCTCTCTGCCATCTGACGTACTATCCCGTCCATGAAACCCGTGACAATCTGACCATGGACGGGATAGTACGTCGAAGCGATCAGCTGCGCTCCCTGGAGGGAGCGCAGCTGATCGCAACCGGGTGTCAGCTGTTTATCACAGCTGACACCCAGCACTATGTGCCAGGAGTGGTCACGGACCCGCTCTGGCACATTAACCCCTGGCACACCGCGATCAAACATGATCGCGGTGTACCGGGGGCACAGGGGAGCATCGCGCAGGGAGGGGGCTCCCTGCGTGCTCCCCTGAGGCCCTCAGAACAGCGCGATGTGACCGCGCTGTTCTGAAGGCCTCTTCCCTGCATGATCCCGGATCCAAGATGGCGCCGGGTCCTGCAGGGAGGCGGCTTCCTCAGTGCCTGCTGAGAGCAGGCACTGATAAAGCCTGCAGCACTGCCTGTGAGATCGCTGGTCTCACAGAGTGCTGTGCACACTGTGAGACCAGCGATCTGACCCTATACTGTAATGTCCCACTCTGGGACAAAGTAAAAAAGTTAAAAAAATAAAAATAACAAGTGTAAAAAAAATAATTCCAAAATAAAAAATAATAAAAAATTAAATATTCCCCAAAAAATTCATTTCTTCCTGTAAATAAAAAACCCAAACCAATAAAAGTACACATATTTAGTATTCGCCATGTCCGTAACGACCCGCCCTATAGAATTGTCCCACTAGTTAATCCCTTTAGTGAACCACTTAAAAAAAAAAAAAAAACAAAGCAAATAATCAATGCTTTATCATCATACCGCCGAACAAAAGGTGGAATAACACGCGATCAAAAAGACCGATATAAATAAACATGATACCGCTGAAAACGTCATCTTGTCCCGCAAAAAACGAGCCACAAAACAGCATTATCAGCAAAAAAATAAAAAAGTTATAGCTCGCAGAATAAAGCGATGCAAAAATAATTATTTTTTATATAAAATTGTTTTTATTGTATAAAAGCGCCAAAACATAAAAAAATTATATAAATGAGGTATCGCTGTAATCGTACTAACCTGAAGAATAAAACTGCTTTATCAATTTTACGACACGCGGAACGGTATAAACGCCCCCCCAAAAGAAATTCATGAATTGCTGATTTTTGTTCATTCTAACCTCCCAAAAATCGAAATAAAAAGCGATCAAAAAATGTCACGTGCTTAAAAATGGTACCAATAACAATGTCAACTCGTCCCGCAAAAAATAAGATCTCACATGACTCTGTGGGCCAAAATATGCAAAAATTATAGCTCTCAAAATGTGGTGATGCAAAAACTATTTTTTGCAATAAAAAGCGTCTTTTAGCGTGACAGCTGCCAAACATAAAAACCCACTATAAATAGTAAATCAAACCTCCCTTTATCACCCCCTTAGTTAGGGAAAAATAATAAAATAAAAAAAAAGTATTTATTTCCATTTTCCCATTAGGATTAGGGTTGCGCCTAAAGTTAGGATTAGGGTTAGGGTTGGGATTAGGGTTAGGGGTGTGTTAGGGTTAGGCTTGTGGTTAGGGTTATGGTTAGGGTTGGGACCAGGGCTGTGGAGTCGGAGTCAGAGTTAGTTTTGGTTGGAGTCGGAGTCGGTAGAAATGTACCGACTCCGACTCCAGCTTTAAAAAAAAATGTATTAATATTTCATAATTAAACTTTCATATGAATTTTATAAATGTTACTCAAATATATATGTTCTATCAAACTATGAACAACCGTGATAAGCAGTTCTGCTGGAGATAGAGACATTTCTTACTTCTTGTGTGTCACTGTTCTCCACTGCCCTTATCTAATCTTATACTTGGTTAACCTCATGCTGCCCCAACCCCCCTACTTACAATGTATGAAACTGAAAGTGAAAATGTGTTGCAAATTCTTAGTAGCAAAGCTCCTCCTCTAGACTAGATGTTTACTAGGTGTGCGTCTTCCAAGCATCTCGCAGCTGCTACTCAGAAGAGGAAGACTATAAGAAGTATTATCCTTTCAACAAACTTTGCATCAGTTAACTGTGAGTACATGAGGAATAACAGTATTACTGACCACTATATCAGTTGTACGACCTGGCAATAATTTTGTACAATTGTTTTTAGGAAAAGCAATTGTCATTTGGATTGTGAATGCAGAATTAAAAACCTGAGAATGTCAAAGAAGCGTCACATTAAATCAGCTGTATTTGGACATTTCACCATCACTCAAGATAGAAAACATTATGTCTGTCAGTGTATGACAAATGATCCAGACGAAAACAAATGCTGTGAAGCCAAGATCAGTGCATATTCAGGCAAAGATAAAAATGCTCCTACCAGAGCTTCTAATCTATAGAGACATTTACAGCACTTTCATCCAGAAGTACTGAAAGCAGTGGATGAGAAAGACTGCATCCAAACCAATGAACCAGTGCCCAGCTCTCCCAGCCAAACAAAGGAGCAGAGAACTTTGCAGCCATCAGTTGCAAGATATTTTGTCAGTGACAAAGTTACTGTGACAATGACAGTAGATACATTTAAAAAACAGATCATAGAGCTTGTTGTAAAGGATAGTGTGCCTATTTCATTATTTTCACGACCAGCTTTGTGTCTGAATGGGGAAATGGCCCGCAAGCTTGGTGTTTCTCTGGACAGAGAGAGTATTAGAAAATTAGTAATCGAAGAAGCTTTTAAACAAAAGGAAGAACTTAAAAAAACTCTCAAGGGACGCTTTCTGTTTCTTAAAATGGATGCCTGCACACGTCACAGAGTGAACTATTTTGCCATCAATGTCCGATTTGTTTGTGACACAAATGAAATAGTTACCAAGACATTGGCAGTAAAAGACACCAAAGCTCATCACACCAGTGAGTTTCTCCAGGTCTTGGTGGAAAAGGTTCTGCAAGACTAGTATGAACTTAAAAAAGAGCAAGTGCTTTCTGTCGTAACTGACAATGCTTCAAATATGATAAGTACTATTAAGCTAATGAATGAGAGTAATGATGGTGACCAGCAGCTAGAAGAACATTCTGGGTCCACAGTGTCATGTGTGCATCGCCACGAAGATCGTCGCGGTTGCACATTCTGACTTCTCACAGCTGAGTTGCTGTTTCTTTGTGTTTGGCAGTTAGGGAGTTAATTCTGTCTGTGCTCAGTTCTGGGACTGGGTGCAGTTTCTCCCGGCTGCAATTAATTATTTGTTGATTGGTTTCCTTTAAATCTCTGGTTGTCTGTTTGGGAGTTGCCAGTGAAATTCTTCATGCAGACCACAGATAGGATTGTATCTGTATAGACTTAAGTTAAAGAGCTCCTTAGTTGTTTTAAGCTCACCTTGCTTAGAGTTTAATATCCCAGATCATTTATGTTCCTTCTGTGTTTGAGTGTGTATGCAAGTCTGTGTTTTCTCCAGTCTGTCTTATATTTCTAATCTGTGTATTTAGCAGAGATCAGCCCATATCCCTTTGGTGGTAATCAGAATCCTTCTTAGACTGATTACAGGGTTCAGGGACTGATAGGAGACAGGGTTAGGCTGGAGACTTGGACCTCTGAACCATTATCAGTACCTCCAAGGTGAGGGATTAGTTAGGACCCCAGCTTAGGGTCAGGTTAGACCCCCGGTCCTCTTCTTTCCTGTGACAGTGTATCAAGTCCTCAAGATTTATCCTGAGTTCAACGGATATCGTGTCAGGTAAATCTATTCTTTATTTACATGCTGATGTTGCTAATCTATATGTTGTATAGAGTGTTGTTCTTTTAAGAATAGTTTACTGACATCGTACACATATCATAAGACCGCGTGACATTTTCACTGGCCCATAAAATTATTCCCAGTTGCCATGGATCCAGTAGCCCAGCTGGCTCTGCAGTTGCAGGTATTATCCATGGAGCTGACGGACATTAAGTCCAAAGTTTTGTCTCCCTCGGAGCAAACCAGATTTGAACCTAAAGTAGCTCTCCCGGACAGGTTCACTGGTGGGCGAGACAAATTTTTTACCTTCAGGGAAGCATGTAAATTGTATTTTCGGCTTCGGCCTCGATCATCAGGGAGTGAAGAGCAGAGAGTGGGAATTGTTATCTCGCTCCTACAAGGGGACCCTCAATCCTGGGCATTTTCCCTTCCTCCGGGATCCCCGGCTCTACAGTCAGTAGATCGATTTTTTACTGCCCTGGGTTTGGTATATGATGACCCAGATCGGGTCTCTCTTGCTGAGACAAAATTACGTAAGATACAGCAGGGAGATCGTCCGGCGGAGGAATTTGCTTCTGAGTTCCGTAGATGGGCTACAGATACTCAGTGGAATGACCCAGCTCTTAGGAGCCAGTTTTGTCATGGGCTTTCTGACAAATTAAAGGACGTTTTGGCTCAGTATGATTCTCCTCCATCACTGGAGGCTGCTATGGCCCTGGCTATCCGTACTGATAGACGGCTCCGGGAGAGGTGCGAGGTAACTCCGCCCCCTGTTGTTACTCCACCTACTACTAAAGTCCCTTATGTTGAGGTTCCCCTTGTCTGTTCGGAGGAGCCTATGCAGTTGGGAGGGACATCATTTCGTAGGAGGGGATTGGCGGTACGCCGCAGGACTAGAAGGTGTTTCTTCTGCGGGAAAGAGGGACATTTTGTTGGGGGATGTCCGTCCCGTGCCTTGTTGAACAAGAAGTCGCCGGAAAACTGTTAATCCCAGGTTGTGTGGTGGACGACAATCTGGGAGTATGTATTTCGTCCGCTAGTTCTTCTCAGTTCCTTGTACCAGTGGAGGTGGTAGTTGGTACGAGAGTGGAGAGATTGTCTGTTCTTCTTGATAGTGGTTCCGGGGCTAATCTGGTTGACGCTCAGTTTGCTCAGGCTCAAGGTATGCATCTGAGTGTATTGGTCAAACCGATCCCTATATTCTCCATTGACGCCAGGCCTCTCGGCCAAGGTAGCTTTGTTCATGAGGTTCATAACATTGACCTTCGGGTAGGGGCAATACATAGGGAACTATTATCTTGTTATGTGTTGGAGGGTCTACCTACTCCTATTGTGTTGGGACTTCCTTGGTTGGTTAAACATAACCCTGTGATTAATTGGCAGTCCAGAGAGATAAGCCAATGGGGTGAGTTTTGCAAAAGTAACTGCATGAACACAGTCATCAGTGCGGTCGTGCCTAGTACTTTGCCTCCTTTTTTGGAGGACTTTGGGGATGTGTTCTCTGAGGAGGGGTGTCAGGAGTTGCCTCCTCATCGCGTGTATGACTGCTCTATTAATTTACTTCCTGATGCTAAGTTACCTAAAGCTAGGTTATATAACCTTTCTGGTCCTGAGAGGCAGGCTATGAAAGATTATATTTCGGAAAGTCTGGCCAAAGGGCATATTAGACCTTCATCTTCCCCAGTGGCCGCGGGGTTCTTCTTTGTGAAGAAAAAAGATGGAGGCCTACGCCCTTGCTTGGATTTCCGTGAACTTAATCGGATTACTGTTCGAGATCCGTATCCACTCCCTCTTATTCCTGATCTCTTCAATCAAATTGTTGGCGCCAAATGGTTCTCTAAATTGGATCTCAGGGGGGCGTATAATCTGATTAGGATAAAAGAGGGGGATGAGTGGAAAACGGCGTTTAACACGCCGGAGGGACATTATGAGAACCTTGTCATGCCTTTTGGTCTGACTACTGCACCAGCAGTATTCCAACATTTTGTTAATGACATTTTTCGTCATCTGGTGGGGCTGTTTGTGGTCGTATATTTGGATGACATTTTAATTTACTCGCCAGATCTTGTGTCTCACCAGGAGCATGTGAGACAGGTGTTGCAGATCTTGCGAGACAATAAACTATACGCCAAACTGGAAAAGTGTGTATTCGCCGTACAGGAACTTCAGTTTTTGGGTTTCTTGGTGTCAGCCTCCGGTTTCCGTATGGACCCTGAAAAGGTGAGAGCAGTGCTTGAATGGGATCAGCCAGAGGATCTTAAGGCTCTGCAGCGTTTTCTGGGGTTTGCTAACTACTACCGGAAATTTATTTGTAATTTCTCATCTGTTGTCAAACCTCTCACTGACATGACAAGAAAAGGGACGGATTTTTCTAAATGGTCGGACAAAGCTTGCCAAGCTTTTTCCTCTTTGAAAAAATGTTTTGCTTCGGCACCCGTTCTCATCCAACCAGATGCATCACAGCCGTTCGTTGTGGAGGTGGACGCGTCTGACGTAGGGGTGGGTGCAATATTGTCCCAGGGTCCGTCCCCTGGTAAATGGCATCCGTGCGCTTTCTTTTCTAAGAAATTGTCGTCCGCCGAAAGGAATTATGATATCGGCAATAGGGAACTTTTGGCCATTAAGTTGGCTTTTGAAGAATGGCGTCACTTTTTGGAGGGGGCAGTCCACCCGGTCACCGTCATTACTGATCACAAGAACCTGCTGTATTTGGAATCTGCTAAGCGTCTGAATTCCAGACAAGCTTGATGGTCGTTGTTTTTTACCAGGTTTAATTTTGTTGTCACTTATCGCCCTGGATCTAAGAATGTTAAGGCGGATGCCTTGTCTCGCAGTTTCCCGGGGGCCGGGAAAATGGATGACCCGATTCCTATCCTTCAGGAGGGGGTGGTAGTGTCGGCTGTATGTTCTGAGCTTGAGGAGGAGGTATTAGAGGTTCAGGGGGACGCCCCTGCAGGACCTCCAGGGAGACTGTTTGTCCCAAATCAGTTGAGACAAAAGGTTATTGAGGCACATCATAATTCTGCTTTAGCAGGACATCCAGGGAGTAAGGCTACTTTAGATCTCCTTTCTCGCCGGTTTTGGTGGCCTAACGTTAATAAAGATGTTTTAACTTTTGTCGCGTCCTGTGGGGTTTGTGCTCGCTCTAAGACCCCTCATACCCGTCCGTCTGGGACCCTCTTACCCTTGAAACTTCCGGAGCGTCCATGGACTCATTTGTCTATGGACTTCATCATGGACCTTCCTCAGTCGTCAGGGAAGACTGTCATACTGGTGATTGTTGACAGGTTCAGTAAGATGGCACATTTCATTGCTCTTCCTGCCCTCCCTAATGCTAAAACTCTGGCGCAGGTGTTCATTGGGGAGATTGTGAGACTTCATGGGTTGCCTTCTGATGTGGTGTCAGATAGGGGGTCTCAGTTTGTGTCCAAGTTTTGGAGGGCATTTTGTTCACGTCGGGGGATGCAATTGTCATTTTCCTCGGCTTTTCATCCGCAGACCAATGGTCAGACAGAGCGTCTGAATCAAAGCCTAGAGACTTATCTTCGGTGTTTTGTCTCAGAGAACCAGGAGGACTGGTCTTCTTTCTTGCCTCTGGCAGAGTTCGCTCTTAACAACAGGCGGAGCGAGTCCACTGGTAAATCCCCGTTTTTTGGGGCATATGGTTTTCATCCCCAGTTTTGTACTTTCAATGGGGGGGGGCCCTTCTGGGGTTCCTGAGGAGGAGCGTTTCTCGTCGTCACTTGCTTCAGTGTGGAGAGGTGTATTGAATAATCTGAGTGCTATGGGGAACCGTTATAAACGTATGGCTGATAGGAGGAGAGTTTCTGGTCCAGATCTTAATGTGAACGATCTGGTATGGTTGTCTACCAGGAATATAAAACTTAAAGTTCCCTCCTGGAAGTTGGGCCCCAGATTCATCGGGCCGTACAGGATCAGTTCCATAATTAATCCTGTGGCATTTCGTCTGGACCTTCCTCCTACGTTTAAAATTCATAATGTGTTCCACAAGTCATTACTTAAGAGGTACGTGGCACCAGTCATACCATCACCTCTACCTCCTCCTCCAGTGGTGGTCAATGGTAACTTGGAGTTTCAAGTGTCAAAGATCATTGACTCACGTCTGAATCGCCGGTCCCTTCAGTACTTGGTGCATTGGAAGGGGTATGGTCCAGAGGAGAGGACGTGGGTTCCTGCGTCTGACATTAACGCAGATCGTTTGGTGCGGACCTTCCACAGAACTCACCCGGGCAAACCTGGCCCTGAGGGTCCGGAGGCCCCTCGTAGAAGGGGGGGTACTGTCATGTGTGCATCGCCACGAAGATCGTCGCGGTTGCACATTCTGACTTCTCACAGCTGAGTTGCTGTTTCTTTGTGTTTGGCAGTTAGGGAGTTAATTCTGTCTGTGCTCAGTTCTGGGACTGGGTGCAGTTTCTCCCGGCTGCAAATAATTATTTGTTGATTGGTTTCCTTTAAATCTCTGGTTGTCTGTTTGTGATTTGCCAGTGAAATTCTTCATGCAGACCACAGATAGGATTGTATCTGTATAGACTTAAGTTAAAGAGCTCCTTAGTTGTTTTAAGCTCACCTTGTTTAGAGTTTAATATCCCAGATCATTTATGTTCCTTCTGTGTTTGAGTGTGTATGCAAGTCTGTGTTTTCTCCAGTCTGTCTTATATTTCTAATCTGTGTATTTAGCAGAGATCAGCCCATATCCCTTTGGTGGTAATCAGAATCCTTCTTAGGACTGATTACAGGGTTCAGGGAT
Organism: Oophaga sylvatica; assembly: GCA_033576555.1. Lineage (NCBI taxonomy): Eukaryota > Metazoa > Chordata > Amphibia > Anura > Dendrobatidae > Oophaga > Oophaga sylvatica. The sequence continues at coordinate 132,221,414 of JARQOD010000003.1, forward strand.
TGATAGGAGACAGGGTTAGGCTGGAGACTTGGACCTCTGAACCATTATCAGTACCTCCAAGGTGAGGGATTAGTTAGGACCCCAGCTTAGGGTCAGGTTAGACCCCCGGTCCTCTTCTTTCCTGTGACAGTGTATCAAGTCCTCAAGATTTATCCTGAGTTCAACGGATATCGTGTCAGGTAAATCTATTCTTTATTTACATGCTGATGTTGCTAATCTATATGTTGTATAGAGTGTTGTTCTTTTAAGAATAGTTTACTGACATCGTACACATATCATAAGACCGCGTGACACACAGACACAGAAATGTTTGAAATAGAGGAACACAGTATTGTAACTGAGGAGCAAACTGAAGTTGCTTCAGATGAACAGCAACATGATAGTTTAGATGATCTTGTTGAAACTGTGTCAATACGTTCTTTCATTCATCACATGCGCCGTGTTGTGCATACGCTACAGCTGGCTATAAGAGACAGTCTGCAAGAAGGACATGCTGCTGCACTGATTGGCAAGGTGAGAAAATTGGCTACTGTTGCCAGAACCCCTAAAGTTGACTCAATTTTGAAGAGACGTGCTGGAAAAGGGGCAAATTATTGATCAAGCCACACGATGGGGCAGTACTTACTTAATGATTCAGCGCTTGGTTGAACTGAAAACCTTTCTTGTAGACATGGCTAACCCTCAACTGACGCTAAATGAAAGTCAGTGGAATCAGGTGACTGAGCTGGAAAAATTGCTAGAGCACCCATTTACAGTGACTAAAAAATTACAAGCAGAGGACTTAACTCCAGGCATTTTCTCAAAGGAGTGGAAGAACCTGATGTTTCGCCTGTCCCAAAGAGGAGGGTTAATTGCAAGTGGCATTGCTACATCAATGAAACGGAGAGAGGAGCTACTATTACAAAATAACATTCTTTTGGCAGCTGTTTATGTAGACCCAATGCATTGGATTCTTCTAGATGATCAACAGCTAACTAAAGGAAAAGAAGCTCTGTTTGAAATGGCAGTAAGGATGAAAGGGTTGCAGAACAGTCAGGAGGAACAAGAAGAATTTGGTCGTCCTGCCACATCTTCACCCTCATCAACTGATGAAGAATTTAATTTCGAAAATATTTGGATCACAAGGACCGTGCAAAGCATTCCCGCATAGAAGAAGAGTCATCCCCATCAAAGAACACAGCCAGTACATTTCAGCAGAATTTTTCATGTGTACTAAAAGAAATTGAGAAATTTGACCGTTCATCAAAAATAACAGATCAACAAGTGATTCCTCTGTATCCTGACATTGTCAGAGATGTTGCCCAAGTGGTTACTGCTTTGCCACCAACCCAAGTTAGTGTAGAGAGGTTGTTCTCTGCTCTCAAAATAATTAGATCAGATTTGAGGGCATCCATGAAGGAGGATCTAACAGAGGCAATACTTTTTCTGAGGACAAATTTATAGATTTCTTCTTATTAACTGCATAACAGTGTTTATTGCATATTTACTTACAAGAGTTTATAAAAGTTTATAAAAGTTATTTGCTATATTCTAATTGTATTCTAATAAATATAGTTTTTGCTCTAAGTGGTCTGATTACTTATAATATGATGGTGAGAAACTGAATAAGCACGATGTTAATATTTTACAACAGTAAATTTATTGTTACGAATTGGCCATTTATGAAGGAGTCAGAGTCGGGGTCGGAGTCGGAACCTGATAAAATCCAGGAGTTGGAGTCGGAGTCGCAACTGTGGCTTACCGACTCCACAGCCCTGGTTGGGACCATGGTAAGGGGTGTGTTGCAGTTAGGGTTAGAGTTAGAATTGGGGGGTTTCCACTGTTTAGGCACATCAGGGGCTCTCCAAATATGACATGGCGTCTGATCTCAATTCCAGCCAATTCTGCGTTGAAAAAGTCAAACGATGCTCCTTCACTTCTGAGCTCTGCCATGCACCCAAACAGTAGTTTACCCCCACATATGAGGTATCAGCGTACTCAGGACAAATTGCACAATAACTCTTGGGGTCCAATTTCTCCTGTTACCCTTGTAAAAATAAAAAATTGGGGGCGAAAATATCATTTTTTAAAAAAAAAAAGATTTTTTGTTTTTACGGCTGTACGTTATAAACTTCTGTGAAGCACTTGGGGCTTCATAGCGCTCACTACACATCTAGATAAGTTTCTTGTGGGGTCTATTTTCCAAAATCGGTCACTTGTGGTTTTTTTTCACTGTTTAGGCACATCAGGGGCTCTCCAAATGCGTCATGACGTCCGCAGACCATTCCATCAAAGTCTGCAATTCAAAACGTCACTACTTCCCTTTCAAGCCCCGACGTGTGCCCATACAGTAGTTTTCTCCCACATATTGGGTATCAGCGTACTCAGGACAAATTGGACAACAACTTTTGGGGTCCAATTTCTCCTATTACCCTTGGGAAAATAAAATATTGGGGCAAAAAAATCATTTTTGTAAAAAAAAAAGGATTTTTTTATTTTTACGGCTGTACGTATATAAACTTCTGTGAAGCACTTCAGGGTTCAAAGTGCTCATCACACATCTAGATAAGTTCCTGTGGGGTCTATTTTCCAAAATGGGTCATTTGTGGGGGATTTCCACTGTTTAGGCACATCAGGGGCTCTCCAAATGCGTCATGACGTCCGCAGACCATTCCATCAAGTCTGCAATTCAAAACGTCACTACTTCCCTTTCAAGCCCCGACGTGTGCCCATACAGTAGTTTTCTCCCACATATTGGGTATCAGCGTACTCAGGACAAATTGGACAACAACTTTTGGGGTCCAATTTCTCCTATTACCCTTGGGAAAATAAAATATTGGGGCAAAAAAATCATTTTTGTAAAAAAAAAAGGATTTTTTTATTTTTACGGCTGTACGTTATAAACTTCTGTGAAGCACTTCAGGGTTCAAAGTGCTCATCACACATCTAGATAAGTTCCTTGGGGGTCTATTTTCCAAAATGGGTCATTTGTGGGGGATTTCCACTGTTTAGGCACATCAGGGGCTCTCCAAACGCGACATGATGCTCGCAGAACATTCCATCAAAGTCTGAAATACAAAACGTCACTACTTTCCTTCGAGCCCCGACGTGTGCCCATACAGTAGTTTTCTCCCACATATTAGGTATCAGCGTACTCAGGACAAATTGGACAACAACTTTTGGGGTCCAATTTCTCCTATTACCCTTGGGAAAATAAAATATTGGGGCAAAAAAATCATTTTTGTAAAAAAAAAAAAAGGATTTTTTATTTTTACAGCTGTACGTTATAAACTTCTGTGAAGCACTTCAGGGTTCAAAGTGCTCATCACACATCTAGATAAGTTCCTTGGGGGTCTATTTTCCAAAATGGGGTCACTTTTGGGGGTTTCCACTGTTTAGGCACATCAGGGGCTCTCCAAACGCGACATGATGCTCGCAGAACATTCCATCAAAGTCTGCAATCCAAAACGTAACTACTTTCCTTCCGAGCCCCGACGTGTGCCCATGCAGTAGTTTTCTCCCACATATTGGGTATCAACGTACTCAGGACAAATTGGACAACAACTTTTGGGGTCCAATTTCTCCTGTTACCCTTGTGAAAATAAAATATTGGGGGCGAAAAAATCATTTTTGAAAAAAAAAAAAGATTTTTTATTTTTACGACTGTACGTTGTAAACTTCTGTGAAGCACTTCTGGTTCAAAGTGCTCACCACACATCTAGATAAGTTCCTTGGGGGCTCTGTTTTCCAAAATGGGGTCACTTGTGGGGGGTTTCCACTGTTTAGGCACATCAGGGGCTCTCCAAACGCGACATGACGCCCGTAGACCATTCCATCAAAGTCTGCAATCCAAAACGTCATTACTTCCCTTCCGAGCCCCGACGTGTGCCCATACAGTAGTTTTCTCCCACTTATTGGGTACCAGCGTACTCAGGACAAATTGTTCAACAACTTTTGGTGTCCAATTTCTCCTGTTACCCTTGTGAAAATAAAATATTGGGGAGAAAAAATCATTTTTGTAAAAAAAAAAGATTTTTTATTTTTATGGCTGTATGTTATAAACTTCTGTGAAGCACTTTGGGGTTCAAAGTGCACACCACACATCTAGATAAGTTCCTTTGGGGTCTATTTTCCAAAAATGGGTCACTTGTGGGGGTTTCCACTGTTTAGGCACATCAGGGCTCTCAAACGCGACATGACGCCCGTAGACCATTCCATCAAAGTCTGCAATCCAAAACGTCACTACTTCCCTTCCGAGCCCCAACATATGCCCATACAGTAGTTTTCTCCCACATATTGGGTTTCAGCGTACTCAGGACAAATTGGACAACAACTTTTGGGTCCAATTCTCCTGTTACCCTTGTGAAAATAAAATATTGGTGGCGAAAAAATCATTTTTGTAAAAAAAAAAGGATTTTTTATTTTTACAGCTGTTCGTTATAAACTTCAGTGAAGCACTTCGGGTTCAAAGTGCTCACCACTAGTGTTGAGCGATACTTTCCGATATCATGAAATATCGGATCAGATTGGATCGACCGATACCCAAAAAGTATCGGTATTGCCGATTCCGATACCGAAACCAATGCAAGTCAATGGGACAGAAATATCGAATTAAAATAAACCCTTCTTTCCTTGTAAACACTAGATATACACACATAGAATACATATATTTTTGTATACATGTCATTGTGACATATATATACATATATTTATAGTTCATACACTTCTACATAGTAAAATAGCCACTGATTCAATTGCCGGCTTTTGTGAAATTACAGAACCACCCGACATGAAATGACACATGGTTTACATACAGTTAACCATGTCATTTCATGTAGTTTGATATATGGTTTTCAATAACAATTACATGAGTGTATGTGTGCAAAATTTCACACATGTAGGGTTAATTAAAGGTGTAAATTCGTTGAAAAAAAACCAGACAGACAAGCCAGCGATTGGATGCAGATAATAATAGCCGAGGGAGGGTGCATTTATTTTTTGCCCCCCCCTGGCTACTAACATCTGCCCCCAGCCACCCCAGAAAAGGCAAATCTATAATTAGATTCGCCCTTTCTGGCACTTAGCCCGTCTATTCCCATTGCCCTGTAGCGGTGGCGAATGGGTTAATAATGAGTTAAAGCCACCTTGCTATTGGAAGGTGACTTTAAGCCAGGTTAATAATTGAGAGCTGTCAATTAGACAACTATCAATTATTAATCCTATTGTATGAAATAAAAATAAAACACACACACTTTAATTAAAAAACATTTTAATGAAATAAATACACAGTTTTTGACCATCTTTTATTGTACAATAAATCCTCGATTCCCTTGTTCTCCTGTAATAAAAATAAAATAATAAAGCAACATTATTCTTACCTATCCGGTGTTCAGTCAGGTCCCCCTATGTAATCCTTCTGAAAGGGTTAATGTTTACTGCAGGGACCGCAGCTAATGCTGCCAGCCTCGCAGTAAACCCCCGAATGAATCATCTCCTCTCCTGGCTGACAGGAGAGGAAGTGATTAGTGTGGGAAGCTTAATTGATTGCTTCCCACTTTCACTTCAGGTCAGCCGGGGACACCGCACAGCATCAGTGACGTCAGAGGGAATCCCGGCTGACCTGAAGTAAACTGATTAACAAAAATAGGGGATCCCCTCGAAAAAAAAAATGGCGCGGGGTCCCCCTATTATTGTTAACCAGCCAGATTAAGCAGACTACTGAGGCCTGGTATTTTAGGCTGTTAAGGATCCAATATCTATGAACCTTGCAAGCCTGATAATACCAGGCCACAGCAGTCTGCTTATCTTGGTTGGTTAACAAAAATAGGGGTTCCCTTCGAAAAAAAAAATGGCGTGGGGTCCTCCTATTTTTGCTAACCAGCCTATTAAAAAGCAGACTGCTGCGGCCTGGTATTAAAAGACTGTCAAGGCCCATGGATTTTGGCCCTCAACAGCCTAAAAATACCAGGCTGCATCAGCCCCACAATTGGCGCATCCAAAGATGCGCCAATTTTGTCACTTTACCCGGCTCTTCCCACTCCCCTGTAGCGGTGGGATATGGGGTAATAAGGTGTTAATGTCACCTTTGATTGAACGGTGACAATAAACCGGGTTAATAATGGAGAGGCGTCAATAAGACACCGATCCATTATTAATCATAAAGTTTGAAAATGTTTAAAAAAATACAAAGCCAGAATAAAGTCTTTTAATAAAATAATACACAACACAGTTTTCATTAGTTTTTATTGCACGCTCATCCTGCGACGCCATCGATCTCCTGTAAAAAAACAAAAATAACAAACCAACACAAATACTCCCTGTCCGACGTAGTCCAAGATAACGAGGGTCCCACGACGAGTCCAGCTCTGCTACATCTGGATGCCAGACTAAGGATTCCCCGGCGGTCACGTGACGTCGAATGGATTTCTCACGGCCAGCTGTCGCGAGAGTACAGCTGGACGAGATTACCCAGTATCTGGCAGTCACGTGCACTTATCGCGAGAAGCTGCACGTGACCGCCAGGGAGAGGGTAATGGCCGGTCAGCTGTACGATCAGCTGGCAGAGAGAACTCCATTCATCTGGTGACCTCCGGGGATCCTCAGGTAAGCGCTGACAGCTCCGACACTGACACTCGGGAAGTTCCTGTGTCACGTACTTCCTTCTGTGACACAGGAACTCCCCATATACTAATTACGCTGACTGCTGACAGACATGGGAACTTCCAATTCCGGTATCTGATAGGCAAAAAGTATCGGAACTCAGAATCTGAGTTCCGATACCGCGAATATCGGCCGATACCCGATATTTGCGGTATCGGAATGCTCAACACTACTCACCACACATCTAGATAAGTTCCTTAGGGGGTCTATTTTCCAAAATGGGGTCATTTGTGGGGAGTTTCTACTGTTTAGGCACATCAGGGGCTCTCCAAACGCGATATGACGCCCGCAGACCATTCCATCAAAGTCTGCAATCCAAAACATCACTACTTCCCTTCCGAGCCCTGACGTGTGCCCATACAGTAGTTTTCTCCCACATATGGGGTATCAGCGTACTCAGGACGAATTGGATAACAACTTTTGGAATCCAATTTCTCCTGTTACCCTTGGGAAAATAAAAAGTTGGGGACTAAAATATCATGTTTGTGGAAAAAATATGATTTTTTTTATTTTCATGCTCGGGCCTTATAAACTTTAGTGAAACACCTGGGGGTTCAAAGTTCTCACCACTCCTCTAGGTTCCTTGAGGGGTCTAGTTTCCAAAATGGTGTCATTTGTGGGGGTTTCCACTGTTTAGGCAGATCAGGAGCTCTCCAAACATCCAGCCAATTCTGCGTTAAAAAAGTCAAACGGCGCTCCTTCCCTTCCAAGCTCTGCCATGCACCCAAACAGTGGTTTACCCCCACATATGGGGTATCAGCGTAATCAGGACAAATTGCACAATAACTTTTGGGGTCTTGTTACCCTTGGAAAAATAAAAATTGGGGTGAAAAGATCATTTTTGTGGAAAAAACATGATTTTTTAATTTTACGGCTCTACGTTATAAACTTGTGTGAAGCACTTGGGGGTTCAAATTGCTCACCACAGATCTAGATAAGTTCCTTAGGGGGTCTAGTTTCCAAAATGGGGTCACTTGGGGATTTCCACTGTTTAGGCACATCAGGGGCTCTCCGAATGCAACATGGCATCCAATCTCAATTCCAGCCAATTTTGGTTGGAAAAAGTCAAATGGTGCTCCTTCCATTCCGAGCTCTGCCGTCCGCCCAAAAAGTGGTTCCCCCCAACATATGGGGTATCAGCATACTCAGGACAAATTGGACAACAACTTTTGTGGTCCAATTTCTCCTGTTACCCTTGGGAAAATAAAAAAATAGTAACTAAAAGGTAATTTTTGTGGGAAAAAAATAGGATTTTTTATTTTCATGCCCGGCATTATAAACTTGTGTGAAGCACTTGGGGGTTCAAAGTGCTCACCACAGATCTAGATAAGTTCTTTAGGGGGTCTAGTTTGCAAAATGCGGTCACTTGTGGGGGGTTTCCACTGTTTAGGCACATCTGGGGCACTGCAAACGGAACATGACCCCCATCAATGTCTGCATTCCAAAACGTTATTACTTCCTTTCCAAGCCCTGCCGTGTGCCCAAACAGTTTCCCCCCCCCACATATGGGGTATCAGCGTACTCAGGACAAATTGGACAACAACTTTGGGGTCCAATTTCCTTGCGAAAAATCTAAAATTTGGGACTAAAAATCATTTTTGTGGAAAATTGTTTTGTTTTTTTTCAAACCCAGGCATTATAAACTTTTGTGAAACACTTGGGGGTTCAAAGTGCTCACAAAAGATCTAGATAAGTTCCATAGGGGGTCTATGAAACCAGCCTTAGTGTGGATGTTATTCGAAAGTCACTTGCGGAGAGTAAAGAACGGGTAGGCCGATAAACAGAAATGAGGGAGATGTATGGGGGTGCCACACTGTGGAGAGCTTTGTGGGTGAGAACTAGCAATTTAATTTGGATCCTATAATGTATGGGCAGCCAGTGTAATGACTGGCACAGAGTGGAAGCGTGCGAGTAACGACTGGCCAGACAGATTGAACTGATTAGAAGCACTTCACCTTCATATTAAACGGTGCCGGTTCCTTTTATCAGTGTTGGGGTTAATCTGCGCAATTGAGAGCTCTTGGAAGCTTTCCTGCATTAAGGCTCTAAGCTTTCACTTATGGCCACTCCCATCTATATAATCTGGGCCCTGCCAAGCACTCATTGCCAGAGCTAGCTCATGCTGCATGGTTAGATGGCGGTTTGTGGTTGATAAGGTGTTTGGTGGATTTATCTGAGACTGTCGCTAGGTTTTGGGTGTGTGCCAATTCCCCTCTTTCTCCTTCTTTGGTTTTACCCCAACCTCCACTCTCTGGGGTGCTGCAATGCTGGCAGCACTCATATGTCATACGTGCACTCAACTTCTTAAGTCAAGAATGGAGAGTCCAGTTCTGAGAGGAACCTGTCTTGTTAAACCGCTGTATAGTCTTGGCCACCATGCTGCAGCTCAGTTTCATCATGTTGACAATCTTCTTATAGCCTACGCCATCGTTATGTAGAGCAACAATTCTCTTTGTCAGATCCTCAGAGAGTTCTTTGCCATGAGGACCCATGTTGCATCCAAACCAATGAACCAGTGCCCAGCTCTCCCAGCCAAACAAAGGAGCAGAGAACTTTGCAGCCATCAGTTGCAAGATATTTTGTCAGTGACAAAGTTACTGTGACAATGACAGTAGATACATTTAAAAAACAGATCATAGAGCTTGTTGTAAAGGATAGTGTGCCTATTTCATTATTTTCACGACCAGCTTTGTGTCTGAATGGGGAAATGGCCCGCAAGCTTGGTGTTTCTCTGGACAGAGAGAGTATTAGAAAATTAGTAATCGAAGAAGCTTTTAAACAAAAGGAAGAACTTAAAAAAACTCTCAAGGGACGCTTTCTGTTTCTTAAAATGGATGCCTGCACACGTCACAGAGTGAACTATTTTGCCATCAATGTCCGATTTGTTTGTGACACAAATGAAATAGTTACCAAGACATTGGCAGTAAAAGACACCAAAGCTCATCACACCAGTGAGTTTCTCCAGGTCTTGGTGGAAAAGGTTCTGCAAGACTAGTATGAACTTAAAAAAGAGCAAGTGCTTTCTGTCGTAACTGACAATGCTTCAAATATGATAAGTACTATTAAGCTAATGAATGAGAGTAATGATGGTGACCAGCAGCTAGAAGAACATTCTGGGTCCACAGTGTCATGTGTGCATCGCCACGAAGATCGTCGCGGTTGCACATTCTGACTTCTCACAGCTGAGTTGCTGTTTCTTTGTGTTTGGCAGTTAGGGAGTTAATTCTGTCTGTGCTCAGTTCTGGGACTGGGTGCAGTTTCTCCCGGCTGCAATTAATTATTTGTTGATTGGTTTCCTTTAAATCTCTGGTTGTCTGTTTGGGAGTTGCCAGTGAAATTCTTCATGCAGACCACAGATAGGATTGTATCTGTATAGACTTAAGTTAAAGAGCTCCTTAGTTGTTTTAAGCTCACCTTGCTTAGAGTTTAATATCCCAGATCATTTATGTTCCTTCTGTGTTTGAGTGTGTATGCAAGTCTGTGTTTTCTCCAGTCTGTCTTATATTTCTAATCTGTGTATTTAGCAGAGATCAGCCCATATCCCTTTGGTGGTAATCAGAATCCTTCTTAGGACTGATTACAGGGTTCAGGGACTGATAGGAGACAGGGTTAGGCTGGAGACTTGGACCTCTGAACCATTATCAGTACCTCCAAGGTGAGGGATTAGTTAGGACCCCAGCTTAGGGTCAGGTTAGACCCCCGGTCCTCTTCTTTCCTGTGACAGTGTATCAAGTCCTCAAGATTTATCCTGAGTTCAACGGATATCGTGTCAGGTAAATCTATTCTTTATTTACATGCTGATGTTGCTAATCTATATGTTGTATAGAGTGTTGTTCTTTTAAGAATAGTTTACTGACATCGTACACATATCATAAGACCGCGTGACATTTTCACTGGCCCATAAAATTATTCCCAGTTGCCATGGATCCAGTAGCCCAGCTGGCTCTGCAGTTGCAGGTATTATCCATGGAGCTGACGGACATTAAGTCCAAAGTTTTGTCTCCCTCGGAGCAAACCAGATTTGAACCTAAAGTAGCTCTCCCGGACAGGTTCACTGGTGGGCGAGACAAATTTTTTACCTTCAGGGAAGCATGTAAATTGTATTTTCGGCTTCGGCCTCGATCATCAGGGAGTGAAGAGCAGAGAGTGGGAATTGTTATCTCGCTCCTACAAGGGGACCCTCAATCCTGGGCATTTTCCCTTCCTCCGGGATCCCCGGCTCTACAGTCAGTAGATCGATTTTTTACTGCCCTGGGTTTGGTATATGATGACCCAGATCGGGTCTCTCTTGCTGAGACAAAATTACGTAAGATACAGCAGGGAGATCGTCCGGCGGAGGAATTTGCTTCTGAGTTCCGTAGATGGGCTACAGATACTCAGTGGAATGACCCAGCTCTTAGGAGCCAGTTTTGTCATGGGCTTTCTGACAAATTAAAGGACGTTTTGGCTCAGTATGATTCTCCTCCATCACTGGAGGCTGCTATGGCCCTGGCTATCCGTACTGATAGACGGCTCCGGGAGAGGTGCGAGGTAACTCCGCCCCCTGTTGTTACTCCACCTACTACTAAAGTCCCTTATGTTGAGGTTCCCCTTGTCTGTTCGGAGGAGCCTATGCAGTTGGGAGGGACATCATTTCGTAGGAGGGGATTGGCGGTACGCCGCAGGACTAGAAGGTGTTTCTTCTGCGGGAAAGAGGGACATTTTGTTGGGGGATGTCCGTCCCGTGCCTTGTTGAACAAGAAGTCGCCGGAAAACTGTTAATCCCAGGTTGTGTGGTGGACGACAATCTGGGAGTATGTATTTCGTCCGCTAGTTCTTCTCAGTTCCTTGTACCAGTGGAGGTGGTAGTTGGTACGAGAGTGGAGAGATTGTCTGTTCTTCTTGATAGTGGTTCCGGGGCTAATCTGGTTGACGCTCAGTTTGCTCAGGCTCAAGGTATGCATCTGAGTGTATTGGTCAAACCGATCCCTATATTCTCCATTGACGCCAGGCCTCTCGGCCAAGGTAGCTTTGTTCATGAGGTTCATAACATTGACCTTCGGGTAGGGGCAATACATAGGGAACTATTATCTTGTTATGTGTTGGAGGGTCTACCTACTCCTATTGTGTTGGGACTTCCTTGGTTGGTTAAACATAACCCTGTGATTAATTGGCAGTCCAGAGAGATAAGCCAATGGGGTGAGTTTTGCAAAAGTAACTGCATGAACACAGTCATCAGTGCGGTCGTGCCTAGTACTTTGCCTCCTTTTTTTGGAGGACTTTGGGGATGTGTTCTCTGAGGAGGGGTGTCAGGAGTTGCCTCCTCATCGCGTGTATGACTGCTCTATTAATTTACTTCCTGATGCTAAGTTACCTAAAGCTAGGTTATATAACCTTTCTGGTCCTGAGAGGCAGGCTATGAAAGATTATATTTCGGAAAGTCTGGCCAAAGGGCATATTAGACCTTCATCTTCCCCAGTGGCCGCGGGGTTCTTCTTTGTGAAGAAAAAAGATGGAGGCCTACGCCCTTGCTTGGATTTCCGTGAACTTAATCGGATTACTGTTCGAGATCCGTATCCACTCCCTCTTATTCCTGATCTCTTCAATCAAATTGTTGGCGCCAAATGGTTCTCTAAATTGGATCTCAGGGGGGCGTATAATCTGATTAGGATAAAAGAGGGGGATGAGTGGAAAACGGCGTTTAACACGCCGGAGGGACATTATGAGAACCTTGTCATGCCTTTTGGTCTGACTACTGCACCAGCAGTATTCCAACATTTGTTAATGACATTTTTCGTCATCTGGTGGGGCTGTTTGTGGTCGTATATTTGGATGACATTTTAATTTACTCGCCAGATCTTGTGTCTCACCAGGAGCATGTGAGACAGGTGTTGCAGATCTTGCGAGACAATAAACTATACGCCAAACTGGAAAAGTGTGTATTCGCCGTACAGGAACTTCAGTTTTTGGGTTTCTTGGTGTCAGCCTCCGGTTTCCGTATGGACCCTGAAAAGGTGAGAGCAGTGCTTGAATGGGATCAGCCAGAGGATCTTAAGGCTCTGCAGCGTTTTCTGGGGTTTGCTAACTACTACCGGAAATTTATTTGTAATTTCTCATCTGTTGTCAAACCTCTCACTGACATGACAAGAAAAGGGACGGATTTTTCTAAATGGTCGGACAAAGCTTGCCAAGCTTTTCCTCTTTGAAAAAATGTTTTGCTTCGGCACCCGTTCTCATCCAACCAGATGCATCACAGCCGTTCGTTGTGGAGGTGGACGCGTCTGACGTAGGGGTGGGTGCAATATTGTCCCAGGGTCCGTCCCCTGGTAAATGGCATCCGTGCGCTTTCTTTTCTAAGAAATTGTCGTCCGCCGAAAGGAATTATGATATCGGCAATAGGGAACTTTTGGCCATTAAGTTGGCTTTTGAAGAATGGCGTCACTTTTTGGAGGGGCAGTCCACCCGGTCACCGTCATTACTGATCACAAGAACCTGCTGTATTTGGAATCTGCTAAGCGTCTGAATTCCAGACAAGCTTGATGGTCGTTGTTTTTTACCAGGTTTAATTTTGTTGTCACTTATCGCCCTGGATCTAAGAATGTTAAGGCGGATGCCTTGTCTCGCAGTTTCCCGGGGGCCGGGAAAATGGATGACCCGATTCCTATCCTTCAGGAGGGGGTGGTAGTGTCGGCTGTATGTTCTGAGCTTGAGGAGGAGGTATTAGAGGTTCAGGGGGACGCCCCTGCAGGACCTCCAGGGAGACTGTTTGTCCCAAATCAGTTGAGACAAAAGGTTATTGAGGCACATCATAATTCTGCTTTAGCAGGACATCCAGGGAGTAAGGCTACTTTAGATCTCCTTTCTCGCCGGTTTTGGTGGCCTAACGTTAATAAAGATGTTTTAACTTTTGTCGCGTCCTGTGGGGTTTGTGCTCGCTCTAAGACCCCTCATACCCGTCCGTCTGGGACCCTCTTACCCTTGAAACTTCCGGAGCGTCCATGGACTCATTTGTCTATGGACTTCATCATGGACCTTCCTCAGTCGTCAGGGAAGACTGTCATACTGGTGGTTGTTGACAGGTTCAGTAAGATGGCACATTTCATTGCTCTTCCTGCCCTCCCTAATGCTAAAACTCTGGCGCAGGTGTTCATTGGGGAGATTGTGAGACTTCATGGGTTGCCTTCTGATGTGGTGTCAGATAGGGGGTCTCAGTTTGTGTCCAAGTTTTGGAGGGCATTTTGTTCACGTCGGGGGATGCAATTGTCATTTTCCTCGGCTTTTCATCCGCAGACCAATGGTCAGACAGAGCGTCTGAATCAAAGCCTAGAGACTTATCTTCGGTTTTTGTCTCAGAGAACCAGGAGGACTGGTCTTCTTTCTTGCCTCTGGCAGAGTTCGCTCTTAACAACAGGCGGAGCGAGTCCACTGGTAAATCCCCGTTTTTTGGGGCATATGGTTTTCATCCCCAGTTTTGTACTTTCAATGGGGGGGGCCCTTCTGGGGTTCCTGAGGAGGAGCGTTTCTCGTCGTCACTTGCTTCAGTGTGGAGAGGTGTATTGAATAATCTGAGTGCTATGGGGAACCGTTATAAACGTATGGCTGATAGGAGGAGAGTTTCTGGTCCAGATCTTAATGTGAACGATCTGGTATGGTTGTCTACCAGGAATATAAAACTTAAAGTTCCCTCCTGGAAGTTGGGCCCCAGATTCATCGGGCCGTACAGGATCAGTTCCATAATTAATCCTGTGGCATTTCGTCTGGACCTTCCTCCTACGTTTAAAATTCATAATGTGTTCCACAAGTCATTACTTAAGAGGTACGTGGCACCAGTCATACCATCACCTCTACCTCCTCCTCCAGTGGTGGTCAATGGTAACTTGGAGTTTCAAGTGTCAAAGATCATTGACTCACGTCTGAATCGCCGGTCCCTTCAGTACTTGGTGCATTGGAAGGGGTATGGTCCAGAGGAGAGGACGTGGGTTCCTGCGTCTGACATTAACGCAGATCGTTTGGTGCGGACCTTCCACAGAACTCACCCGGGCAAACCTGGCCCTGAGGGTCCGGAGGCCCCTCGTAGAAGGGGGGGTACTGTCATGTGTGCATCGCCACGAAGATCGTCGCGGTTGCACATTCTGACTTCTCACAGCTGAGTTGCTGTTTCTTTGTGTTTGGCAGTTAGGGAGTTAATTCTGTCTGTGCTCAGTTCTGGGACTGGGTGCAGTTTCTCCCGGCTGCAAATAATTATTTGTTGATTGGTTTCCTTTAAATCTCTGGTTGTCTGTTTGTGATTTGCCAGTGAAATTCTTCATGCAGACCACAGATAGGATTGTATCTGTATAGACTTAAGTTAAAGAGCTCCTTAGTTGTTTTAAGCTCACCTTGTTTAGAGTTTAATATCCCAGATCATTTATGTTCCTTCTGTGTTTGAGTGTGTATGCAAGTCTGTGTTTTCTCCAGTCTGTCTTATATTTCTAATCTGTGTATTTAGCAGAGATCAGCCCATATCCCTTTGGTGGTAATCAGAATCCTTCTTAGGACTGATTACAGGTTCAGGGATTGATAGGAGACAGGGTTAGGCTGGAGACTTGGACCTCTGAACCATTATCAGTACCTCCAAGGTGAGGGATTAGTTAGGACCCCAGCTTAGGGTCAGGTTAGACCCCCGGTCCTCTTCTTTCCTGTGACAGTGTATCAAGTCCTCAAGATTTATCCTGAGTTCAACGGATATCGTGTCAGGTAAATCTATTCTTTATTTACATGCTGATGTTGCTAATCTATATGTTGTATAGAGTGTTGTTCTTTTAAGAATAGTTTACTGACATCGTACACATATCATAAGACCGCGTGACACACAGACACAGAAATGTTTGAAATAGAGGAACACAGTATTGTAACTGAGGAGCAAACTGAAGTTGCTTCAGATGAACAGCAACATGATAGTTTAGATGATCTTGTTGAAACTGTGTCAATACGTTCTTTCATTCATCACATGCGCCGTGTTGTGCATACGCTACAGCTGGCTATAAGAGACAGTCTGCAAGAAGGACATGCTGCTGCACTGATTGGCAAGGTGAGAAAATTGGCTACTGTTGCCAGAACCCCTAAAGTTGACTCAATTTTGAAGAGACGTGCTGGAAAAGGGGCAAATTATTGATCAAGCCACACGATGGGGCAGTACTTACTTAATGATTCAGCGCTTGGTTGAACTGAAAACCTTTCTTGTAGACATGGCTAACCCTCAACTGACGCTAAATGAAAGTCAGTGGAATCAGGTGACTGAGCTGGAAAAATTGCTAGAGCACCCATTTACAGTGACTAAAAAATTACAAGCAGAGGACTTAACTCCAGGCATTTTCTCAAAGGAGTGGAAGAACCTGATGTTTCGCCTGTCCCAAAGAGGAGGGTTAATTGCAAGTGGCATTGCTACATCAATGAAACGGAGAGAGGAGCTACTATTACAAAATAACATTCTTTTGGCAGCTGTTTATGTAGACCCAATGCATTGGATTCTTCTAGATGATCAACAGCTAACTAAAGGAAAAGAAGCTCTGTTTGAAATAGCAGTAAGGATGAAAGGGTTGCAGAACAGTCAGGAGGAACAAGAAGAATTTGGTCGTCCTGCCACATCTTCACCCTCATCAACTGATGAAGAATTTAATTTCGAGAAATATTTGGATCACAAGGACCGTGCAAAGCATTCCCGCATAGAAGAAGAGTCATCCCCATCAAAGAACACAGCCAGTACATTTCAGCAGAATTTTTCATGTGTACTAAAAGAAATTGAGAAATTTGACCGTTCATCAAAAATAACAGATCAACAAGTGATTCCTCTGTATCCTGACATTGTCAGAGATGTTGCCCAAGTGGTTACTGCTTTGCCACCAACCCAAGCTAGTGTAGAGAGGTTGTTCTCTGCTCTCAAAATAATTAGATCAGATTTGAGGGCATCCATGAAGGAGGATCTAACAGAGGCAATACTTTTTCTGAGGACAAATTTATAGATTTCTTCTTATTAACTGCATAACAGTGTTTATTGCATATTTACTTACAAGAGTTTATAAAAGTTTATAAGTTATTTGCTATATTCTAATTGTATTCTAATAAATATAGTTTTTGCTCTAAGTGGTCTGATTACTTATAATATGATGGTGAGAAACTGGATAAGCACGATGTTAATATTTTACAACAGTAAATTTATTGTTACGAATTGGCCATTTATGAAGGAGTCAGAGTCGGGGTCGGAGTCGGAACCTGATAAAATCCAGGAGTTGGAGTCGGAGTCGCAACTGTGGCTTACCGACTCCACAGCCCTGGTTCGGACCATGGTAAGGGGTGTGTTGCAGTTAGGGTTAGAGTTAGAATTGGGGGGTTTCCACTGTTTAGGCACATCAGGGGCTCTCCAAATATGACATGGCGTCTGATCTCAATTCCAGCCAATTCTGCGTTGAAAAAGTCAAACGATGCTCCTTCACTTCTGAGCTCTGCCATGCACCCAAACAGTAGTTTACCCCCACATATGAGGTATCAGCGTACTCAGGACAAATTGCACAATAACTCTTGGGGTCCAATTTCTCCTGTTACCCTTGTAAAAATAAAAATTGGGGGCGAAAATATCATTTTTTTAAAAAAAAATGATTTTTTGTTTTTACGGCTGTACGTTATAAACTTCTGTGAAGCACTTGGGGCTTCATAGCGCTCACTACACATCTAGATAAGTTTCTTGTGGGGTCTATTTTCCAAAATCGGGTCACTTGTGGTTTTTTTTCACTGTTTAGGCACATCAGGGGCTCTCCAAATGCGTCATGACGTCCGCAGACCATTCCATCAAAGTCTGCAATTCAAAACGTCACTACTTCCCTTTCAAGCCCCGACGTGTGCCCATACAGTAGTTTTCTCCCACATATTGGGTATCAGCGTACTCAGGACAAATTGGACAACAACTTTTGGGGTCCAATTTCTCCTATTACCCTTGGGAAAATAAAATATTGGGGCAAAAAAATCATTTTTGTAAAAAAAAAAAAGATTTTTTTATTTTTACGGCTGTACGTTATAAACTTCTGTGAAGCACTTCAGGGTTCAAAGTGCTCATCACACATCTAGATAAGTTCCTTGGGGTCTATTTTCCAAGATGGGGTCATTTGTGGGGGATTTCCACTGTTTAGGCACATCAGGGGCTCTCCAAACGCGACATGATGCTCGCAGAACATTCCATCAAAGTCTGAAATACAAAACGTCACTACTTTCCTTCCGAGCCCCGACGTGTGCCCATACAGTAGTTTTCTCCCACATATTAGGTATCAGCGTACTCAGGACAAATTGGACAACAACTTTTGGGGTCCAATTTCTCCTATTACCCTTGGGAAAATAAAATATTGGGGCAAAAAAATCATTTTTGTAAAAAAAAAAAAAGGATTTTTTATTTTTACAGCTGTACGTTATAAACTTCTGTGAAGCACTTTGGGGTTCAAAGTGCTCACCACACATCTAGATAAGTTCCTTTGGGGGTCTATTTTCCAAAAATGGGGTCACTTGTGGGGGTTTCCACTGTTTAGGCACATCAGGGGCTCTCCAAACGCGACATGAAGCCCGTAGACCATTCCATCAAAGTCTGCAATCCAAAACGTCACTACTTCCCTTCCGAGCCCCAACATATGCCCATACAGTAGTTTTCTCCCACATATTGGGTTTCAGCGTACTCAGGACAAATTGGACAACAACTTTTGGGGTCCAATTTCTCCTGTTACCCTTGTGAAAATAAAATATTGGTGGCGAAAAAATCATTTTTGTAAAAAAAAAAGGATTTTTTATTTTTACAGCTGTTCGTTATAAACTTCAGTGAAGCACTTCGGGGTTCAAAGTGCTCACCACTAGTGTTGAGCGATACTTTCCGATATCATGAAATATCGGATCAGATTGGATCGGACCGATACCCAAAAAGTATCGGGTATTGCCGATTCCGATACCGGAAACCAATGCAAGTCAATGGGACAGAAATATCGAATTAAAATAAACCCTTTCTTTCCTTGTAAACACTAGATATACACACATAGAATACATATATTTTTGTATACATGTCATTGTGACATATATATACATATATTTATAGTTCATACACTTCTACATAGTAAAATAGCCACTGATTCAATTGCCGGCTTTTGTGAAATTACAGAACCACCCGACATGAAATGACACATGGTTTACATACAGTTAACCATGTCATTTCATGTAGTTTGATATATGGTTTCAATAACAATTACATGAGTGTATGTGTGCAAAATTTCACACATGTAGGGTTAATTAAAGGTGTAAATTCGTTGAAAAAAAACCAGACAGACAAGCCAGCGATTGGATGCAGATAATAATAGCCGAGGGAGGGTGCATTTATTTTTTGCCCCCCCCTGGCTACTAACATCTGCCCCCAGCCACCCCAGAAAAGGCAAATCTATAATTAGATTCGCCCTTTCTGGCACTTAGCCCGTCTATTCCCATTGCCCTGTAGCGGTGGCGAATGGGTTAATAATGAGTTAAAGCCACCTTGCTATTGGAAGGTGACTTTAAGCCAGGTTAATAATTGAGAGCTGTCAATTAGACAACTATCAATTATTAATCCTATTGTATGAAATAAAAATAAAACACACACACTTTAATTAAAAAACATTTTAATGAAATAAATACACAGTTTTTGACCATCTTTTATTGTACAATAAATCCTCGATTCCCTTGTTCTCCTGTAATAAAAATAAAATAATAAAGCAACATTATTCTTACCTATCCGGTGTTCAGTCAGGTCCCCCTATGTAATCCTTCTGAAAGGGTTAATGTTTACTGCAGGGACCGCAGCTAATGCTGCCAGCCTCGCAGTAAACCCCCGAATGAATCATCTCCTCTCCTGGCTGACAGGAGAGGAAGTGATTAGTGTGGGAAGCTTAATTGATTGCTTCCCACTTTCACTTCAGGTCAGCCGGGGACACCGCACAGCATCAGTGACGTCAGAGGGAATCCCGGCTGACCTGAAGTAAACTGATTAACAAAAATAGGGGATCCCCTCGAAAAAAAAAATGGCGCGGGGTCCCCCTATTATTGTTAACCAGCCAGATTAAGCAGACTACTGAGGCCTGGTATTTTAGGCTGTTAAGGATCCAATATCTATGAACCTTGCAAGCCTGATAATACCAGGCCACAGCAGTCTGCTTATCTTGGTTGGTTAACAAAAATAGGGGTTCCCTTCGAAAAAAAAAATGGCGTGGGGTCCTCCTATTTTTGCTAACCAGCCTATTAAAAAGCAGACTGCTGCGGCCTGGTATTAAAAGACTGTCAAGGCCCATGGATTTTGGCCCTCAACAGCCTAAAAATACCAGGCTGCATCAGCCCCACAATTGGCGCATCCAAAGATGCGCCAATTTTGTCACTTTACCCGGCTCTTCCCACTCCCCTGTAGCGGTGGGATATGGGGTAATAAGGTGTTAATGTCACCTTTGATTGAACGGTGACAATAAACCGGGTTAATAATGGAGAGGCGTCAATAAGACACCGATCCATTATTAATCATAAAGTTTGAAAATGTTTAAAAAAATACAAAGCCAGAATAAAGTCTTTTAATAAAATAATACACAACACAGTTTTCATTAGTTTTTATTGCACGCTCATCCTGCGACGCCATCGATCTCCTGTAAAAAAACAAAAATAACAAACCAACACAAATACTCCCTGTCCGACGTAGTCCAAGATAACGAGGGTCCCACGACGAGTCCAGCTCTGCTACATCTGGATGCCAGACTAAGGATTCCCCGGCGTCACGTGACGTCGAATGGATTTCTCACGGCCAGCTGTCGCGAGAGTACAGCTGGACGAGATTACCCAGTATCTGGCAGTCACGTGCACTTATCGCGAGAAGCTGCACGTGACCGCCAGGGAGAGGGTAATGGCCGGTCAGCTGTACGATCAGCTGGCAGAGAGAACTCCATTCATCTGGTGACCTCCGGGGATCCTCAGGTAAGCGCTGACAGCTCCGACACTGACACTCGGGAAGTTCCTGTGTCACGTACTTCCTTCTGTGACACAGGAACTCCCCATATACTAATTACGCTGACTGCTGACAGACATGGGAACTTCCAATTCCGGTATCTGATAGGCAAAAAGTATCGGAACTCAGAATCTGAGTTCCGATACCGCGAATATCGGCCGATACCCGATATTTGCGGTATCGGAATGCTCAACACTACTCACCACACATCTAGATAAGTTCCTTAGGGGGTCTATTTTCCAAAATGGGGTCATTTGTGGGGAGTTTCTACTGTTTAGGCACATCAGGGGCTCTCCAAACGCGATATGACGCCCGCAGACCATTCCATCAAAGTCTGCAATCCAAAACATCACTACTTCCCTTCCGAGCCCTGACGTGTGCCCATACAGTAGTTTTCTCCCACATATGGGGTATCAGCGTACTCAGGACGAATTGGATAACAACTTTTGGAATCCAATTTCTCCTGTTACCCTTGGGAAAATAAAAAGTTGGGGACTAAAATATCATGTTTGTGGAAAAAATATGATTTTTTTTATTTTCATGCTCGGGCCTTATAAACTTTAGTGAAACACCTGGGGGTTCAAAGTTCTCACCACTCCTCTAGGTTCCTTGAGGGGTCTAGTTTCCAAAATGGTGTCATTTGTGGGGGGTTTCCACTGTTTAGGCAGATCAGGAGCTCTCCAAACATCCAGCCAATTCTGCGTTAAAAAAGTCAAACGGCGCTCCTTCCCTTCCAAGCTCTGCCATGCACCCAAACAGTGGTTTACCCCCACATATGGGGTATCAGCGTAATCAGGACAAATTGCACAATAACTTTTGGGGTCTTGTTACCCTTGGAAAAATAAAAATTGGGGTGAAAAGATCATTTTTGTGGAAAAAACATGATTTTTTAATTTTACGGCTCTACGTTATAAACTTGTGTGAAGCACTTGGGGTTCAAATTGCTCACCACAGATCTAGATAAGTTCCTTAGGGGGTCTAGTTTCCAAATGGGGTCACTTGTGGGGGATTTCCACTGTTTAGGCACATCAGGGGCTCTCCGAATGCAACATGGCATCCAATCTCAATTCCAGCCAATTTTGGTTGGAAAAAGTCAAATGGTGCTCCTTCCATTCCGAGCTCTGCCGTCCGCCCAAAAAGTGGTTCCCCCCAACATATGGGGTATCAGCATACTCAGGACAAATTGGACAACAACTTTTGTGGTCCAATTTCTCCTGTTACCCTTGGGAAAATAAAAAAATAGTAACTAAAAGGTAATTTTTGTGGGAAAAAATAGGATTTTTTATTTTCATGCCCGGGCATTATAAACTTGTGTGAAGCACTTGGGGGTTCAAAGTGCTCACCACAGATCTAGATAAGTTCTTTAGGGGGTCTAGTTTGCAAAATGCGGTCACTTGTGGGGGGTTTCCACTGTTTAGGCACATCTGGGGCACTGCAAACGGAACATGACCCCCATCAATGTCTGCATTCCAAAACGTTATTACTTCCTTTCCAAGCCCTGCCGTGTGCCCAAACAGTTTCCCCCCCCCCACATATGGGGTATCAGCGTACTCAGGACAAATTGGACAACAACTTTGGGGTCCAATTTCCTTGCGAAAAATCTAAAATTTGGGACTAAAAATCATTTTTGTGGAAAATTGTTTTTTTTTTTTCAAACCCAGGCATTATAAACTTTTGTGAAACACTTGGGGGTTCAAAGTGCTCACAAAAGATCTAGATAAGTTCCATAGGGGTCTATGAAACCAGCCTTAGTGTGGATGTTATTCGAAAGTCACTTGCGGAGAGTAAAGAACGGGTAGGCCGATAAACAGAAATGAGGGAGATGTATGGGGGTGCCACACTGTGGAGAGCTTTGTGGGTGAGAACTAGCAATTTAATTTGGATCCTATAATGTATGGGCAGCCAGTGTAATGACTGGCACAGAGTGGAAGCGTGCGAGTAACGACTGGCCAGACAGATTGAACTGATTAGAAGCACTTCACCTTCATATTAAACGGTGCCGGTTCCTTTTATCAGTGTTGGGGTTAATCTGCGCAATTGAGAGCTCTTGGAAGCTTTCCTGCATTAAGGCTCTAAGCTTTCACTTATGGCCACTCCCATCTATATAATCTGGGCCCTGCCAAGCACTCATTGCCAGAGCTAGCTCATGCTGCATGGTTAGATGGCGGTTTGTGGTTGATAAGGTGTTTGGTGGATTTATCTGAGACTGTCGCTAGGTTTTGGGTGTGTGCCAATTCCCCTCTTTCTCCTTCTTTGGTTTTACCCCAACCTCCACTCTCTGGGGTGCTGCAATGCTGGCAGCACTCATATGTCATACGTGCACTCAACTTCTTAAGTCAAGAATGGAGAGTCCAGTTCTGAGAGGAACCTGTCTTGTTAAACCGCTGTATAGTCTTGGCCACCATGCTGCAGCTCAGTTTCATCATGTTGACAATCTTCTTATAGCCTACGCCATCGTTATGTAGAGCAACAATTCTCTTTGTCAGATCCTCAGAGAGTTCTTTGCCATGAGGACCCATGTTGACCTTCTATTGAACAGGATAAGAGAGTGTGAAAGCGATAACACCAAATATAACATGCCTGCTACCCATTCACACTTGAGACCTTGTAATAGTAATGATGGTAATTTGTGGTCTGGTCATAGTATGGAGGTATTTTGTTCCTTGTATGTGGTATTATTCGGTCACTTTGTGCTGGTAATATCTGGTCTGGTCACGGTGTTTCTGTATTTCTCCCTTGTATGTGGTATTTTTGGTCTTGTAATAGTGGATTGTGTTGTGAATGGTGGTAAATTATTCTCTCTGATATTAATTAGGAGATTATTTCCATTAGTGGTTAAATACTTGGAACAAGATGCACTTACAGGCATTTGCCGGTGAAAACAAGTAATCAATTATCCACAGAATAAATGATAAGTTATTGATTGGTGGGGATCGGACTGCTGGGACCTGCACCAAGTGGCAGAATTTGGAGCTTTTATCCCCATTAGAATAAAGCGGCATGTGCGACTTGACCACTGATCCATTCATTCCCACAGTGGCTTCGAGTGCTGCGCATGTTTTTTTCTGGAAGCCCAAAGAGACTGAATGGAGCCGCAGTCAGACATCCCACCTGCTGATCCATTTTAAAATGGGGATAAAAGTGTCCTGTCAGGGATAAAACTTCCCAAGTCTTCCGATGGGTGCGGCTTCAATGGTCGGACCCAAACGATCAATAAGTTATCACCTATTCTGTGGAGCTCATGAATCGTTGCATTTTAACCAAAGAACTCCTTTAAAGCGAACTACCATAATTGTACATACCAGTTACGGTGTGCGCACAGTAGATGTGCAGGAGCCACCTGTGTAGCTCAATTACGGTATAACTGGGATAACAGTTAACAGGTATTTTCATTTAGCTGTAGGGTGGGCCTCTAGGGTCAATTCCTCCCATAGGCCCCAGACGCCCCATGTTTCTGGTCCGCGGCCCTCATGTACCTGGCCCCCATGTCCCTGGTCCGTAGCCCCATGTCCCTGGTCCATAGCCCCGCATCATGCTGCATCCACAGAAGATGGAAAAAAAAAAGATTCTTCTTACCTGCCTGTGCTCTCGTCATCTTCTCCCTTCAGTGCAGTCGTGTTAAAATGGCTGCCAACCTATCAGAGGTCGGCGGCTGACATCAGGGCACCCGTCAAGGTCTCTTTCATTCAGGGTCAGATTGGCACACAGGGACACCAGACAATTCTCCAGTGGGCCCGATTCTTTCGAAGGGGCCTTGAGCAGGACGTAGAGGGGGCCAGCTGGTTTCAACTGAATGTGCATCCAAGCTGGCCCCTGCATCCCTGGTCCTGGCCTCATATCCCTTCTGCTGACCCCATGTCGCTTGTGCTGGCCCCATGTCACTGGCCCCATGTCCTGGCCCCATGCCCCTGGTCCCATGTCCTGATCCATGCCCCTGGTCCCATGCGCTTAGTTCCATGTCCTGGCCTCATGTCCAAAACAAAAGGCAGATAAAAAAACATTCTGGCGGGTTATTTTTTTAAATTAGGTGTTAAGGTTTGATTGTCATCCAAAAATATTAAACTAAATGTATCATTGACGAATTTCCATCTGAAGTTCATCAGCCTCTATGAGATTCTGGAAGTGGACAATCCAGTGGCTTTTAGGTTGAAGTTTCCTCCATCTCTTCACATTTATAATGCCTTCCAGAAATCCTGCTAGGGCTTATTCACACATCAGTATTTTATATCAGTGTTTGTATGCCAAAACCAGGAGTGAAACTTACAGAGAAAAGCTGTGATTGAAAGTTTGACAACTGTTCTGTATTTTGGAGACACTCCTGGTTTTGGCATACAAATGCTGATGAAATACTGACCAAAAATACTGAGGTGTGAATAAAGCCTTAAAGGAGTTTTTCCCTTTGATTTTGTCTCACTCATCCAAGCATCTTCCCGCTTCTGTCAATAACAGTTTAGAATACGAGGTACAAAAAATTGTGGATTCTCGGAAGGTCCTTAATTCCCTCCAGTATTTCATTCATTGAAAGAGATATGAACCAAAGGAAAAATTCTGGGTCCCAGCCCAAGATTTGAAGGTCAATAGCATGGTAAGGCCTTCCATTCTAGCTTTCCTGGAAAATATGTGGGTCCAGAGGTTCCCTCTACAAGAGGGGGTACTTTCACAATTCCACCACTCGCTCTGTCCTGGTGACGATGTGAGTGACAGCTCAGCTGCTCTATGGATAGTAGGGGCGTGTCAAGCTGTCAGTGCTGTGAATGACAGCTCAGCCGTCCTATGGATAGCAGCAGCGTGTCGGGCTGTCAATGCTGTGAGTGATAGCTCAGTCGCCCTACGGATAGCAGCAGTGTGTCAGGCTGTCAGTGTTGTGTTTGGGATTCCTGCAGGTGTTTTCCTTTCCGGATAATTCCCAGGCTATTTAGCTCTCTGACAGTTTCAGATCATTGCCAATTGTAGCTTCAACTTCAGTGATGTGTTGACTCTGTGCTCGGAATTTTGTTATTCTGATCTATCATTGCCATACCTAGGATTTGCCTTTCGACTACCTATTGGTATAGCCCCTTTGCCTTTGACGCATTCTGACTTTAGTTACCAGACCTCGGACTTTGCCCCTGATCATCTGTTTGTCTTATTCCTCTGTCTTTGATGTACCTGTCCTGTCTTTTGACCTTGGACCTCTTGACCACTCTGCCTCACGGCTAGTCCATGAGTAGTGATTAGCGTCACAGAATGACAGGAAGTGAAGTGCTAATGGGCCCTATCATTATTGGGGTTTCTGTTGTTTTTTGAGTGTAATAGGTTTACCATCTAGGCCTACAACTTCAATTAATACTGTGGCCTTCAGGGTAAGGGCTTCAGATTTCTTTAGGACACTACGGGCTGCATCAGTGTCCAACAGACACTCTATTGTGTTAAAGGGCATATCAGAGAGGGTAAAGTGAACAAAGGCATCACCCCCCTAGTTTCAGAGATGACTGGTAGAACTGGAAGCCAGTCATGTCAATTGCTTTCCTTACCTTTTTTATTTGGGGCCTTACACTTTCTTCTAGAAGTGGTCCAGTTCATCACAATTGTAGCACCTGACCGTACTGAGGGCCACCCTTCCAGGGAATACCCTTTTTTGCCTGATCTTCACCCTTGTAGGTTTTTAGGCAATTTAACCATTGAATGGGCAGCATGGTGGCTCAGTGGTTAGCACTGTAGCCTTGCAGCGCTTGGGTCCTGGGTTGAAATTCCACCAAGAACAACATCTGCAAGGAGTTTGTATGTTCTTCCCGTGTTTGCATGGGTTTCCTCTGGGTATTATGCTTTCCTCCCACACTCCAAGAACATATTGAAAGGGAATTTATATTGTGAGCCCCATTGGGGACAGCAATGACATTGTATGTAAAGCGCTGCGGAATAAGATAGCGCTATATAAGCAAAGCATAATAAATGATAAATAATAAAATACCATGTGGAATTTCTTTTCCTCCACCTCTTGAACATTCCTTTGAATTGAATCAGCCAAACTCAGTGCTGGGTCTGACTTCTCATGCCAATCAGCATGAGTGAAAACTAATGAGTCTCCTTATTCAATCCAGACACCAAGATGAACATTTTTCCCATTCCTTGGTCCTTCAGGCTCGCTACTGTCTCCTCGACTGCCTGCTTAAACCTCTCAAATGAAAATTGCCTCTTCAGACAAAAAAGGACTTAAACTCTATAGCGCCACCTGTTGGAAGTAGCGATCCTACAAGTCACAATCAACCCTTTAACGAGTCTTGCAATATGACTTAGGTCACACTTCCGTTGTGTGACATCCGCCCAAGTGTGAAAATGGCGGATCCGTCAGAAAAGTGTAAAAACGGATGTAAAAGTGGTCAGTTTTCTGACGGATCCGCCAAGAAGATTTCACCCGGAAATTATGCAAATTTCGTTCCGGAAATGTAAGTCCGGACTGAGGAGAGAGAGAGAGAGAGAGAGAGAGAGAGAGGTTTTCTATGGAGGCGACGGATCTGCGGGCGGATTCCGTAAAAAATGGATGCCAGCGGATCCGCCGCCCATAGTCCAAAAAAACGTTGCATTGGATGTTTTTCTAAAATGACGGACGCCACATTTTTGGCGGATCCATCAAAAACCGGACCTAACAGACGACCATCCGTCAAAATCTGTCACTAATGCAAGTCAATGGGAAAAAAACGGATCCGCCAAAAAAAAATGGCGGAACCGTTTTTTTCACATTTTGACCGATTTTGACTGACGTCGCATGACTGAAGTGTGAAAGAGGCCTTAGGATAAAAGCCAAATCAGTATCTCAATTTGCAGACACGGTGTTTCGGGCCCTCGTCAGTGCAAAGTATGAGAACTGATTTGACTAGGTGAGAGGCTCTGGAAGTAATCCTTAACTGGTTGCTCAGACTTTTGTTTAATATTTGTCGCCATTACTGAGCACTGGGAAGCAAAAACCTCTCCAATGTTGCTTTGGATTTGGGTGACATATTCCAATGCTTTTTGAAGGGAGTTTTCTTGCTCAGTTGGGTTATATGGCAGAATGAGCCTTGTGCAGATAGCAGTAGTATCAATCTGGTCAACTATTGTTTTAATTATCTACAACAAGCCTCTCGATGTTGGGATGTAACTGACTAATGTTATACAGCTTATTTCCAAACCCATATGGATTGCTCCTTGGTTTGGTAATCGATGAGAGAATTCCCTTCAATTTCCCAGGTGTCCACGGGAGATGTCGGGTGATTCTTTTTTCTGGCTGACCATTTATACCAGGCAAGGGCCGCCATCAGGGCATTACTGTCACAGACGTGGTTTGTGGAACCACTGTGCCACGCACAGAGGAGAGCCTGGAGGGACGTGAGCAAGCGATCACCGGACTGATCACTAAAGTCTCTGATGGTGAGGTTAGACTTGGCTCCCGATGAACGCCAGGTGCCACTCCAGGTCAGACCAAGGGTCGCGCAGCAGCTGGTTCCAAGAAGGACAGACTGGATGGAGCAGCAGGCAGAGCTTGCATCAGCGTGCAGGTGACCAAGTTCGTATCCGAGTGCAGCGGACACATTGTGGAGGCCCCCTTATATCTAATACGCAGGTAATTATTCTGGAGCACTGATATTGGTATTGCATTCCTTAACTATGTTTTTACCTGCTATTTATGCTGACTACTAACACTATGGGGCTATATGGGAGTATGTACCTATGTTGAATATTACCATCTGTGGTAACAATTAATTTCATCATATATGGCATTTGTATTTTTTCCCCCTACATAATCCTTACATATATTTTTTGACTTAACAGATACCAACTTTTGAGCATCATTGTGTTGCTACTATACTATCTCTTTGAAAGTTGGTTCCCTGCTGGCTAATTACATTATTTTATAAGGCTTATTGGGGTGTGTGCAATTAAGATTATGTCAATTCTGTTACAGCCAATTTTACCATACTGTACATACTCTCCCTCTCCTATTCAGTGTGCCCGTCTTTCTTTCATGTGCATTTTGGTCTCTGACCCCTGTCCCACTTTCCTTTAAATATCCTGATAAATATTTCAATAAAATATATTTCAGCAGCAGATGAAGGAAGGGAGACACACTAGTCATTACTAGTGGGTAGGCGGAGCCCACACAGGATAGAACACCTCAGATTAAAAGAGTGTTGACCGGCCCTCCAGCTTGGGCTCCTCCTACTCCAGCTCTCCAGTCTAAAATTTGAGGTCACAGAGGATAGTCGCTGCTGGAGCAGCTCCTCAGAAAATTTTTTTATTTTAGTCGGACAGAGACTTGGACCGCCAGTGGTCTAGAGGTCTCAGGGGTCTCAGCGCTGCTGGACCCCCACCTCTCCCTTGGCGGATCTGTATTACCCTGTAAGGTGGTCCCTGCAGAACCCTGCCGGCCCTGGGGGATGAGGATTTCTTCCCTGGCGGGGACGCAAACCGCGCTTCTGGGGTCACTGCGTTCCCCGCCCTGGGGGGAAGCTACGGGCACAGCGCCACAAATCTCTGAGGGGTCCCTGTGGCGCTCAGCTGGGTGAGTACTCCACATTTTAATGTGTTTGAGTGCTTCAGTGACTGCTGCGGCAGCCGCTGTTACATGTGACATGATGGTGACTAGTGTCTTTTGTCCGCAGGTGGATGCCTGCAGGACATGGAGAGCGGAGGAGTCGCGCGCCTTTTTTTGAATTTTCGCGGCGCTCTGAGCGCGCGCTTTACTACTGTCTTCTTCCGGCTTCTCTCTCAGAAGCACAGCGCGGCGGCCATTACTGGATCAGGGAGCTGAAGGCTTCCTTCCTCTCTCTCCTCCCCTCCTGACAATCGAAGACGCTACACCGCGGCCAGCTGGGTGAGTCGCTTCTGTCTGTCAGGGCAGAAGCTTAACCCCCTCACCCCCACAGCGCAGGACACTGAACGCTACCGCTAACGATCATTATAACGACGCATACTAATGCGATCGTTTTTTTGTGATCGTTTTAATGTCGCTAGTAGCTGCCACAGTGGGCGATCTCATTGACGACGCATAAGTGGTTAGCGATCCCCTTAGCGACTTTGGCGGTCATTGCGATGTACAAATCAGCGCAATATTTTAGCGTTCTTGTTTAGTGTACAAAGGCAAAAGAAGCATACCTTTGAGAGCACTGTCCTGCAGCTGTTACCTCATAAGAGGCACCTGGGGCTCGCACACCCTTTTCATTAAACAAGGGTTGTGGGGAGTCTGCGACATTAACCCCTTCTTTGGCGGTTAACCCTTTATTGGGGGGCAGCTGGGGTAGCTCTCTCTTTAAGAGCTTTAACCCTTCAGCGTTCGTTTCTTCTTTAAGAAACCACACTGTCCTAGTTACTGACAGGTTTAACCTGCCATATACTGTGTGAGGACATGTCAGATCAGGGTCCAGGAGGTGCGGACCGTCTCCCAGATCCGCTACAGGATCAGTCTCGCGTATCTGACACGCAGACCTCGACGGCGTCAGGCGCAGCGGTCAGAGGTTTCAGTGATGTCAAAATGGAGGCCCTCGCTCGTTCTATTGATGGCCTGTCTGACCTTCTAGGTTATTGGGTGTCAGCTAAATCCTCTCAGAGGAAGCGACACAGGCCGGTGCCTTCATTCCCGCGCAGCGACTCGGAGATCTCGGGCATGGAGGGTTTCCCTTTCAAGCTCAGATGGGGAGGTGTCCGATTCGGATAAGGAGGATCGGCAGGGACTCTCTGCTTCTCTTTTGGGTCGTACAGAGGCTTTTATTGGAGCCATGAGGGAGGCGTTACAGTTACCGGAGGAGGTAACTAGACGTCCTAGTAAGTCGGCCTGGATGTTTTCAGGAGTCGCATAGGTCGCGATCAGCATTACCACCCTGAACACGCCCGATCTCATCTGATCTCGGAAGCTAAGCAGGGTTGGGCCTGGTTAGTACTTGGATGGGAGACCGCCTGGGAATTCCAGGTGCTGTGGGCTTAAAGGAACGCCTGTGTCCAGATAAGTGTTTTCAGCTGTATCCGTGTACGACGGAATTGATTGATAATTGGATTCCTTCTCCTGAAGTGGATGTCCCTTTATCCCAGCTTAGCAAGTCCTCATTACTTCCTGTTAAAAGGGAAGGTGAGTTTGCAGAATCCGCTGGACAGAAAAACGGAGATGGCGGAGAGCATGTGTGCTTGTAAAGCTTCTCTAAGCTGGTTAGACCGTCTACGGACGGCGTGGCAAGATAGATCCCCTCTATCCGAGGTAGATGGGCTTTTTAAGTTGGAGGATGCAGCCCGATATGACAGTGATGCAGGTTTGGATACTGCGTCACTGCTGTCCAGGGCGCAATCCTAGGCAATCACAGTCAGGAGAGCACTGTGGCTTAGACAGTGGACCGGAGACGCGGTTTCCAAGCAAGGTTTGCTATCCTTAGCTTACAAGGTGGTCAGCTATTTGGACCTGACCTCACGGAGCTGATTGCCAAGGCAAAGGCAAAAGAAACGGCTTTACCACAGCGAAGAGCTGTGACTTCTGCGTCTGGCAGGCATAGTGCCGGTAGTAGTCGGCGGTCCTTTCGGTCCAGGGGACGGTTCGGTCAGCCCTCTTGGGGATCGGGTCGTCTCTCTTTTTTCGGGAAAAAAGAACGCTCAGAAATCCCGCACTCCCTGGAAACAGAGCTTCCGCCAAGACAAGTGGGAAGCTGACAAAAAGCCCGCTAAGGCGGACTGACGCCAGGGTCTCACTCGAGGGCTCTCGAGTGGGAGGTCACCTGCTCCAATTCAAACCGACTTGGGCTTCCCGCGTGTCAGACGCCTGGGTGACGCGGGTTGTGTCGGCAGGCTACTTCATAGAGTTTCTTTCTCGACTCCCAGACAGTTTTTGCCACTCTCGCATTCCGTCAGAGCCCGAGCTATTTGCCGCTCTACTGCGGGAGGTCGATTCCCTTCTGCAGAAGGGTGTGGTGGTACCGGTTCCGCCGGAGGACCGGCGAAGAGGGTTTTATTCCAACCTCTTTGTGGTCCCCAAAAAGGAGGACAAATTTCGCCCCATTCTGGATCTCAAAAAATTGAATTGGCATGTCCGTACCCGAAAATTCCGCATGGAGTCACTTCGCTCCGTTGTGGCGGCCCTGTCGCATAACGAATCGACATTCGGGACGCTTTTTTGCATGTTCCCGTCGGAAGGGCCCACCAACGCTTCCTTCGTTTTGCCATAGGCCAGGACCATTACCAGTTTGTGGCCTTGCCATTCGGGTTGGCCTCAGCACCCAGAGTTTTTACGAAAATTCTGGCACCTCTCATGGCGATTCTGCGAAGACAGGGGGTTACGATTCTTCCCTATCTGGACGACCTTTTGATTGTGGCGTCCTCAAAGGAGGAGGCGGTGACGGATCGCAATCTATCCCTTCAGCTCCTGGAGGACTTCGGGTGGCTGGTCAATTGGGAGAAGTCGTCTCTGGAACCGTCACAGTCAATCCTGTTTTTGGGAATGCATTTGACACTCTACGAGCAGTGGTGTCTCTGCCTCCAGACAAGCAAGCGAGTCTTCTTTGACATGTAATGAAGTCTTCGACAGCAATGTCCCTTCGAAGGTGTATGCGCCTTCTGGGTTTGATGGTGGCGTCGATGGAGTCAATTCCGTTTGCCCAATTTCATTCCACGGCTTTCCAAATGCTCATTTTGAACCGTTGGGATCGATCGCAGTTTTCACTGGATTGCAGTGTCATCATCTCCCACAGGGTGCGAGAGTCTCTAGGATGGTGGTTACGTCCGGAAGTGTTATCCCTGGGGAAGTCCTTCCTCCCTCCGAGGTGGTCGATCATAACCACCGATACCAGCCTGACGGGCTGGGGGGTGTCTGGAACGATCTCTGGATTCAGGGAGTATGGTCGTTGGAAGAGTCTGTCCTGCCGATCAACATCCTGGAATTGAGGGCAATTTTCCTTTGCCTCCAACACTGGACGGTCCCTTTAAGCGGTCTACCAGTCCGAGTGCAGACAGACAACGCGACGGCGGTCGCGTATATCAACCATCAAGGTGGGACGAGGAGCTTCAGGCTCATGATGGAAGTGTCTCGAATTCTGGTATGGGCCGAGGCCAGAGTGCCAGCCATCTCTGCGATTCACATTCCAGGAGTTCAGAATATCACAGCGGACTTCCTCAGTCGCGAAAAGATGGATTCCGGAGAATGGA
Organism: Oophaga sylvatica; assembly: GCA_033576555.1. NCBI lineage: Eukaryota > Metazoa > Chordata > Amphibia > Anura > Dendrobatidae > Oophaga > Oophaga sylvatica. The sequence goes on from JARQOD010000003.1 coordinate 132,254,190, forward strand.
GTCTTCATCCGGAAATTTTTGCACTGCTGTGCTCCCGTTGGGGAACTCCCCAAGTGGATTTGATGGCATCCAGGTTCAATGGTTCAAGTTACCGACGTTCATGTCCAGGTACAAGGACCCGAAGGCTGTGGCGGTGGATGCTCTGGTGGCTCCTTGGGACCAATTCGAGCTAATCTATGTGTTCCCGCCGATATCCTTACTTCCTCTGGTGTTGCGTCGGGTCAGACTGGAGAGAGTCCCGGCTATATTGATAGCCCCAGATTGGCCAAGGAGGACGTGGTTCTCGACACTGGTGTCGCTTTTGACAGCGCCTCCACTTCCACTCCCTCTTCGCCCGGACCTGTTAACCCAAGGGCCCGTTCGTCACCCGGACCTGAAGTCTCTGCGTTTGACGGCGTGGCTCTTGAGACCGAAATCTTGACCCGTCAAGGTTTTTTCAGCCGAAGTCATTGCCACTCTGCGAGCTGCCAGAGGTCCGGCTACTACTAGGATTTATCACAAGACTTGGGAAGCCTTCTTTTCGTGGTGTTCGGGTTCTTCTAGGAACCCGAGGATTTTTTCCATTCCCAATTTGTTGGCCTTTTTGCAGTACGGGCTGGACAAGGGTTTGGCAGTTAGCACTCTGAAAGGACAGGTTTCTGCTCTGTCCTTGCTGTTTCGGAAGGCTATCGCCTCGCGTAGGGACGTACGTTCCTTTTTTCACGGGGTAACCCGTCAATTTCCGCCGCGGAAGGCGCTTGTGTCTCCTTGGCGGCTCAATCTTGTCTTGGAGGCTCTTCAACATGGGCCTTTTGAGCCTATGGACTCTGTTAATCTTTCCTTTCTCTCTTGGAAGGTTGCCTTCCTAGTGGCGGTCACTTCTTTGAGAAGGGTTTCTGAGTTGGCGGCTTTTTCTTGCTCGCCTCCTTTTTCTGGAGTTTCATCCAGATCGCGTAGTGCTTCGCACACGGGGCGACTTTCTACCTAAAGTGGTGTCACAATTTCATGTTAACCAGGATATTGTGTTGCCCTCGCTTTGTCCGGAGCCAAGGAATGCGAAGGAACGGGCCTTGCACACATTGGATTTGGTGCGGGCTTTGAAGTTCTATTTGTCTATTACTCAAAGTTTTCGGAAGTCGGATTCTCTGTTTGTGATTCCAGCAGGTCGTCGACGTGGGCAACGAGCTTCCAAGGATTCTATAGCTCGTTGGATTCGGTCGGCCATTTTAGAGGCTTACCGACTTAAGGGCGAACCTTGCCCGATTAAGATTCGAGCTCACTCCACAAGGGCTGTGGGTTCATCGTGGGCTTTTCATCAAGGAGCCTCGGCAGCTCAGCTCTGCCGGGCGGCGACCTGGCGCTCCGTCCACACATTTACGAAATTTTAGAAGGTGGACGTCAGTGCTTCCGCTGATGCGGCCTTAGGACGTAGGGTCCTGTAGGCGGCTGTAGTTTAAAGTTCTTGTGAACTTGTATTTAGCGCTAGTTGCGCATTTATTTAGGTTGTTGGGTATCTGCCTCTTTTGTTTTTTTTTTGCCCACCCTTATTTTTGGACTGCTTTGGGACGTCCCACTAGTAATGACTAGTGTGTCTCCCTTCCTTCATCTGCTGCTGAAAGACGGATTTTGGTAAGAACTTACCTGTAAAATCCTTTTCAGCGAAGAAGGAAGGGAGACACACATCCCTCCCATGGCAGAAGTGTGTTGTTGTGTTTTCAGATGCGGCGTGACCCTTCTCTGATAGCGATTATCTGGGCTGAGGTCGGTGCGCTAAGGCTCTGTTCCAGCATTGCCAGCTCATCGCAGTGGTCAGGTTCAGTGAGTATTACCTGGACTGTGTGGTTTTTTCGGCTATATGCATAACCTGTCTTCTTGTTTTTTCTCTGAAGTCCTTCAGAAGGGGTTATGTTGCTACGCTGGTGATATTTGCTCTTCCTTAGCTTGTGTACGGACTGGAGAGCTGGAGTAGGAGGAGCCCAAGCTGGAGGGGCCGGTCAACACTCTTTTTAATCTGAGGTGTTCTATCCTGTGTGGGCTCCGCCTACCCACTAGTAATGACTAGTGTGTCTCCCTTCCTTCTTCGCTGAAAAGGATTTTACAGGTAAGTTCTTACCAAAATCCGTCTTTTTTATATTTTCATTGACTTCTCTTGGATTTTTTCTGATCGTATTTTTTGGTCCATATGTATCACAGTGCAGTAGGCAGGATTTGTGTCACAGTGCAGCAGGTAGGATTTGCATCAGAGTGCAGCAGGCAGGATTTGCATCAGAGTGCAGCAGGCAGGATTTGCACTAGAGTATAGCAAACAGAACTTGTACTGGTATGCGACCTTACACAACATAGACTGAAACAGAAAGGTTGCTCGGGCACCTCCCCAGTGGGGAGGAAGCAATATATACAAAATGTCCCACAGCTATTGGCTGGGGAGGAAATAGCAAGTGCACACGCTGACCCTTTAAGAGGGCGGGAGTGCACGCACACGTGCCCTAAGGACATGGCTAGAGGACCGGCTGGAGGCATATGTGGCGCCCCTTAGGGTTCAGTCGCCACCTATGTATTGCACCTCATCCAGAGGTGTAATACCCCACTCTCAGGTAAGGAGGGAGCACCACCCACGACTCTAACACCTGCACCCAGCACATACTATAGCAGCAGGGCACCCTGGACGTACCCTAAGGGAGGATGGTCTCATCCCAGGCTGGGTAGTAAAGGGTGTTTGGGGAGTGTGTGGAGAAGGTAAAAAGAGAGAGGAGGAGCTAACAGCAGGAAAGAACAGTGCAGAGAGAGTGAGTCAGACATGAGGAGAAAGTGAAAGTATGCAGACATGCTGACAAGCAGCTCCCTGTCAGGAGGAGCTGCAGAGAGAAAGCTGAAAAGGGAGAGACAGAAGGAAGCTCCCATAAGACAGATGGGGTCCTAGGGGCACGGATAATGAGTAGTCCATCCGTGGGGCCCGATCCAATAGTGGAGGGACCAGGTCGCAGAAGGGACACCGGCCCCAGCCTAGTGGAGAACTTCAAGACTCAGCAAGCAAGCCAGAGGCAGTGGCATCTTTAGGTGCCTCAGCTACAAAACCACAGTTATCTTCGCCGAAAAGTTAGCCATAAGGGAGCAAGGAGACACAGAGAGGACGTCATCCGACAAGGTCCGCGGCTACTGGCTTGGGACACTGACTGTGAGGTGTTGGACAGGAAGGAAAGGCGGGAAGTCAGCACAGTAAGATGACCGAGAAAGGAACATATCGAAGGGAGTCCTGGAAAGGTGTATCCTGAACTACCTGGGAGTTTGCTGGACACCTCACCTGGAGGACACGGCACCAATCGGGCATCTGTGCGTACCAGAACTGTGAGTAAAGCTTTGGAAACTGCACCCAGCTGTGTCCTCTAATCATTCCTGCGTCACCCATCCAACACTGCTACATCTACCAACATTACTATCTTCTTCATCCTAAATCTGCCCTGGGACTAAGCTTTGCCTGTGGAGAGCTATACCAACTCTGCTGCATCACCACCAGTCCCAGAGGACTGCATCTGCAGCGCTGGTCGCCTCTGACCAGAAATCACAGGTGGCGTCACGAACACTTCATTACAATCTCAATTATCCCTTGTAAATATTCCCCTTTTATTGGATGCCCAGGGCCACAGACTGGGTCACTGCCGCTGTGACACTTCACTTTAAGAAGTGGCCCGGTATTGTGTACCCCACTGCCCTGGGGGGCGCTCCACATACAGAGCATGGGGAAGGGAAGAACTGACTGCAGCACGGGTGAGTGAAGAGACACGCCGGAGACCCCGTCTGTCAGAGCAAGACTCCGGCGTGCTAACAGTAGTCCCCCTTTACGCCCCCTCCTCTTCAGGTCATCGAGGAATTTCCGGAGTAGAATCGGAGCGTGAATATTCTCCTTCGGCTCCTAGGATCTCTCTTCGGAACCAAATCCCTTCCAGTCAACGAGGAGGAAGTTCCTGCCTCTCATCTTCTTCATGGCCAAGATGTTCTCCACTTCAAAAACATCATCCGAGACTGTTGGCATGGGCGTGGTACTGGGATCCTTGAAGGAGGGACTCAGGATGACCGGCTTCAGTAGAGATACATGGAAGGAATTTGAAATCCGTAAAGAAAGAGGCAGCTTCAATTTATAGGAGACCTCGTTGATCTGCTTCAACACCTTCAAAGGCCCAATAAAATGAGGACTAGTGTTGAGCATTCCGATACCGCAAGTATCGGGTATCGGCCGATATTCGCGTTATCGGAATTCCGATACTTAATTCCGATACTTTTTCCATATCGTATACCGGAATCGGAAGTTCCCATAATTCTTTGAGAGGCAATGTGATTTTAGTCAGCCAATGAGGAATCCTACGAAGTGTGGGCACATCCTGTAATGCTGTGGTCATCTTAACTAATGGCATGGCTGTGATTGGCTGCTGAAATGATGTCAGAATGCACTATAAAAGGCGCCGCCGCCATTTTAGCGTCACTGTGCTGTGAACTCAGTAAGGGACAGAACGCTACTCTGCTCACTCTGAGGGACAGTTAGATATTGCGATTTTGTGTACTACTGTGCTTGAGGCAGGCTAGTTTACCAACCGCTGTGTAAAGCTTCATTTTGCCAGTGTTGTTTTAACAGCTCTGTGCAAGGTGTGTGTGTGACAGTGCAGGTGACGCTGCAGTTTGCTCTGCATCCACCGCTGTTTGTAGGCATCTGCACGTGTCACTGACTCTTTTTTTTTTATTTTATTTAGTGGAATTGGTGCAGCTCCATTATATTAGAAAAAAATCAAATCTATTAGTGTGACGTGCTTCCATCCGTATACAATACATTGGTTGCAAACACTATAGAAGTACACAAAGGAGCTTTTCACAGATAGTGAATAGTTGTGTTTCAGTGTTCACTGCAGTCTGTGAGGTTTTGATTTTTTGAGTGCAGATCACGCTCCAGTTAGTTCTTCAACCACTGCTGGTTGTAGTCTGCTGAGCGTGTGTCACTGCCTCATCCTTCACATTTTTCTCTAATTGGTGCTGCTCCATTTTAGTGGAAAAAAATCTAATCTATTAGTGTGACGCGCTTCCATCCGTATACAATACATTGGTTGCAAACACTATAGAAGTACACAAAGGAGCTTTTCACAGATAGTGAATAGTTGTGTTTCAGTGTTCACTGTAGTCTGTGAGATTTTCATTTTGTGAGTGCAGATTACGCTCCAGTTTGTACTTCAACCACTGCCGGTTGTAGTCTGCTGAGCGTGTGTCACTGCCTCATCCTTCACATTTTTCTCTAATTGGTGCTGCTCCATTTTAGTGGAAAAAAATCTAATCTATTAGTGTGACGCGCTTCCATCCGTATACAATACATTGGTTGCAAACACTATAGAAGTACACAAAGGAGCTTTTCACAGATAGTGAATAGTTGTGTTTCAGTGTTCACTGTAGTCTGTGAGCTTTTCATTTTGTGAGTGCAGATTACGCTCCAGTTTGTACTTCAACCACTGCCGGTTGTAGTCTGCTGAGCGTGTGTCACTGCCTCATCCTTCACATTTTTCTCTAATTGGTGCTGCTCCATTTTAGTGGAAAAAAATCTAATCTATTAGTGTGACGCGCTTCCATCCGTATACAATACATTGGTTGCAAACACTATAGAAGTACACAAAGGAGCTTTTCACAGATAGTGAATAGTTGTGTTTCAGTGTTCACTGTAGTCTGTGAGCTTTTCATTTTGTGAGTGCAGATTACGCTCCAGTTTGTACTTCAACCACTGCCGGTTGTAGTCTGCTGAGCGTGTGTCACTGCCTCATCCTTCACATTTTTCTCTAATTGGTGCTGCTCCATTTTAGTGGAAAAAAATCTAATCTATTAGTGTGACGCGCTTCCATCCGTATACAATACATTGGTTGCAAACACTATAGAAGTACACAAAGGAGCTTTTCACAGATAGTGAATAGTTGTGTTTCAGTGTTCACTGTAGTCTGTGAGCTTTTCATTTTGTGAGTGCAGATTACGCTCCAGTTTGTACTTCAACCACTGCCGGTTGTAGTCTGCTGAGCGTGTGTCACTGCCTAATCCTTCACATTTTTCTCTAATTGGTGCTGCTCCATTTTAGTGGAAAAAAATCTAATCTATTAGTGTGACGCGCTTCCATCCGTATACAATACATTGGTTGCAAACACTATAGAAGTACACAAAGGAGCTTTTCACAGATAGTGAATAGTTGTGTTTCAGTGTTCACTGTAGTCTGTGAGCTTTTCATTTTGTGAGTGCAGATTACGCTCCAGTTTGTACTTCAACCACTGCCGGTTGTAGTCTGCTGAGCGTGTGTCACTGCCTCATCCTTCACATTTTTCTCTAATTGTTGCTGCTCCATTTTAGTGGAAAAAAATCTAATCTATTAGTGTGACGCGCTTCCATCCGTATACAATACATTGGTTGCAAACACTATAGAAGTACACAAAGGGGCCTTTCACAGATACTGAACAGTTGTCTGCAGGGTTCACTGTAGTCTGTGAGGAATAACCACACTTAGGCCTTAACTTTTCTGACTTTCTTTATCAATCTACCAAGATGAAGAAGTCAGTGAGTAAGGCACGTGGTCGTGGTCGAAGCCGTGGATTTGCAGCAGGGAGAGGACGTGGGGATTCTGTGGCTGCTGCCGCACCCAGTGACACAGCATCCACCAGTTTTCCCCGTGAGCGTTCCTTTATGCGCACTTTTGTAGGAGCTCAGCGTACCCCCCTGCTGCGTGAAGAACAAATTGAAGCCGTTGTTGGTTGGATGGCAGCCAATGCATCGACTTCAATACCTTCCACCTCCTCTCAGGACCACAGCACTGTTGAACAACCATCAGTCTCTTCACCGCCTGCCAAATTGCCCAGGCAGTCAGAGAGCTCTGTACAGGAGCCAGCTGAGTCTCTGCTTCTGTTCTCAGAATCTGTTGGCTTGGAAACAGGGGCCCAGCCAAGCAGCATTCTGGAATGTGAAGAAGAGGCAGTATGCAGTGATGCGCAACAGCTGTGTCTCTCTGAATCTGAAGAGGCGGGTGAGCCAGTGCCGATGGTCAGCACACCGCAGAACGCATCTGATGATGATGAGACTCAGTTGCCAGTTTCTGTTGAGCATGGTGCTGGCCAGACCACCCAACAACAGCAGGTGATGGAAGAGGGTAGTGGTGGAGATGATGAGGTCCAAGACCCAACATGGCGTGAGGAACAGGAAGGTGGTGGGAGCAGCTCTGAGGAAGAGATTGCACCAACGGTCCAAACAGTAGGGAGAGGTAGGCTGCAGACTCGCTTGCCTGTAGCCTCCAATTTGGCACCCGTTCGGATCAGTTCTCTTACAACAGCCAAACCGGGCGCTCCCAGGACTTGCTCTGCGTGGTCCTTTTTTGATACAGTTGCAGATGATATTTGCTATGTAAAATGCAAGCTGTGTAATCAAAAAATTAAAAGAGGTAAAAGTGTCAGTAACCTTAATACAACAAATATGTGGAAACATGTGCGGTCAAAGCACTTTGTTGAGTTACAAAGACACACTGGAGATGTAGGCCAACCTACAGCAGCACCTACATCTTCAGCTCCTGTTGGAGCCTCTTCCTCCAGTTCACACACAGCTGGTAAGGCTTCCTCAAAGGATCGCCATGGAAGAACCTCTGTCACTGTTGTCCAGAGACACAGTGTTATTCCACCCACAGCTGCAAGTTCCCTGTCATCCTCACACACCCAGGCCACAAAACAGCCATCGGTAGCACAGGCATGGGATAAAAGACGGCCATACTCGGCAAACCATCCACGAGCACAGGCTCTGAATGCTGGCATTGCAAAACTCCTGTCCCTTGAAATGCTGTCATTCAGGCTGGTGGAGACTGACAGTTTCCGTGAATTAATGGCATTGGCAGTCCCACAATACAATGTGCCCAGCCGATTTTATTTCAGCAGGCAAGCCGTCCCTGGTCTGCAAAAGCATGTTGAGGCAAAAATTAAACATGCGCTACTAAACGCCGTCAGTAGCAAGGTCCACCTGACCACCGATGCGTGGACCAGTACCCATGGCCAGGGACGATACCTTTCACTCACTGCCCATTGGGTGAATGTTGTGGAGCCGGGTACAGATCTTGCGAGTGGCGCTGTACGTGTTCTGCCAACTCCAAGGATTGCCGGAATCAAGTCTGTCCACATTGACTCCTCCTCCTACTCCAGTTCCTCAGAATCATCGCTGCAGGAGCCGTCACGGTCTACCTCCACATGGACCCGTGGACGCTTACCTGATGCGACCGATATGAGCACAGCCGTGGCCAAACGGCAACAGGCCGTTCTGAAATTAATTCCCATGGGGAATCGAAGCCACACAGCGCAGGAGGTCTGGAATGCCATCAAGCAGGAGAGCGACGTGTGGTTTTTGCCAGCGAATCTCCAGCCAGGCTTGGTAGTGTGTGACAATGGCCGAAATCTGGTGGCAGCTCTGGGCCTTGGCAACCTCACTCACATACCATGTCTGGCACATGTGCTCAACTTGGTCGTGCAGAGTTTTTTGAGGGACTATCCGGATCTTGATGCACTGCTGCACAAGGTCCGCCTAGAGTGCGCTCACTTGCGACGTTCCAGCATGGCCAGATCGCGCATTGCAGCTCTGCAACGCAGATTGCGCCTTCCTGAACATCGCATCATATGTGACGTATCCACCAGGTGGAATTCAACGTTACATATGTTGGAGCGGTTGTGTGAGCAGCAGCCAGCAGTTATGGAGTATCAGCTGCATCAGGCGCAATCAACACGCAATTTGCGCCGTCCACACTTCACCATTAATGAGTGGGCCACTATGAAGGACATGTGCCACGTTTTGCGTGCGTTTGATGAGTCAACGCGGATGGCGAGTGCAGATGATGCACTAGTCAGCCTGACTGTCCCCCTTATCTGCCTGCTTCAAAAAACACTGCAAGCAATAAGGGATGAGGTTTTGGAAGAGGTGGAGGATGAGGAGTCACAAATTCCATCACCTTCTGGAAAGTCAGCGCAACGTGGTTCCTCACAAAGGGCTGGGCAGGGCTCACTTTGTGAGGAGGATGAGGAGGAGGAGTCAATGGAGGAGGAAGACATCGCTCCAGAGGGAGGTACACAACGCTCTAGTCAGTATGTAGAGCGAGGGTGGGGTGATGCAGAGCAGGCAGAGATAACGCCTCTTGCAGAGGACAGCGTTTCTTTGCCAGTTGGGAGTCTGCAGCACATGGTTGATTTCATGCTGCAGTGCCTAAGAAACGACCGCCGCATCGCCCACATTCTCACGACGTCTGATTATTGGGTGTACACCCTCCTAGACCCTCGCTACCGGGACAACGTCAAAAGCCTCATCACACCGTTGAACCGGGAGCGTAAAATGCGGGAGTACCAAGACACACTGGTGCAATCCCTAATGTTCTACCTTACTGCCGAGAGCACTGCTGCTGCTACTGCTTTACAAAGCAGCTCTGTGCGTCGAGGCAGTGTAGAGAGCTCTGCAACAAGAGGGAGCACACGCAGTGCCTCTGCACAGGGAAAGACCAGTATGTTCAAAATGTGGCAAAGTTTTGTGGCAGCGCCACAAATGTCTACACCATCCGAGAGGGCTCCAGTCAGCGGGAGGCAACGTATCCGTCAGATGGTGACAGACTACTTGGCTTTGCCTCTCAGTGTACTCCCAGATGGCTCTTCCCCATTCAAGTTTTGGGTCTCTAAGCTGGATACATGGCCAGAGCTTAGCCAGTATGCATTGGAGGTGCTGGCTTGCCCTGCTGCCAGTGTATTATCGGAGCGTGTCTTTAGTGCTGCAGGTGGTGTACTAACAGACCGTCGCATGCGACTATCCTCCGATAATGTAGACCGGCTTACTTTTCTGAAAATGAACAAGGCATGGATCTCGCCAGAATTTCTCTGTCCGTTTTCAGATTAAATAACTGGTTCGCAACGTTATCCATGTCTCCTGTTATGTTCATCTTTCTACCACCTGAACTCTACTCCCTGGGCTCCAACACTGCCAGTTGCTGCTCAGAAGTGTCGTGTCCACAGAACAAAACACAAGCTCTACTGTTAGTGGGGTTCAGTAACGCCAGCTGTTCCCTGCTGTGTCAACGGCAAGAAGTGTCCTGTTCCCGACACATGGACAGAAAAACACATGACCAACATGCTCCAAATAGGGAAGAGCCGTCACCCTGCTTGTTATGCTGAAAACATGAAATTGTGAAGTTTTGCAGGCCTAGAATGATAAATTTTTATGACAAATATGGACAAATAATAATTTGTCATCACAGCGCATATCTGCACATGTCTATTAGAAATGGTAACAAAAAATAAAACATAGTCTACTCTTCACATTTTTAAATTAATGCATAAAAGTACATTTCAGACTTATGAATTAATGCTTTTTAAGGAACTTTATCTGTACCTGTAAGATAATGCACTCAATGGATGTACGAATCATTAAATCCTCATCATCATCATCACGAGTTTTATTATGACAGACATTATAAAATACACATACTGATGCCAACTGTAACTTCAAACACCATATATGAAATGGCCAGCATGTAAACATGGTAATAATGTCCAATAATAAATTATTACATCTAGAAAGTGCATCATGCATACTGACAATAGGTACTTATACCTGCAAGTGCTGTTGAAACAACCACAAGAGATATAAATTAATACTGGTATATAGGTATCACAGTGCATAGTTACTCATGGACAATGTTGATGTAATACTGTATCTCAATTAAGTCAGCGTCAACCATTAGGCTTGTTAGTCTTGTACATTGTTAAAGAGGGAACGTAATTTTTTGGTTTGTCATAGGTGTAGTATTACACATTAAATTATTACTGCTGTATTTTTTTTTGCGTCCCTAGTGCGCAATAACGCAGCCTAACCTCACATTTGATAGTCAGCTAATTGCCACACGCTACCCTACCCTACGCGTGACAGTAGGAAGGTAGTGTTGACGGATAAAGCTTTGCGCAACCAGACATTCTTTTACCCTCTTCAACACTCTACAAGCAAAAAATGCATGATTTCAGCCGCAGACTTTATTGACGTACAGTATAACATCGGCATTACCCATCAGAGGCTGTCCACTGTCTGATACAGACATAGAATATACCTTTGCTATCCGTAGCCTTTGTTTCACCTACACTTGCAGGCACACACTTAAATTGTGACAAACAATGCCTAATGTTTTTTTAAATGGTTATTTTTTATTGTACATTATTGTGTCATCAATCACATTGATGAGTCCATGCTGGACATGTCATACATGCTATAGAAAGTTACGATTTTATGAACTTAAATAATTGAATTGTCTGTGACTGTCACATAAAATTTGCGATGATGATGATGAGTGACTATTACAAAATCCATTGTCTTCACTATGTTATGGTTTAACATAGCGTTCCTTAAGCATTATTCATAAAAAAAAACATTTACTTTTATTCTTAAATTTACAACACTATATTTTGTTACCAATTTTTTGGGTGTTGTGTTGTTCCATTTATTTTTGGCATGTGCATATATGCGTTTATATTTGTATTTTCTTTATTTTTCCTTCTTGAAATTAGAAAACATGTGTATCTTTGTACCGTGTTAGCCAGTAGATAGAAAAATATTTAGACTTCAGAGTCAGCAGTGGTTGATACCTTTTTATGGATAACTGAAAAGATGGAAACAAATTGCAAGCTTTCAAGGCTACTCACGTCTCTTCATCAGGGAAAGACTAACTAAAAAAATTAAGCATCACATATTTCTATACACAACAGGACACAGGAATAGTGCAATAGGTAAGACAAGTAAGTGACGTGTATCAGAACTGTCATTATCTCACAGGGATGAACATAAATATTGGAACAGTTCCTAGATAAGGATAGAAAGTTTGATTGCCCTCTCATTGGCGTATTTTTTGGGGTTTTCATGACCCTGGAAGGTCATAGACGCAGATTCCTTAATTGATATAGAATGACATAAATCCATGTGATCTATTCATTCCATCACTAACAGTGTCAAAGGTCATGATGAGCTTATATTCTGAAACCTTTGTACGTTTCTCATATTTGAAGTTATATTTTAATACCAGTAATTCCATATCCATGATGCTATGACCGGGCATACAAAAGTCTTTTGCCACAGGTAAATTCATTAATTTATCTGTGATTGTGTGGCGCTGATAATTCATCCTTGTTCTCCTTTTTGTTGCCGGTCTCCCCTCACTTGTCCCTCCCTCACTTGTCTTAGCTATTCCTGTGTCCTGTTGTGTGTAGAAATATGTGATTCTTCATTTTTGGCTTTACTCTTAGCCTGATGAAGACACCTGAGTAGTCTCGAAAGCTTTGAATTTGTTACCATATTTTCAGTTAGCCATTAAACGTTATCAACCACAGAGGACTGTCAAGTATAAATATTTTTCTATTCTTGTAATTGAAATTCATCATTTTATTGTCGTAGTAAAACTTCATTTATTCTTGTTTGAAGTACATACATTTGCAATGGCCACGTAACAAGGCAATAACTCAATATTTTGTGCCTACACCCTCCTTGACCCTGGGCTTCAACAGCGCCAGTTGCTGCTCAGAAGTGTTAGATGCACAGATGAAAACAATCGCTGATGTGTTTGTGGGGTTCAGTAACGCCTGCTGTTCCCCTGCTGTGTGTCTGGCAAAAATTACTGCTGCTAACTACAACTTCAACTTCAAACGTCTCATACTAGGCCTCTGCCTACACCCTCCTTGACCCTGGGCTTCAACAGTGCCAGTTGCTGCTCAGAAGTGTTAGATGCACAGATGAAAACAATCGCTGATGTGTTTGTGGGGTTCAGTAACGCCTGCTGTTCCCCTGCTGTGTGTCTGGCAAAAATTACTGCTGCTAACTACAACTTCAACTTCAAACGTCTCATACTAGGCCTCTGCCTACACCCTCCTTGACCCTGGGCTTCAACAGCGCCAGTTGCTGCTCAGAAGTGTTAGATGCACAGATGAAAACAATCGCTGATGTGTTTGTGGGGTTCAGTAACGCCTGCTGTTCCCCTGCTGTGTGTCCGGCAAAAATTACTGCTAGCTACCTAATCATGGTGAAAAAAACATGACATCTCAAAGTGTCTAGTGCTACACATAGATATGAGGCTACACCATGATTTCTAAGCTGTAAACATTTGAAACGTCAACTTTCAAACCATAAAATGATTTGTCTGTCACAAATCGGTAACAAAATAATTGTGACATATTATTACAGATATGCACATGTCGAAAACAAATGCAAACACAAAAGCCTACTTATGCTATAGGATACTGATGGTCAACCTTGTCACTCCATAGCTTAGACAAATCCAACTCACATCATGATGACTCAAATACTGCAATGTTGGAAGTGCATAATGTGGGTTGAACTTTGACAACTGCTGCAGTGCGAAGGTTAGACTTCAGTGTTCTTGCCTTTGAAATAAAAGCATACAAGTAAATATAATATCCAATGTTGATTAAGGGACGTGATGTACACCTGTAATATTGTGCAAACAATGCATGTAGGAATAGTCCTCTTCAACATTACTTATATTTGTGTCATTTTAAAAAATACATATTTGATTAGAAAGTTAACAGCCCATATCATAAAGGTCCTTCATGTAAACATGATAATCGCTAACAAAAATCATGCATTACCTTGGTAAAGTCAATAGTGCATAGTCACAATAGCAAAATATATACCTGTAAGTGGTGCTGAAAGAACGACAACTGATAGAATAGGTGAATGATATCTATTTATCAGACTGAATAGCGACACCTGTACAATGTCGATATAATACTGTACCTTAACAAAACAGCTGTGTCACACCTCACACGCATTTTTCTTGTAGCTTGTTATGTAATAGGGCACATGCGTGTATGTTTCATCATAGGTGCATGTTTACTGAGTAAAGCAGTCATGACAACGCCTTTGTGTTGTCGGTACGCTTGCGATGATGAACGATGCGCACCGTGAATGTTAGTCTGCGTCATAAGACGCACAGACGCTCCAATACCCACACGCGTCACAGCAGGAAGCCAGTCTGTGCGTCCAAACAAAGGCGCAAGCATACATGCACGTACCCTTTTATAAAGCTATATAAAAAAAAGGATGTAGTAGTAACGCACACTTTATTGAGGTACAGTATTACATCGCCATTCACCATCTGTGGCTATGCAGACTCATCTATATATACCTTATCTATCCGTTGTCATGCTTGCAAGTCCACAGTCAGGCATAAATAGCTGTTTTCACTATGCACTTTTTAAAGGTTTTTTTTGTTAATATAAATGATTGGCACATATTATCAGTATTACATGATGGAAAATTTTAGATATTTTAAAAACTTTTTAGTGATATTATTCAGCAAATGAAAATGGTGTACATACTGTTACTTATCCATCATTAATGGATTCTGATATGTACTTGTATGCTTTTATTTAAAACCGTATAGCAGATTATTTAACCGATTTTTATTGTGGTTTGCATTGCTTTTCAACATGTTAATGTATGCGTTTATGTTTGTCAATTATTAATTTACATATATTTTTTAAAGTAAAATCATCATCTTATGGTACTAAAGGTTATATTTCTCTTGTTTGGAGTATAGACATTTTTAATTGACACGTAACAAGGAAAATACTTGATCTAGTATTTAAACATCCTCCTTGACCCTGGGCTCCAACACCGCCAGTTGTTGCTCGGAAGTGCTGTTAGCACAGTTAACACTTGCTCCCGTGTTACTGGGGTTCAGTAATGTCAGCTGTTCCCCTGCTGTGTGAACGGCAAAAAGTCCTGCTGCCTCCACCTTGTTCTCTTCTCATCCCTGGGTTACAACACCGCCAGTTGTTTCTCGGAAGTGCTGTTAGCACAGTCTACACTTGCTCCTGTGTTACTGGGGTTCAGTAATGTCAGCTGTTCCCCTGCTGTGTGAACGGCAAAAAGTCCTGCTGCCTCCACCATGTTCTCTTCTCATCCCTGGGTTACAACACCGCCAGTTGTTTCTCGGAAGTGCTGTTAGCACAGTCTACACTTGCTCCTGTGTTACTGGGGTTCAGTAATGTCAGCTGTTCCCCTGCTGTGTGAACGGCAAAAAGTCCTGCTGCCTCCACCCTGTTCTCTTCTCATCCCTGGGTTACAACACCGCCAGTTGTTTCTCGGAAGTGCTGTTAGCACAGTCTACACTTGCTCCTGTGTTACTGGGGTTCAGTAATGTCAGCTGTTCCCCTGCTGTGTGAACGGCAAACAGTCCTGCTGCCTCCACCATGTTCTCTTCTCATCCCTGGGCTACAACACCGCCAGTTGTTTCTCGGAAGTGCTGTTAGCACAGTCTACACTTGCTCTCGTGTTACTGGGGTTCAGTAATGTCAGCTGTTCCCCTGCTGTGTGAACGGCAAACAGTCCTGCTGCCTCCACCATGTTCTCTTCTCATCCCTGGGTTACAACACCGCCAGTTGTTTCTCGGAAGTGCTGTTAGCACAGTCTACACTTGCTCCTGTGTTACTGGGGTTCAGTAATGTCAGCTGTTCCCCTGCTGTGTGAACGGCAAAAAGTCCTGCTGCCTCCACCATGTTCTCTTCTCATCCCTGGGTTACAACACCGCCAGTTGTTTCTCGGAAGTGCTGTTAGCACAGTCTACACTTGCTCCTGTGTTACTGGGGTTCAGTAATGTCAGCTGTTCCCCTGCTGTGTGAACGGCAAACAGTCCTGCTGCCTCCACCATGTTCTCTTCTCATCCCTGGGTTACAACACCGCCAGTTGTTTCTCGGAAGTGCTGTTAGCACAGTCTACACTTGCTCCTGTGTTACTGGGGTTCAGTAATGTCAGCTGTTCCCCTGCTGTGTGAACGGCAAACAGTCCTGCTGCCTCCACCATGTTCTCTTCTCATCCCTGGGCTACAACACCGCCAGTTGTTTCTCGGAAGTGCTGTTAGCACAGTCTACACTTGCTCCCGTGTTACTGGGGTTCAGTAATGTCAGCTGTTCCCCTGCTGTGTGAACGGCAAACAGTCCTGCTGCCTCCACCATGTTCTCTTCTCATCCCTGGGCTACAACACCGCCAGTTGTTTCTCGGAAGTGCTGTTAGCACAGTCTACACTTGCTCCCGTGTTACTGGGGTTCAGTAATGTCAGCTGTTCCCCTGCTGTGTGAACGGCAAACAGTCCTGCTGCCTCCACCATGTTCTCTTCTGATCCCTGGGTTACAACACCGCCAGTTGTTTCTCGGAAGTGCTGTTAGCACAGTCTACACTTGCTCCTGTGTTACTGGGGTTCAGTAATGTCAGCTGTTCCCCTGCTGTGTGAACGGCAAACAGTCCTGCTGCCTCAACTTTAATTTCCATGGGTACCTTCTGCTACCCATCCGGGTTCCAGTACCGTCAGCTGGTTCTCCGCAGTGCCTTTGGCCTAGGTGCCTCCATGTCGGTATCCGAGTTCCAGCAACGTCTGCTGGTCCTTGGTAGTGCTTTGGAGCACAGGTACCTCCTGCTTAGTAACCGTGTCCCAGTAACGTCAGCTGGTCCTCGGTTGTGCCATTGGCTCTTTTCCTTCTGCTGACCCTCCGGGTTCCAGCACAGTCAGCTGGTCCTCATTACTTTCATTGGCTCTTGTACCTTCTGCTACCCATCCGGGTTCCAGTACCGTCAGCTGGTTCTCCGCAGTGCCTTTGGCCTAGGTGCCTCCATGTCGGTATCCGAGTTCCAGCAACGTCTGCTGGTCCTTGGTAGTGCTTTGGAGCACAGGTACCTCCTGCTTAGTAACCCTGTCCCAGTAACGTCAGCTGGTCCTCGGTTGTGCCATTGGCTCTTTTCCTTCTGCTGACCCTCCGGGTTCCAGCACAGTCAGCTGGTCCTCGTTACTTCCATTGGCTTTTGTACCATCACCAACAGGACAAAGAAGGTTAAGACAAACTACAAGATACAGAACAAGAGACAGAAGAACAATAAGCAGAAGATCAAAAAGCAGAAGAACATTAAGTATAAGACCAAAATGAAGAGCAAAATATATGCTCTAAATTCTAAGCAGAAGAAGACTAAGCAGTGTATGGGGGTGAGTCCGTTCCTCCTCGTGGTGCCCCTGGAAAATGCCTGATGCTGCTGCAGGCTAAACTGAACGCGGACAAATACTGTTGTAATTAAAATCTTTCGTGACAGCAAGAACGGAAGGATGAAAATTCAGAGTTTTACAGATTACAAGTACAGGAATGTCTGTCACAAATAAGAATATGATGAAAAGGATGAATAGGAAGAACATGAAGAAGTAGAATATGAAGAATAATAACTGTTTAATAAGAACAATATAAGTAATGTTAACAAAAAGATGAATAGCAAGAAGTTTTAGAAGATTAATAAGGTGAAGATGAAGAATAATTTGATGAGAAAGATGATGCTGCTGAAAATTATGAAGGAGAAAGTGTGTGAAAAGTTAAAAAGGTGAAGACCATGGAAGTTGTGAAACAGACATATTTGACAAAATAGAAAAAAGGTTAACAACATTGTCAATTTGTTCGTCAATCCGAACGTATTTCCTAAAAAAAAAAAAATTAATGCTATTCCATTGGATTGGGTCAAACATCTATGCCTTTAATGTCTCCTCAACCTCCCCCAATACATTCTACATTACTCTTTCTTGTTTTCCTTCATGTACAATTAACCAACAAGGCAAGAATGGGTTTTTTTTAATTTCGATATTTTGTTCCCATAGACTTACATGGGACTTCCGGTATCGGTATCGGGTATCGCCGATATTTTAGTGATATCGGCGATACCATTACGATTCCGATACTTTAGGATATCGGAAAGTATCGCTCAACTCTAATGAGGACCCAACTTGTAAGAAGGAATCTTCAGCTGGACGTACCTGGACAAAAGACATACCTTGTCACGAGGATGGAAGCACGGAGGATCCAGACGCCTTTTGTCTGCATGTCTCTTCATACGGGCGGAGGATGCTTCTAAAGTGGCTTTGGTGTTCTCCCACAACAGGTGTTCTCCCACTGGGTGCATTATGCTGCTATGGGATGCATTATACTCCTATGGGGGTGTATTATACTTCTATGGGGGTGCATTATACTGCTATGGGGCTGCATTATTCTATGGGGTGCATTATACTGCTATAGGGGTGCTTTATACTGCTATGGTGCTGCATTAAACTGCTATCGGGTGCATTTTACTGCTATGGGGCTGCATTATACTACTATGGGGGTACATTAAACTGCTGTGGAGCTGCATTATACTATGGAGTGCAATAAACTGCTGTTGAGCTGTATTATACTATGGGGTGCAATATACTGCTATGGGGGTGCATTATACTACTATGGAGGTGCATTATACTGCTATGGGGGTGCATTATACTACTATGAGGGTGCATTATATCGCAATGGGGGTGCATTATACCGCTATGGGCCTGCATCATACCATTATGGGGCTGAATTATACCACTATGGGGCTGCATTATACCATAGTAAACCAAAAAGAAAAAAAAAACTGCTAAAAATTTAATTTACCTTTTATTAATTAAGTTTAAAACAGAACAAAAGATCCATCTCTATAGACACATTCTGAGGGGATCAGTACTGAGTCAGTTAGCAAATATTAATGTATGCTTTTATATTCACAATGAAAAAAGTTAAGGAAAAGAGGCTGATTCTCAGTTTCCCTACCTGCCAGCGGAGGTTGGCAACCTATGGGAAATTGTTATGGCACCCCCGCTTCTCATCGGCTTGCCCTAACTGACCCTGATAGGGATAGAGGTTGCATTATACCACTATGGGGTGCATTATACTATGGAGGTGCATTATACCGCTATGGGGGGTGCATTATACTGCTATGCGGGTGCATTATACTATACCGTATTTTTCGGACTATAAGACACACCGGACCATAAGACATACCCCAAATTTTCAGATGGGAAATGGTGCGGCAGGTGCGGTGTCCTCCAGTGAAATCCCATCCCAGGCTGGTGCAGCAGGTGCGGCTGGTGCGGCGGTGGTTCTCTGTGTGCGGGGGGCTCCGCTGGCATTTTGTGAAAGTCTGGAGGGCCCGCACATCCATTGCTGCGATGCGGTGGCCTCCGGGAAAATGGCCGCCGGAGTGGCGCATGCTCAGATTGAGATCTTGGCACCAAGATCATGGGACAGAAGACGAGATCTCGGGACAAGATCTCATTGCCGGGATCTCAATCTGAGGTGTACATGGTGCGGTGGTGGTGCTCTGTGGCGCGGGGGCTCCACCGGCATTTTGTGAAAGCCCGGAAGACCCCGCACCTCTATTGCTGCGATGCAGTGGCCTCCGGGAAAATGGCCGCCGGGGGCGGCGCATGCTAAGATTGAGGTCTCGATTATCTAGAATTATTTAGCTGATAAAGTTAAATATCCCAAAGGTGTATAATAATGAATATTGGTAGTAGTAAAGTAATATTTACATATACCCAAGGGAAGAAAGGTAGTACTGCATGACAGTGATCAGCTCACCTACCATAAGACCCGACACGTGTTTCACCATTGCTTCATCAGGGGGATTACAAAAGAGCTGCAGCAGTTCTCAAATTAAAAAAAATATGTGTGCATGAGATTTCTGAATTCTTGTAGATGGTACTGTAAAAAGCATCTTCATATTTTCATAAAAAGCTGCAAAAAATGCTGCATGTGAACATAGCTAGTGTAGCATAAGTAGTTTTATTTTATTTGTTTTTTTAATTAGAAAATATTTTGCCACTCTTCTATCAATTGTCTTTATTCTATCTGCTCCCCCTAAATTTCCACCATCCATGCCTCTAGATCACCCCTGCTGCTATCTGACCTGTGTCTCTACCATACCACATGGACTTTCCATGTGTAAAGCCTGGAGCAGAGATATTCTTTGGGTCCTTTCCAAGCCCTGGTTCAGGGAGCTCCCATGGATAATAGAGTAAGTCGCTTGTGAAAATAAACATGGCGCTGTTATTGAGAAACACGGGAGATGGAAGTTCTCATTACATAAATGTTTTTCTCTCTGACAATGGAGCATATTTATCAATTTAAGACAGTTTCCTGATCTAAATACATAGAATAATATGTCGTATGACTGAACACGACATCTGTTAAAAATTTTGTTGCATGATGCATTGTTTTGACAAGTCGGCATTTTTTTATGTTTCTTTGTTTTAGGCCACATGTTCAGTATTTGGTCAGTATTTTACATCAGTATTTGTAAAAAAAAAAAAAAAAAAACACAAAAATTGAGCTTAACTTGAGTTGGCACACATGCAGCAAATAGAAGCATGTTCACATTGGCCACAGGACACACAAACCTAAAAAAAGGAAAAAGTAAGCAAAACCCTGCTGTAACTAAGTAAATAAAAAGCAAGTATTTTTATACTTTTGTGTATGACTCCAGCCTTAGGCTTCCTCCAGTCTGGGGTTTCGCTGGTGGGGCCCAGTCCTTTAGTCTACCCTTATTCGCACACTGATGTCATTTTTGACCCATGGTAAGCTTTTTTAGACAGTGCAAGTGAGCCGCCCTCCCAGAGCAGTGGGGTACTCGGATCCGAGCCTATTAACTTCTATGGGGATGTCACGGCAACACAGCTCGGTCCGTGGCCCTGGGCGCTCACCATAAAAGGGGGGATATTTACAGGGGAATAAATGTTCATGTAGTTAGTCGTGACGCCACCTGTAGTATCTGGTCAGGGGACCAGCGCTGCTGTGCAGATCCTCTGGAAGGGATGGTGTTGTGCAGCTATAGGTGTTAGGCCTCCTACAGGTGAGGCTGTGTCCTTCCAGGGCAGGTAGATGTGTAGGGATGCAGGACGGAGGGTAACCCGGCAGGGTAGGGACAAGAAGGTGGACACACACACAAGTCTCTTTGGTACCTTTACTGAAGATGTTGCAGGTACAACCCGGAGCACGATAGGGTGAAGGGTGCACATCCAGATTCTCCCACTGAGTAGGTTTAAGGCCTCCTTGTTCCTTGCCTTTCAGTAATGAAGTTCTGGCCTGCATGTAGCTGGGCCTAACTTAGTCTCTGTCCTGCGCCTGGCTGACCTTGTGGTTGGACCTTATCTTGAAGTACACAGTCCCTGCTTGCAGGTACCTACTTGCTGGACTCCGTCCTCCTGGCTCTGTTACGTATCAGCTCTGTGGTGCTCCTGGGACCTGTAGTCCTCCAGGAACTCCGGTGGTATCCTACTGGGTCGTGGAGATCCCCATAGGCTCAGACCCGGCGTCCGGTATATACTTGCTGGGATGAGCTGATTAGGCTCCTCTGCCCCTTTACTACTCTCCTCTTGCTTTCGGCCTACTCGGGCCCTCACACGATTATACACACTGGCAGTTGGTGGGCTGCCTCTTCTGCTGCTCTCAGAGCGTCGGCACGCTCCTACCTCTTTACTGAACTGAACTGAACTCACTCTGCTGCAGACTTGACTCTGTCTTCTCTGTCTGAGCTGTGAGCTGAACTGCACTGAACTCCACTCTGAGCTAAACTGCACTGAACTCCACTCTGAGCTGAACTGAACTCTCTTCCTATCTTCACCCTCCTTTTATATGCCTATCAGGCTCCCTCTGGTGGTCTTAGGGAACGGGTGAAGGTGTGTGTATGTATAGTGAGACCTCTAGTGGTTCAATCCTTCATGCACCCCTCTGGATCTGTGGAAACCGAGCGCAGCTGGGCTCCACACTAGGACTGTCCTGTCAGAGTTGCCTTGACGCGGTGGGATGGCTTTTATGCTATTTTTGATAAAAAACATGTATCATAATGTACATAATGTATCACTAAAAACTCTGTGTTATTTAAATGCACTTGCTTTTTATTTACTTAGTTACAGCATGTGGAGTACTGGCCTGGGAAACTATATCTTAATGCAGATGCCCTGTCTAGACTTCCCTATTTGGTGACTGAAGGTGTCAAAACCCCCGACTTTGGGCAGAGGGGGGCGATATGTGACAAAGTCACTAGCAAAGTACTGGAGGGGAGATATGTTTCACTGAGGCTATTAGCTTCAGTGATTTGAAACCTAGAAATTTGCTCCAGCATGTTATGTGTTGAGAGGGGTTAATTGACCATGTTGAAAGATGGGTTTTTGTGAACAACTGAAGAGTGGGCGGGAGGCTGTCCACCATACCTCCATCCCAGGGCGGAGTCTGGAGGGTAAATACGCAACCCTCAGACTCATTCGGTGTTCAGCAGGCCTGGAGATGCGAACTCCAGAGCTGTGTGTCCTAATAAGGAAAGCTGAACCATTGTAAGTTTGTTTCCCTGAGCAGGTGGATCCCAGCAGCAACACGGACTGTGCTGTATGTTATGTTTTTGTTTTTCCATAGGCCAGAAAGACCATGTTTATTTTTGCTAACTCTGCACTAGTTTATGCAGCATCCTTAATAAAGAAGTGAGAGATTTAAAGAGACAGAGTACCTGTGTCCACCTCTGTGTGCAGCCAAGTGAGCCGATCTACCAAAACAAATTTCCATTTAATAAAATGATTTGTCAAAAATTATTTTCCTACATTACCATTCACTAATATTGATATATTATCTGTATCTCTGTGAAAGTCATAGCTACCTTGTGCACATGCCAACCTAGACACAAAATATAAAGTATCCCAAGCATCTACATTTTTTCTGTGAGAGCCGGAGCTGTCATGACTAGAGTTGAGCGAAATAGGTCGGTCAGATTCAAAAGTCGCCAACTTTCACCAAAGGCGGGTTTCGTTGGCCGAAACCCGACCATAGCGTGCAGTCGGCCATGCGGTCGTGGACCCCAGCGCCCAAGTCGATTTTCCCATAATGCTTGCAGGCGCCTTTTTTCAGCCAATGAGCAAGGACGTACACTGTGGGCAACGAGATGACATCTGCAGCGTCCACCACCATCTTAGAGAAGGGCATTGCAGTGATTGGCTTGCTTTGGGGGCGTCATAGTATCTATAAAAGCCCTGACCGCCGACTGCCATTTTTCTTCTGCCGATATTAACAGTAGGGAGAGGTTGCTGACGCTGTTTATAGTAGGGAGAGAGTTAGGCTGTGGTTCCACGGTCCGGAACCACAGCGCTTTGGACGGAGCGGAAATTCCGCTCCGTCTAAGCCCCGCCCCCTTTATGACGCGCGATCTTTCCGGAGGTGTTCAGGACACCTCCGGAACACCTCCGGAAAGAACGCAGGGCTACATAGCCCTGTGTTAATTCTGTTGCGGCGACGCACCGTCGCCGCAATACGCGAGGACATGCTGCAGTCTAAAAAGACGCGCCACATGTCCGTTTACGCAGGTCTGCCACCTGCGTATTGTTACGCATAGTGGAGACGGGATTTCTTGAAATCCCCTCCACTATGCTGTAACATCTGGACGCTGCGTGTTTGGCGCCGCGCCAGCGCACAGCGCCAAACATGCAGCGTTTCCTGACCGTGGAAACTCACCCTTAGGGCTGGAAAGAGAAGTTCCTCTTTGCTTGTGCTGATAGCGATTGTGCTGTACAGTTAGTGTGCAGCGACATGGGAGAATTTTCTTGTGTGCAGCAGCGCTGGTTATTAGGCTGCCTGATAGCTGTATTGCTGTGTGTACAATGCTGTGCTGACTGCTTTTTACACAGCACTAATACTTTTATTCTTTTTTTTCTGCACACTTACCGACAGTTCAATTTTTCCCACACCGTATAGAGCTGTACGCTTCTCACACACCACCGTGTACCGGCTGGTATCACGGACAAATACAGTACATGCTGACTATCTGTGTGTGACTCCGGAAATATATACGGAGATTGCAATTTTCCCCTACACCGTATACAGCTGTACACTTCTGATACAGTACCGTATATCTGCTCTTTGTATTACGGTCAAATCCATAATGAGAGAGCGTCCGTGTGTGACTCCGGAAATTTATACGGAGATTGCAATTTTCCCCTACACCGTATACAGTTGTACACTTTTGAGACAATACCGTATATCTGCTCTTTGTATTACGGTTAAATCCATACTGAGTAGAGATGAGCGACTTTCCCTTTTTTCTGGTCGAGTCGGGTTTCACAGAACCCGACTTTCGCAAAAGTCGGGTCGAGTGAAATCGGCCGACTAGCGTGAAAAGTCGTGTTTTAGCCGAAACACGAAACCCAATGCAAGTCAATGGGGAAGCAATGTCGGGGGGAGAACAGTAAACACACCTGCAGTGCCCATTTTCAGCGCCGGCGGGCAGCTCAGCCAAAGAGGGGTGCCGGCGCGGCTTTGAGCGTCGCGGGATTCAAATTCTCCGCCAAAGCCGCGCCGGCACCGCTCGTTGGCTGAGCCGCCCGCCGGCTCAGCCAATGAGGTCGCGGGATTCAAATCCCCCGCCATTGGCTGAGCAGTGCCGCCCGGCTTTGTGTGTGTGTGTGTGTGTACGCAGGCATCGTCCGATGGGACTACAAGTCCCATCCGGCTATGCCTGCTACACTGTCAGTCCATGTGTCTGTGTGTGTGTGTGTGTGTGCGCGCGCGAGGCTGTGTGTGTATATGCAGGCATAGTCCGATGGGACTACAAGTCCCATCCGGCTATGCCTGCTACACTGTCAGTGAGTGACACATTAGCCAATGATGGGACAGTAGTACTCCCATCATCCGGCTAATGTGTTGAATGTAAAAAAAAACATACATTACATACACAACACACAGAACATATAACACAGAACATACACATAACATACAACACATAACATACAGTACATTCATATAACATACAACACATAACATACATATAACATACATATAACACATAACATACATATAACATACAACACATAACATACAAAACATACATATAACATACAACACATAACATACAGAACATACATATAACACATAACATACTGAACATACATATAACATACAGAACATACATATAACATACAACACATAACATACATATAACATACAACACATAACATACATATAACATACAACACATAACATACAGAACATACATATAACATACAACACATAACATACATATAACATACAACACATAACATACAGAACATACATATAACACATAACATACTGAACATACATATAACATACAGAACATACTATAACTACAACACATAACATACATAAACATACAACACATAACATACATATAACATACAACACATAACATACAGAACATACATATAACACAACATACAACACATAACATACAGTACATTCATATAACATACAACAACAACATACATATAACATACATATAACACATAACATACAGAACATACATATAACATACAGTACATACAACACATAACATACATATAACATACAGTACATACATATAACATACAACACATAACATACAGAACATACACATAACACATAACATACAGAACATACACATAACGCATTACATACAGAACATACACATAACATACAACACATAATATAGAGTACATACTCACCAATCACCTATTCCCCGATGCCATCGTCTCCTGTAATAAAAATAAAATAATAAAGCAACCTATACATCACCTGTCCGCCGTAGTCCAGATAATAACGAGTGTCCCACAACGATCTCCGGTCTAAAACGCTGACATCGGGTGATGTCAGCGCTCTACAACCGCTCCTGCGATGCACTGACATCAGACGCCAGGAGAGAATGACGTCACTTCCGTTTATTCTCTCACTGGCAATGCTGAGTGAGAAAATTCCCACGCAGCATTGCCATAAAGTGAGAGAACGAACTCAGTGATGCACTGCAGGAGCCATTGACTCCTGTCAGTGCATCACTGGGAGGCCCTACAGAGCAGTGGCATCACCTGATGTCACTGTTCTATAGGGGAGACTGTCGTGGGACATTCGTTATTAATTGGACTGCGTCGGACAGGGAGTATACGGTTGTTTTTATTTTTTTAACGCTTTATTACAGGAGATCTAGGGCGTCGCATGATCTGAACGTATAATAAAGATATGAAAACCGTGTTGTGTTTTTATTTCATTAAAATAATTTATTCTTATGCGTGTGTTGTTTTTTAACCCTTTAGTAATTTAAGATGAATAATGGATAGGTGTCTTATTGACGCCTCTCTATTATTAATTGGCTTAATATCGCCTTACAATAGCAAGGTGATGTTAACCCCTTATTACCCCATATCCCACCGCTACAGGGGAGTGGGAAGAGAGGGGCTAAGTGCCGGAATTGGCGCATCGCACAGATGCGCCAATTCTGGGGCGGCTGGGTGCTGGTATTTTTAGCCAGGGGGGTGCGCCAATATCCATTGCCCCTTCCTAGGCTATGAATATCAGCCCGCAGCTGTCTGCGTAGCCTTTCTGGCTTTACATTACTGGGGGACCCCACGTCATTTTTTTTGTGGGTCCCCCTATTTTAATAGCCAGTAAAGGCTAGCTGCGGGTTGATAATCAAAGCCTGGGAAGTTCCATGGGTATTAACCCCTTCCCAGGCTAGAAATATTGGCCCAAGCCGTCGGCTTCCCCCTTGGCGCAGAAAATTGCGCGGGAGCCCACGCCATTTTTTTTCTCATTTTGTAAAAAATGTACGCTATTGCGTGAAGATTTTGTGTGTGTGCGCGCGGGTCTTTAACTATTTATGTACCATTCTATCTATTATCTACCATATATACTCGAGTATAAGCCGACCCGAGTATAAGCCGACCACCCTAATTTTGCCACAAAAAACTGGAAAAACTTATCGACTCGAGTATAAGCCTAGGGTGAAATGAGATTATGCCCCAAGCTGCCCCCAATTATTATGCCCCACAAGTGCTCCATGTATTGTGCCCATATGCTGCCCCATGTATTATGCCCCATAGATGCTCCATAGATTGTTCCCCATATGCTGCCCAAAGATTGTGCCCCATAGATACTCCAAGATTGTGCCCCCATAATGCTCCCATAGATTGTCCCCCATAGATGCCCTTAGATTATGCCCCCATAGATGTCCATGTATTATGCCCTCATAGATCTCCATAGATTGTGTCCTCATAGATTATGCCCCCATAGATGCTCCATAGATTATGCCCCCCTAGATGCCCCATGTATTATGCCCCCATAGATTATGCCCCTATAGATCTCCAGATTGTGCCCCCATAGATTATGCGCCTATAGATGCTCCATAGATTGTGCCCCCATGTATTATGCCCCCATAGATTATGCCCTATAGATGCTCCATAGATTTGCCCCATATGCTGCCCATGTATTGTGCCCCATATGCTGCCCATGTATTGTGCCCCATAGATGCTCCATAGATTGTGCCCCCATAGATGCTCCATAGATTTGTGCCCCCATAGATGCTCCATAGATTGTGCCCCCATAGATGCTCCTTAGATTATGCCCCCATAGATGCCCCTATTCCCATATTATTCCTTTCCCCATAGATTGTTGCCCCCATAGATATGCCCCCATAGATGCTCCATAGATTATGCCCCCCCTAGATGCCCCATGTATTATGCCCTCATAGATTATGCCCCTATAATGCTCCATAGATTGTGCCCCCATAGATTATGCCCCTATAAGATGCTCCATAGACTGTGCCCACATAGATTAAGCCCCCATAGATTATGCCCCCATAGATGCTCCATAGATTGTGCCCCCATAGATTATGCTCCCATAGATGCTCCATAGTATAGGTCCCTTATGCTGCCGCAGCTGCTGCTGCAAAAAAAAAGACATACTCACCCTCGTCGCTGGGGGCCAGGTGCCGGTGTCTTGAGCAGGGGGGACACCGGCGCGCTATGGGGACAGGTGGCGGTGTCACCGCTCGCTCAGGCCCCGGCAACTGCGATATTTACCTGTCACCCGGGTCCACCGCTGAGCGCTGCTGTCTTCCGGTCCCCCCAGCAGTGAATGATCAGGCAGAGGGCGCGGCGCGCAGTAACCACGTCATCGCTCCCTCTGCCTGAACATCGCAGCAAGAGGACCCGAGGACACAGTTGCGAGCAGCGGTGGAACGGAACAGTAAAAATCGCTTATACTCACCCTTCCGCCGGCGCGTCTCTGCCCCTTTCTCTTCCCCCGCGCTCTCAAAGGGGCCAGTGTTCAGCGGACAGGTGGTACCGCTCATGAAAGTCATGAATAAAGTTTTATATTCATGACTTTCATGAGCGGTACCACCTGACCGCTAACACAGGCGCCGGAGACCATGAGAGAAGAGCAGGGGGGCTGCAGAGACCGCGCCGCGGAGGGGTGAGTATATAGAACAGCTGCGCTCCCCTCTCCCCTGTATATGACCAGTATAAGCCGAGAGGGGGACTTTCAGCCCTAAAAAATGGGCTGAAAATCTCGGCTTATACTCGAGTATATACAGTATTTATTTTCTGTCTATGTATCTATTCTCTATCTATCTATCTATCTATCTATCATCTATTTTTATCTATCTATCTATCTATCTATCTATCTATCTACTATCTATCTATTATCTATCTATTATCTACCTATCATTATCTATCTATATCTATCTATCATCTTTTCTATCTGTCTATCTTCTATCTATTATCTATCTATCTATCTATTTATCTATCATCTATTTATTATCTATCTATCTATCTATCTATCTATCTATCTATCTATCTATTATATATTTATCTATTATCTAGCTATCTGTCTATCTATCTATCTATCTATCTATCTATCTATCTATTATCTATTATCTATTTACCATCTACTATCTATCTATCTATCTATCTATCTATCTATCTATCTATCTATCTATCTATCTATCTATCTATCTATCTTATATCTATCTATCTATATATCTGTCTAGGCCGGAGTCACACACACCGTATAAAAATCGGTCCGAAATTATACGGCCGTAATAAGCAAAAAGTCCCCTGAACAGTGATTCGTATGTCATCCGTGTGCAATGCGAGGATGCGTTTTCCTCGCACCCAAAAATATCTGTGTGTCATCCGTATGCATCCGACGGCGAGATTTTCTCGCCGGCTTGCAAAACCGACATATAATGTACCCAAATGACAGTCTTAAATACACAAAAGAAAGAAAAGATATATACACATAGAATACATATATATACATATATGCATGTCATTGTGACACATATATAGGGTACATACCCATTTGCGAGAAACAAAAACGGCCCGTTTCCGGATGTAAAAAACGGTCAGATTCTATGCAATTGCATGCGATTTATAAGCGATTTTTAATTGCACCCTCATTTTTTCCATCCGTTTTGCAACTGTATGCAATGCGATTTAAACATGATGTTTTACATACAGCAATTCTCTCTATGTAAAAACTCATGTTAAAAATCACATACATAGCAAAATTTAGCCGCTAATTCATTGCCGGCTTCAATGCAGAATCCAACATGAAATGACAACATGGTTTAGATACAGTAAACCATTTAATTTCATGTAGTTTGAAAAATATGCGATTTTTAATTGCACCCTGTTTTTCATCCGTTTGCCATTCGTATGCAATGGGATTTAAACATGACGTTTGACATAGAGCAGTTCTCTGTATGTAAAAACTCATGTTAAAATCACATTGTAAAAAAAAAAACTACACCAAAAGAAAATAATTATATATATACAGTACAACCAAAAGTTTGGACACACCTTCTCATTCAAAGTTTTTTTCTGTATTTTCATGACTATGAAAATTGTAGAATCACACTGAAGGCATCAAAACTATGAAGTAACACATGTGGAATTAGACATTACACTTTACAAAAAAGTGTGTAACAACTGAAAATATGTTTTATATTCTAGGTTCTTCAAAGTATCCACCTTTTGCTTTGATTACTGCTTTGCACGCAGAAAAGCTGACTCTACATGCCTGGTTCCCACTGTGAAGCATGGAGGAGGTGGTGTGATGGTGTGGGGGTGCTTTGCTGGTGACACTGTTGGGGATTTATTCAAATTGAAGTGGTGAGCGGTCCAGCTCACCCCCCAAAATGTTGTGAATAGGCTGGAAATGATTTCCCGAGCAGAAGCTCCCTCTGGTGGTTGCAAACGGTACTGGACTGTCCAGTGAAGATTGTGAGGATTGGGAATCAGGTGTTACTGACTGTCTTATATAAGGGAGTCACCTTCCCATCAGGGTTGCCGGTGACAATTGTTCTGGTCTCAATCCTGATTTCCTGTTTCCTTTGTAGCCTGCTGTGTCGTGTCTGAATCTCCTGCTACAGATAAGACATTTTCTTCTTTTTGTTTTTGTGCTTGATTTTTGCATTTTGTCCTGCACTTCTGTGGGGGCCTTCAGGGTCCCCTCTGGGGGCTTTTGCCCTCTCAGTTCAGTTCAGCCACTGTTGTTTGTACATTTGCTTTTTCCAGTTTTTTCAGTGGCTGCTGTTTTGTTTTTGGTTACACCAGAGAACTAATTTAGGGGTAGAGGTCGTGTGATCTCAGGTGTTTTTGAAATTAGTAGAGTTGGTGCTTTCAGGGTTTTTTGGGATTGCAGTAAGTGCCCTTCCTATCCTTTTCTTTAGTAAGTTTGGGCCCCAACGTTTGCTCATACTATTTTCTGTCTGTGTCATATTTCTTCTTGTCTAACCGCCATTACATGTTTGGGGGCTTTCTATGTTCTTTGGGGGATCTGCCCGGGGCAGATAGCTTTCCTCTTTCTATCTTTAGTGTAAGTTAGTTTCTCAGGCTGTGACGAGGCGTCTAGGCCAACGTAGGAACGCTCCACGGCTGCCTCTAGTTGTGGTGGTTAGTCAGGGTACTGCAATCTCATAGTTTCCAACTGCTCTGGTGTATTTCCTTTTTTGCCTGCTCTCCTCAGTTACCAAATCATACAGTATCACCGGCCAAACTGAAAAATTATATGGATACTCACAGAAGGGAAAATATTGTGAAAGAAAAAGTTGTCAGAGTTGTCAGAGATTTTTTTTTTCTCTGTTTTTGCATTTTTTTTCCCTCTGTATCTCTGGGTGCTGAGGAGGATATTTTTTATTTTTTTCCTCAATGGAGTTTGCACAGTTGTCTGGCTGTGTGGATCAGCTTGCCACTGAAGTTCGGAGTATTGCTACCTATCTTGCTAGGTTGCCTGTTGTTGGAACCTAGGATTCCCATGCCAGATTTGTTTTTAGGGGATCGAGCTAAAATTTCTGAATTTCAAAAATAACTGTAAATTGTTTTTTGCCTTAAAATCTAATCCTCAGGGAACGCAGCGCAGCAGGTTCAAATTGTCATCTCTCTCCTGCGCGGCGACCCTCAGGATTGGGCTTTTTCCCTGACACCTGGGGATCCTGTTTTGAGTGATGTTGATGCGTTTTTTTCAGGCTTTGGGGTTATTGTACGATGAGCCTAATGTCACTGATCAAGCTGAAAAAACTTTGTTTGGCATTAAGTCAGGGGCTTAGGACGCTGAGTTATACTGTCAGAGATTCCGTAGGTGGGCATTCCTGACCAAATGGAATGACGACCTTTGGCAGCTCTTTTTCGGAAGGAACTGTCAGATAATGTAAAGGATGTTATGGTGGGATTCCCGTTCCCTCGGTCTCAATGATTCAAATGTCATTAGGATTCAAATTGACAGACGTTGCGTGACGGAAAGGTATGCGTGGAATAATGTTGCCTTGTGAACCTGCTTCTGAATCCATGCAGTGTGATAGAGTGGTTTCTGGGGCACAGCGTCTTTGAATTTCGAAAGCGCAATGGTTATGTTTCTACTGTGGTGATGCCTCTCATGCTATTTCTGTCTGCCCTAAGCGGGGAAGACGTTTTGCTCGCTCAGTTTGTCTTGGGTAGTGTTCAGACTAAGTTTTTGTTAACTGTTACCTGATATGCTCTCTGTCCTCATTTTCTGCTCAGGCTCTTGTTTGATTCTGGAGCAGCTATAACCTGATGGATTTTGATTTTGCTAAACGTTGGGGGTTTTCCCCTTGATACCCCTACGGAAGTCTATTCCCCTACCGGATCGATTCTACCCCTTTGGCTGAGAATAAACCTCAGTTCTCTACTCAGGTGATAATGAGGGTAGAACCTGACATCAGGAGAGTTGCAAATTTTTGGTTCTGTAAATCTGCATGAAAATTATCGTACTGGGTTTCCCTTGGTTACAGTCTCATAATCCTGTTTTGGATTGGAAATCTGTGTCTGTTACCAGTTGGGGCTGTCAATGTTTAATACCAACACTCCTGTTTTTTCTGCCTCCCCCCAGGCTCAGGATGTTCTGACTTTTGATTGATTTTTCTGATGTGTTTAGCGAAAGTAAATCTGCATCCTTACCTCCCCAAGGAGCTATGACTGCGCTATTGAATAAGGCCTGGTAGTAAATTCCCTAAAGGTCGCCTTTTTAACTTGTCTGTACCTGAACATGACGCTATGCGGTCTTATATCAAGGAGTCATTGGAGAAGGGTCATATCAGACCATCCTCTTCACCCTTAGGTGCCGGTTTTTTCTTTGTGGCCAAAAAGGATGGTTCATTAAGGCCGTGTATTGATTATCGTCTCTTGAACAATATTACTGTGAAATATCAATATCCGTTACCCTTGATCTCTGATCTGTTTTCCAGGGTGAAAAAGCTACTTGGTTTACCAAGCTTGACCTCAGGGGGCATATAACCTTTTCCGCATTAAGCACGGGGATGAATGGAAGACGGCATTTAAATACCCCTGAAGGGCATTTTGAGTACCTGTGATGCCCTTTGGGCTCACTAATGCTCCTTCTGTCTTCCCAGTCCTTCATGAATGACATTTTCAGGGATTTTGTGGATAAATTTCTGATTGTTTATTTGGATGATATCTTGATTTTTTCCATGACTGGGACTCTCATGTAAAAAATGTTCGGACTGTGTTCCAGATTTTGAGAGAGAATGCTCTGTATGTGAAGGGATCAAAGTGTCTTTTTGGCGTTCAAGGATCTCATTTCTGGTTTCATTTTGTCCCCATCTGTTATTGAAATGGACCCGGTCAAAGTTCAGGCTATCTTGTTGGGTCCAACCTACTTCTTTAAAGGCTCTTCAAAGATTCTTGGTTTTGCCATTTTTTATCGTAAATTTATTGGTAATTTTCTCTGTTATTGTTAAACCATTAACTGTTTTGACCAAGAAGGGTTCTGATGTGGTGAATTGGCCTCCTGAGGCAGTCTCTGCATTTCAGGAACTTAAGCAGAGATTCACTTCTGCTCCTGTTCTAACGCAGCCTGATGTTTCTCTACCATTTCAGGTGGAGGTTGATGCCTCTGAAATTGGGGCAGGTGCCGTTTTGTCCCAAAGAGATCCAGAGACCTCTAAAAGTAACCCTTGTGCTTTTTCTCTCGAAAATTTTCTCCCACTGAACGTAATTATGACGTGGTAATCGGGAGTTTATTAGCCATGAAGTGGGCTTTTGAAGAGTGGGAGACATTGGCTGGAGGGAGCCAAACATCAGGTGGTGGTCTTACTGACCATAAGAATTTAGTTTACTGGAATCTGCCAAGCGACTTAATCCTAGACAGGCCAGGTGGGCCTTGTTTTTTCACACTTTTTAATTTTGTGGTTTCATTTCTTCCTGGCACTAAAAATGTTAAGGCGGATGCCCTCTCGAGGAGTTTCCTGGCGGACTCTCCTGAGTTATCTGATCCTTCTGTTATTTTGAAAGAGGGTGTAGTTCTTTCCGCCATCTCGCCCAATTTGAGACTGGCTCTGAGGGGTGCCAGGAAGATAAGCCCGAGCGCTGCCCTGTTGGAAATGTTTGTCCCGGACCAGTGGAAAAAGAGTGTAATGTCTGAGATTCATTGTTCCCGCGTTGGCCGGTCATCCCGGAATTTTTGGTACCAGGGACTTGGTTGGTCGGTCCTTTTGGTGGCCTACCTTGTCTCGTGATGTCAGGGAGTTTGTGCAGTCCTGCGGGACTTGCTCTCGCTCCAAGCCTTGCTCTCGTTCTAGTGGTTTGTTGATGCCATACCTGTGCCCAAGAGACCATGGACCCATATCTCTATGGATTTCATTTCCGACCTCCCTGTTTCTCAGAGAATGACCGTCATCTGGGTGATTTGCGATAGGTTTTCCAAGATGATACATCTTGTGCCATTCCCTAAGTTGCCTTCCTCCTCTGAATTGGTGCCTTTGTTCCTTCAGCACGTGTTCGTTTACACGGCATTCCTGAGAACATGTGTCTGACAGAGGAGTCCAGTTTGTTTCCAGATTTTGGAGGACCTTTTGTTCTAAAATTGGTGTTCAATTGTCTTTCTCCTCGGCGTTTCATCCTCAGACCAATGGTCAAACTGAGAGAACAAACCAGACATTGGAGACTTATCTAAGATGCTTTGTGTCTGCTGATCAGGATGACTGGGTCTCTTTTTGCCTTTGGCTGAGTTTGCTCTTAAATAATAGGCTAGCTCTGCCACTTGATGTCTCCATTTTTTCTGTAATTCTGGTTTCACCCTCGATTTTCTTCTGGACAGACGGAGGCTTCTGTCTGCCCGGTGTTGACTCTGTTGTGGAGCGTATGCAACAGATTTGGGACCAGGTAGTGGAGAGGTTGTCCCTCTCTCAGAGAGGGCCCAGCGGTTTGCTAACCGCATAGGACTGATGGTTCTCGGTTTAAAGTGGGGGACTTGGTCTGGTTGTCCTCAAGAAATATTCCTATGAGAGTGGCATCCTAAATTTAAGCCTAGGTTCATTGACCTTATAAGATCATGGAGATTCTTAACCCTGTTTCTTTTCGTTTGCTTCTTCCAGGGACATTTAAGATCCATAACGTGTTCCACAAGTCCTTGTTGAAGAGGTTGTTGACCAGTGGTTCCTACTACTGTGCCTCCTGACCCTGTTTTGGTTGAGGGCAATCTGGAGTATGTGGTTGAGAAAATATGAATTCTCGTTTTTCTAGACGGAAACTCCAGTATTTGGTTAAATGGAGAGGTTATGGTCAGGAAGACAATTCTTGGGTGTTTGCTTCGGACATCCATGCTAGGAGACTCATCCGTACGTATCATAGAACTCATCCTGACCGACCTGGTTGCTCAAATGAGGTTCGGTGACCCCTCCTCAAGGGGGGGTACTGTTGTGAATAGGCTGGAAATGAGTTCTGAGCAGAAGCTCCCTCTGGTGGTTGCAAACGGTACTGGACTGTCCAGTGAAGATTGTGAGGATTGGGAATCAGGTGTTACTGACTGGTCTTATATAAGGGAGTCACCTTCCCATCAGGTTGCCGGTGATCAATTGTTCTGGTCTCAATCCTTGATTCCTGTTTCCTTTGTAGCCTGCTGTGTCGTGTCTGAATCTCCTGCTTACAGATAAGACATTTTCTTCTTTTTGTTTTTGTGCTTGATTTTTGCATTTTGTCCTGCACTTCTGTGGGGCCTTCAGGTCCCCTCTGGGGGCTTTTGCCTCTCAGTTCAGTTCAGCCACTGTTTTTGTACATTTGCTTTTTCCAGTTTTTTCAGTGGCTGCTGTTTTGTTTTTGGTTACACCAGAAACTAATTTAGGTGGTAGAGGTCGTGTGATCTCAGGTGTTTTTGAAATTAGTAGAGTTGGTGCTTTTCAGGGTTTTTGGGATTGTAGTAAGTGCCCTTCCTATCCTTTTCTATTAGTAAGTTTGGGCCCCAACGTTTGCTCATACTATTTTCTGTCTGTGTCAGTATTTCTTCTTGTCTAACCGCAATTACATGTTTGGGGCTTTCTATGTTCTTTGGGGATCTGTTGTGAATGGGTTTGAGATGAGTTCTGAGCAGAGGCTCCCTCTGGTGGTTACAAGCGGTACTAGTGAAGATTGTGAGGACTGGGAATCAGGTGTTACTGACTGGTCTTATATAAGGGAGTCATTTTCCCATCAGGGTTGCCGGTGATCAATTGTTCTGGTCTGAATCCTTCATTCCAGTTTCCCTTGTAGCCTGCTGTGTCGTGTCTGCATCTCCTGCTTCCAGATAAGTCTTTTTCTTCTTTTGTGTTTGTGCTATATTTTTGCATTTTGTCCTGCACTTCTTTGGGGCCTTCTGGGTCCCCTCCGGGGGCTTCTGCCTTCTCAGTTTAATTCAGCCACTGAGTTTTGTTCTTTTGCTTTTTCCAGTTTTTTCAGTGGCTGCTGTTTTGATTTTGTTACACCAGAGAGCTAATTTAGGTGGTAGAGGTCGTGTGATCTCAGGTGATTTTGAAATTAGTAGAGTTGGTGTTTTTCAGGGTTTTCTGGGATTGCAGTAAGTACCCTTCCTATCCTTTTCTATTTAGATAGTTTGGGCCCCAGCGTTTGCTCATACTATTTTCATCCTGTGTCTGTATTTCCTCTTGTCTAACCGCCTTTACATGTTTGGGGGCTTTCTATTATCTTTGGGGTTCTGCTCCGGGGCAGATAGCTTTCCTATTTCTATCTTTAGGTGTAGTTAGTTTCTCAGGCTGTGACGAGGCGTCTAGGACCAACGTAGGAACGCTCCACGGCTGCCTCTAGTTGTGGTGGTTAGTCAGGGTACTGCAATCCCATAGATTCCAACTGCTCTGGTGTATTGCCTTTTTTACCTGCACTCCTCAGCTACCGAAACATAACAGTATCACCGGCCCAAAAAATTGAAAATTGTATGGTACTCACAGAAGGGAAAAAATATTGTGATAGAAAAAAGGTTGTCAGAGTTGTCAGAGATATTTTCTGTTTGTTGCATTTTTTTTTTTTTCCCTCTGTATCTCTGGGTGCTGGGGAGGATCTTTTTTCCCAATGGAGTTTGCACAGTTGTCTGGCCGTGTGGATCAGCTTGCCACTGAGGTTCGGAGTATTGCTATCTATCTTGCTGGTTGCCTGTTGTGAACCTAGGATCCCCATGCCAGATTTGTTTTTAGGGGATCGAGCTAAGTTTCAGAATTTCAAAAATAATTGTAAATTGTTTTTTGCCTTAAAATCTAAGTCCTCAGGAAACGCAGCGCAGCAGGTTCAAATTATCATCTCTCTCCTGCCGCGATCCTCAGGATTGGCTTTTTCCCTGATACCTGGGGATCCATTTGAGTGATGTTGATGCGTTTTTTCAGGCTTTGGGGTTATTGTACGATGAGCCTAATGTCACTGATCAAGCTGAAAAAGCCTTGTTGGCATTAAATCAGGGGCTTGATGACGCTGAGTTATACTGTCAGAGATTCCGTAGGTGGGCAGTCCTGACCAAATGGAATGACGACGCATTGGCGGCCCTTTTCCGGAAGGGTCTGTCAGATAATGTAAAAGATGTTATGGTGGGATTCCCAGTCCCCTCTGGTCTCAATGATTCTATGTCATTAGCGATTCAAATTGACAGACGTTTGCGTGAGCGGAGAAGTATGCGTGGTATGGTGTTGCCTTGTGAACCAGCTCCTGAAACCATGCAGTGTGATAGAGTGGTGTCGGGGCACAGCGTCATGAGTTTCGAAAGCGCAATGGGTTATGTTTCTACTGTGGTGATGCCTCTCATGCTATTTCAGTCTGCCCTAAGCGGGGAAGACGTTTTGCATGCTCAGTTGTCTTGGGTAGTGTTCAGACTAAGTTTTTATTAACTGTCACTCTGATATGCTCTCTGTCCTCATTTTCTGCTCAGGCTTTCGTTGATTCTGGAGCAGCTATTAACCTGATGGATTATGATTTTGCTAAACGTTGTGGGTTTCCCTTGATACCCCTACGAAGTCTATTCCCCTACTGGGGATCGATTCTACCCCTTTGGCTGAGAATAAACCCCAGTTTTCTACTCAGGTGATAATGAGGGTTGAACCTGATCACCAGGAGTGCTGCAAATTTTTGGTTCTATATAATCTGCATGACATTATAGTGCTGGTTTCCCTTGTTGCAGTCTCATAATCCTGTTTTGGATTGGAAGTCTGTGTCTGTGGCCAGTTGGGGCTGCCAATGTGTTAATACCAACACTCCTGTTTTTTCTGCCTCCCCCAAGCTCAGGATGTTCCTGACTTTTTGTTTGATTTTTCTGATGTGTTTAGCGAAAGTAAATCTGCATCCTTGCCTCCCCATAGGAGCTATGACTGCGCTATTGAATTAGTGCCGGGTAGTAAATTCCCTAAAGGTCGCCTTTTTAACTTGTCTGTACCTGAACATGACGCTATGCGGTCTTATATCAAGGAATCATTGGAGAAGGGTCATATCAGACCATCCTCTTCACCCTTAGGTGCCGGTTTTTTCTTTGTGGCCAAAAAAGATGGTTCATTAAGGCCGTGAATTGATTATCGTCTCTTGAACAATATTACTGTGAAATATCAATACCCGTTACCCTTGATTTCTGACCTGTTTTCCAGGGTGAAAAATGCTACTTGGTTTACCAAGCTTGACCTCAGGGGGGCGTATAACCTTATTCGCATTAAGCACGGGGATGAATGGAAGACGGCATTCAATACCCCTGAAGGGCATTTTGAGTACCTAGTGATGCCCTTTGGGCTCACTAATGCTCCTTCCGTCTTCCAGTCCTTCATGAATGACATTTTCAGGGATTTTGTGGACAAATTTCTGATTGTTTATTTGGATGATATCTTGATTTTTTCTAATGACTGGGACTCTCATGTGAAACATGTTCGAACTGTGTTCCAGATTTTGAGAGAGAATGCTCTGTATGTGAAGGGATCAAAGTGTCTTTTTGGCGTACAGAGGATCTCATTTCTGGGATTCATTTTGTCCCCATCTGTTATTGAAATGGACCCGGTCAAGGTTCAGGCCATCTGTGATTGGGTCCAACCTACTTCATTAAAGGCTCTTCAGAGATTTTTGGGTTTTGCCAATTTTTATCGTAAATTTATTGGTAATTTCTTCGGTTATTGTTAAACCATTAACTGATTTGACCAGAAAGGGTTCTGATGTGGTGAATTGGCCTCCTGAGGCAGTCTCTGCATTTCAGGAACTTAAGCAGAGATTCACTTCTGCCCCTGTTCTACGGCAGCCTGATGTTTCTCTGCCATTTCAGGTGGAGGTTGATGCCTCTGAAATTGGGGCAGGTGCCGTTTTGTCCCAAAAAGATCCAGAGACCTCTAAAAGTAACCCTTGTGCCTTTTTCTCTCGAAAATTTTCTCCTACTGAACGTAATTATGACGTGGGTAATCGGGAGTTATTGGCCATGAAGTGGGCTTTTGAAGAGTGGAGACATTGGCTGGAGGGAGCCAAACATCAGGTGGTGGTCCTTACTGACCATAAGAATCTGGTCTATCTGGAATCTGCCAAGCGACTCAATCCTAGACAGGCCAGGTGGGCCTTGTTTTTCACACGTTTTAATTTTGTGGTTTCCTTTCTTCCTGGCACTAAGAATGTTAAGGCGGATGCCCTCTCGAGGAGTTTCCTTGCGGACTCTCCTGAGTTATCTGATCCTTCTGTTATTTTGAAAGAGGGTGTAGTTCTTTCCGCCATCTCGCCCAATTTGAGACTGGCTCTGGAGGGTGCCAGGAAGATAAGCCCGAGCGCTGCCCTGTTGGGAAATTGTTTGTCCCGGACCAGTGGAAAAAGAGTGTAATGTCTGAGATTCATTGTTCCGCATTGGCCGGTCATCCCGGAATTTTTGGTACCAGGGACTTGGTTGGTCGGTCCTTTTGGTGGCCTACCTTGTCTCGTGATGTCAGGGAATTTGTGCAGTCCTGCGGGACTTGCTCTCGCTCCAAGCCTTGCTCTCGCTCTAGTGGTTTATTGATGCCATTGCCTGTGCCCAAGAGACCATGGACCCATATCTCTATGGATTTCATTTCCGATCTTCCTGTTTTCAGAGAATGACCACCATCTGGGTAATTTGTGATAGGTTTTCCAAAATGATACATCTTGTGCCATTACCTAAGTTGCCTTCCTCCTCTGAATTGGTGCCGTTGTTCCTTCAGCACGTGGTTCGTTTACACGGCATTCCTGAGAACATTGTGTCTGACAGAGGAGTCCAGTTTGTTTCCAGATTTTGGAGGACTTTTTGTTCTAAACTGGGTGTTCAATTGTCTTTCTCCTCGGCATTTCATCCTCAGACCAATGGTCAAACTGAGAGAACAAACCAGACATTGGAGACTTATCTTAGATGCTTTGTGTCTGCTGATCAGGATGACTGGGTCTCTTTTTTGCCTTTGGCTGAGTTTGCTCTTAATAATAGGGCTAGCTCTGCCACTTTGATGTCTCCGTTTTTCTGTAATTCTGGGTTTCACCCTCGATTTTCTTCAGGACAGACGGAGGCTTCTGTCTGTCCAGGGGTTGACTCTGTTGTGGAGCGTATGCAACAGATTTGGGACCAGGTAGTGGAGAGGTTGTCCCTCTCTCAGGAGAAGGCCCAGCGTTTGCTAACCGGCATAGGACTGATGGTCCTCGGTTTAAAGTGGGGGACTTGGTCTGGTTGTCCTCAAAGAATATTCCTATGAGAGTAGCATCTCCTAAATTTAAGCCTAGGTTCATTGGACCTTATAAGATCATGGAGATTATTAATCCTGTTTCTTTTCGTTTGCTTCTTCCAGGGACATTTAAGATCCATAACGTGTTCCACAAGTCCTTGTTGAAGAGGTTTGTTGTGTCAGTGGTTCCTGCTGCTGTGCCTCCTGACCCTGTTTTGGTTGAGGGCAATCTGGAGTATGTGGTTGAGAAAATATTGGATTCTCGTTTTTCTAGACGGAAACTCCAGTATTTGGTTAAATGGAGAGGTTATGGTCAGGAAGACAATTCTTGGGTGTTTGCTTCGGACATCCATGCTAGGAGACTTATCCGTGCTTATCATAGAACTCATCCTGACCGACCTGGTTGCTCAAATGAGGGTTCGGTGACCCCTCCTCAAGGGGGGGTACTGTTGTGAATGTGTTTGAGATGAGTTCTGAGCAGAGGCTCCCTCTGGTGGTTACAAGCGGTACTAGTGAAGATTGTGAGGACTGGGAATCAGGTGTTACTGACTGGTCTTATATAAGGGAGTCATTTTCCCATCAGGGTTGCCGGTGATCAATTGTCTGGTCTGAATCCTTCATTTCAGTTTCCCTTGTAGCCTGCTGTGTCGTGTCTGCATCTCTTGCTTCCAGATAAGTCTTTTTCTTCTTTTGTGTTTGTGCTATATTTTTGCATTTTGTCCTGCACTTCTTTGGGGCCTTCTGGGTCCCCTCCGGGGGCTTCTGCCTTCTCAGTTTAATTCAGCCACTGAGTTTTGTTCTTTTGCTTTTTTCCAGTTTTTTCAGTGGCTGCTGTTTTGATTTTGTTACACCAGAGAGCTAATTTAGGTGGTAGAGGTCGTGTGATCTCAGGTGATTTTGAAATTAGTAGAGTTGTGTGTTTTTCAGGGTTTTCTGGATTGCAGTAAATACCCTTCCTATCCTTTTCTATTTAGATAGTTTGGGCCCCAGCGTTTGCTCATACTATTTTCATCCTGTGTCTGTATTTCCTCTTGTCTAACCGCCATTACATGTTTGGGGTCTTTCTATTATCTTTGGGGTTCTGCTCCGGGGCAGATAGCTTTCCTATTTCTATCTTTAGGTGTAGTTAGTTTCTCAGGCTGTGACGAGGCGTCTAGGACCAACGTAGGAACGCTCCACGGCTGCCTCTAGTTGTGGTGGTTAGTCAGGGTACTGCAATCCCATAGATTCCAACTGCTCTGGTGTATTGCCTTTTTTACCTGCACTCCTCAGCTACCGAAACATAACAGGGATCTGCTCCGGGCAGATAGCTTTCCTCTTTCTATCTTTAGGTGTAGTTAGTTTCTCAGGCTGTGACGAGGCGTCTAGGACCAACGTAGGAACGCTCCACGGCTGCCTCTAGTTGTGGTGGTTAGTCAGGGTACTGCAATCTCATAGTTTCCAACTGCTCTGGTGTATTTCCTTTTTTGCCTGCTCTCCTCAGTAACCAAATCATAACACCAAACCATCTCGATTGGGTTCAGGTCTGGTGACTGTGAAGGCCAGGTCATCTGGTGTAGCACCCCAACACTCTCCTTCTTGGTCAAATAGCCCTTACACAGCCTGGAGGTGTGTTTGGGGTCATTGTCCTGTTGAAAAATAAATGATGGTTCAACTAAACGCAAACCGGATTGAATAGCATGCTGCTGCAAGATGCTATGGTAGCCATGCTGGTTTAGTATGCCTTAAATTTTGAATAAATCCCCAACATTGTCAACCGGAAAAGCACCCCCACATCATCACACCACCTCCTCCATGCTTCACGGTGGGAACCAGGCATGTAGAGTCCATCCGTTCACCTTTTCTGCGTGCAAAGCAGTTATCAAAGCAAAAGGTGGCTACTTTGAAGAATCTAGAATATAAGACATATTTTCCGCTGTTTCACACTTTTTTGTAAAGTGTAATGTATAATTCCAACATGTGTTAATTCATAGCTTTGATGCATTCAGTGTGATTCTACAATTTTCATAGTCATGAAAATACAGAAAAATCATTGAATGAGAAGGTGTGTCCAAACTTTTGGTCTGTACTGTATATATATATATATATATATATATATATATATAATATATCGTTCATACACTTATACATAGCAGAATAGCCGCTAATTCAATTGCCGGCTTTAATTACAGAATCCGACATGAAATGACACATGGTTTAGATACATTAAACCATTTAATTTCATGTAGTTTGATATATGGTTTTCACTAACAATTACATGAGTGTATGTGTGCAAAATTTCATACATGTGGGGGTTAATTAAATGTGTAAATTTGTTGAAAAAAACTGTGTGGGCTCCCGCGCTATTTTCTCAACCAGACAGACAAAGCCAGCGAGTGGGGGCAGATAATAATAGCCTAGGGAGGGTGCATTTATTTTGTGCCCCCCCTGGCTACTAACATCTGCC
This sequence comes from Oophaga sylvatica, assembly GCA_033576555.1. Classification (NCBI taxonomy): domain Eukaryota; kingdom Metazoa; phylum Chordata; class Amphibia; order Anura; family Dendrobatidae; genus Oophaga; species Oophaga sylvatica. Next base: position 132,296,740 of record JARQOD010000003.1, read on the forward strand.
CCCAGCCACCCCAGAAAAAGCAAATCTTTAATTAGATGCGCCCTTTCTGGCACTTTGCCCATCTATTCCCATTGCCCTGTAGCGGTGGCGAATGGGTTAATAATGGGTTAAAGCCACCTTGCTATTGAAAGGTGACTTTAAGCCAGGTTAATAATTGAGAGCTGTCAATTAGACAACTATCAATTATGAATCCTAAAAATAAAACACACACACTTTAATTAAAAATCATTTTAATGAAATAATCACACAGTTTTTGACCATCTTTTTTTTACAGGTAATCCGTGCGTAGCCCTTGTTCTCCTGTAATAAAAATAAAATAATAAAGCAACATTATTCTTCCTATCCGGTGCTCTGTCAGGTCCCACGCTGTAATCCTTCCTGACAAGTTCATATCGTTGTCGGGATCGATGGTGCGTCGCTATGTGAGACGGGGCACTTAGCCTGGGAAGCAATCAATTAAGCTTCCCACACTAATCCCTTCCTCTCCTGTCGGCCCGGAGATAAGCTCATTCATTCGGGGGCTTACAGCTGAAGCTGGGCGAAACGTGCACGTCGGGGCAGAGGGACGGAAGCTCCAACCATTCCTTCTAACGCTGCTGGGATCCAGGTAATGGTTTTGTTAACCTCCACATTAGCTCATGTGTTTTACTGCTTTGTCTACCGGGTGTATGAACAAGTTAGCTATATATAGTCTTGTTGTCAGATGTCTATTGAGTATGACTGAGGTCAAAACTGATTATTGAAAGACATACCAGAAATATATTAATCAGGCATTGCGTCCTGAAATCGGTAAATATGCACTATGGTTAAGAATTGTTGATTTCCCGGTGACATTAGCTTTTTAGATAAGCAATCATGTTTAGCATGGCTATATATTTTTTACATGTGGTGGTTGTTGAGGCCTTACCATGCAGCAAAATTCATTATTTAAGGAAGCTTGTACCGTTCCTCTTTTATCCTGCACCTTTTTGATAGAGTTAATGCATTTATAATATGTCTTGAATTTTGATAAAGAAAAGTGATTTTTTTCATCAATTTAATTTGCTCTTATTGTCTTGTCTTATCATGGACAGAATTTTGGGTGTTCATTGATCATTTTTAGAGCAGATACTTTTCATTAATTATAGGCGTTCAGAAACAATTATTAACCTGGCCTAAAGTCACCTTCCAATAGCAAGGTGGCTTTAACCCATTATTAACCCATTAGCCACCGCTACAGGGCAATGGGAATAGACAGGCTAAGTGCCAGAAAGGGCGCATCTAAATATAGATTTGCCTTTTCTGGGGTGGCTGGGGGCAGATGTTAGTAGCCAGGGGGGCACAAAATAAATTCACCCTTCCTAGGCTATTATTATCTGCCCCCACTCGCTGGCTTTCCCTGTCTGGTGGAGAAAATACCGCGGGAGCCCACACATTTTTTTTCAACAAATTTACACCTTTAATTAACCCCTAGCTGTATGAAATTTTGCACACATACACTCATGTGATTGTTAGTGAAAACCATATATCAAACTAAATGAAATGAAATGGTTTACTGTATGTAAACCATGTTTCATTTCATGTCAGATTCTGTAATGAAAGCCGGCAATTGAATTAGCGGCTATTCTGCTATGTATAAGTGTATAACATATATATATAATATATATATATATATATAATATAATTATTTGCTCCTTGTGTACATTTTGTTTTTACAATGTGATTATAACATGAGTTTTTACATAGAGAGAACTGCTTTATGTCAAACGTCATGTTTAAATCGCATTGCATACGAATGTCAAAATGGAAAACTGAGGGTGAAATTAAAAATCGCATACAAATCGCATGACAATCGCATGCCAATTGCATAGAATCGGACCGTTTTTTCAATCCGGAAAACGGAATTTTTTTTTTCTCTCAAAAATGGGTATGTACCCTTAATTAACACGTACATTTTTGAAATTTTGCACACATGCACTCATGTAATTGTTAATTAAAACTATATATCAAACTACAAGAAATGAAATGGTTTACTGTATGTAACCATATGTCATTTCTTGTCGGATTCCGTATTGAAAGCCAGCAATTGAATTAGCGGCTATTCTGCTATGTAGCAGTGTATTACCTATATATGTATATATATAGAGAGAGAGAGAGAGAAAGAGAGATAGATAATTATTTGCTTTGGGTGTATTTTTATTTTTTACAATGTGATTTTAACATGAGCTTTTACATAGAGAGAACTGCTCTATGTCAAAAGTCATGTTTAAATCGCATTGCATACGGATGCAAAACGGATGGAAAACTGAGGGTGCGATTAAAAATCGCATACAAATCGCATGACAATCGCATGCCAATTGCATAGAATCTGACCGTTTTTTACATCCGGAAAACGGGCCGTTTTTGTTTCTTGCAAATGGGTATGTACCCTATATATGTGTCACAATGACATGCATATATGTGTATATATCTATTCTTTCTTTTGTGATTTTAAAACTGTCATTTGGGTACATTATATGTCGGTTTTGCAAGCCGGCGAGAAAATCTCGCCGTACGGATGCCATACGGATGACACACGGATATTTGGATGCAAGGAAATTGCATCCTTGCATTGCACACGGATGACATACGAATCACTGTTGAGGGGACTTTTCTGCTTATTACGGCCGTATAATACTGACCAATTTTTATACGTGTGTGTGACTCCGGCCATAGACAGATATATAGATATATATATAGATAGATAGATAATAATAGATAGACTAGCTAGAATAGTATAGATAATAGATAAATAGAAATAGATAGATAATAATAGATAGATAGATAGATAATAATAGACAGCTAGATAATAGATAAATAGACAGTATAGATAGATAGATAGATAGACAGCTAGATAATAGATAAATAGACAGATAGTAGATAATAGCTAGATAATAGATAGATAGAAAGATAATAGATAGATAGATAGATAGATAGATGATGAGTAGATGACAGATAATAGATAGATAGACAAATAGCTAGATAATAGATAAATAGATAATAGATAGATAGATAGATAGATAGATAAGATAGATAATAGAAAGATAGATGGATAGATAGATAATAGATAGATAGACAGATAATAAATAGACAATAGATAGATAATAGATAGATAGATAATAGATAAATAGATAATAGATAGATAGATAATAGCTAGATAATAGATAGATAGATAGATAGATAGATAGATAGATAGAAAGATAATAGATAGAAAGATAGATAGATAGATAGATAGATAGATAGACAAATAGCTAGATAATAGATAAATAGATAATAGATATAGATAGATAGATAGATAATAGATAGATAGACAGATAGCTAGATAATAGATAAATAGATAGATAGATAATTGATAGATTGTAGATATATAGAATATAGATAGATAATAGATAGATATATAATAGATAGATAATAGATAGATAGATAATAGATAAAAAGATAGATGGATAGATAGATAATAGATAGATAGATAGACAGATAGCTAGATAATAGATAAATAGATAGATAGACAGATAGATATATGATAGATAGATAGATAGATAGATAGATAGATAGATAGAATAATAGATAGAAAGATAGATAGATAGATAGATAGATAATAGATAGATAGACAAATAGCTAGATAATAGATAAATAGTATAATAGATAGATAGATAGATAATAGATAGATAGACAGATAGCTAGGTAATAGATAAATAGATAGATAGATAATTGATAGATTATAGATATATAGAATATAGATAGATAATAGATAGATAATAGATAAGATAGATAGATAATAGATAGATAGATAGATAATAGACAGATAGATAATAGATAGATAGATAGATAGATAGATAGATAATAGATAGCTAGATAATAGACAGATAGATAGACAGATAAACAGATAGATAGAAAATAGATAGATGATAGATATTACATAGATAATAGATAGATAGAATGGTACATAAATAATTAAAGACCCACGCGCACACACACACAAAATCTTCACGCAATAGCGTTAATTTGTAAAAAAATGGGAAAAAAATGGTGTGGACTCCCGCGCAATTTTCTGCGCCAGAGGGGGAAAGCTGACAGCTCGGGCCAATATTTCTAGCCTGGGAAGGGGTTAATACTGTAGAATGTAAGTCCGCAAGGACAGGGTCCTCTCCCCTCTCTACCAGTCTGTCATTGTAAATTTGTTTACTGTTAACGATATCTATAACTTTGTATGTAACCCCTCTCATGTACAGCACCATGGAATTAATGGCGCTATATAAATAAATAATAAATAATAATACCCATGGAGCTTCCCAGGCTATGAATATCAGCCCGCAGCTAGCCTTTACTGGCTATTAAAATAGGGGGACCCAGAAAAAAAATTACGTGGGGTCCCCCAGTAATTTAAAGCCAGAAAGGCTATGCAGAGAGCTGCGGGCTGATATTCATAGCCAGGAAGGGGCCATGGATATTGGCGCACCCCCTGGCTAAAAATACCAGCACCCAGCCGCCCCAGAATTGGCGCATCTGTGCGATGCGCCAATTCCGGCACTTAGCCCCTCTCTTCCCACTCCCCTGTAGCGGTGGGATATGGGGTAATAAGGGGTTAATATCACCTTGCTATTGTAAGGTGACATTAAGCCCGGTTAATAATAGAGAGGCGTCAATAAGACGCCTATCCATTATTAATCATAAGTTAATAAAGGGTTAAAAAAACAACACACGCATAAGAATAAATTATTTTAATTAAATAAATCACAACACGATTTTCATATCTTTATTGTACGCTCAGATCCAAGCGACGCCCTCGATCTCCTGTAATAAAACGTAAAAAATAAAACAACCATATACTCCCTGTCCGACGCAGTCCAATTAATAACGAATATCCCACGACAGTCTCCCCTATAGAACAGTGACATCAGGTGATGCCACTGCTCTGTAGGGCCTCCCAGTGATGCACTGACAGTAGACAATGGCTCCTGCAGTGCATCACTGAGTTCGTTCTCTCACTTTATGGCAATGCTGCGTGGGAATTTCTCACCCAGCATTGCCAGTGAGAGAATGAACGGAAGTGATGTCATTCTCTCCTGGCGTCTGATGTCAGTGCATCGCAGGGGCGGTGTAGAGCGCTGACATCACCGGATGTCAGCGTTCTACACAGGAGATCGTCGTGGGACACTCTTTATTATCTGGACTATGGCGGACCGGTGATGTATAGGTTGCTTTATTATTTTATTTTTATTACAGGAGACGATGGCATCGGGGAATAGGTGATTGGTGAGTATGTACTCTATGTTATGTGTTGTATGTTATGTGTATGTTCTGTATGTTATATGTTATGTGTATGTTCTGTATGTTATGTGTTGTATGTTATATGTATGTTATGTGTTATATCTATGTTCTGTATGTTATTGTTGTATGTTATATGTATGTTATGTGTTGTATGTTATGTCTGTTCTGTATGTTATGTGTTGCATGTTATATGTATGTTCTGTATGTTATGTGTTGTATGTTATGTGTATGTTCTGTATGTTATGTGATGTATGTTATATGTATGTTATGTGTTGTATGTTATATGTATGTACAGTATGTAATGTGTTATATGTATGTTATATGTATGTTATGTGTTGTATGTTATGTGTATGTTCTGTGTTATATGTATGTTATGTTGTGTATGTAATGTATGTTTTTTTTACATTCAACACATTAGCCGGATGATGGGACTACTACTTTCCCATCATTGGCTAATGTGTCACTCACTGAAGTGTAGCAGGCATAGCCAATGGCTCAGCAATGGCGGGGGATTTGAATCCCGCGTCATGGCTCATGGCGCCTGGCGGGTTTGAATCCCGCGTCGCTCATTGCTGAGCCGGCGGCTGCTCAGCCAATGACGCGGCTTGTGCGGGGAATTTGAAGCGGCGAAACCCAGGGTCGGGTTACGTTTCATGAAACCCGACTTTGGCGAAAATCAGCGGTTTTTGAAAATGAACGACCTGTTTCGCTCAACTCTAATGCTGAGTGAGCGTGTGTGTTTGACTCCGGAAATATATACGGAGATTGAAATTTCCCCTACACCGTATACAGCTGTTCGCTTCTGAGACAGTACCATATATCTGCTCTTTGTATTACGGTCAAATCCATACTGAGTGATCGTCTGTGTGTGACTCGGGAAATATATACGGAGATTTAAATTTTCCCAAAAACCGTATCCAGCTGTACGCTTCTGATACAGTACCGTATATCTGCTCTTTGTATTACGGTCAAATCCATACTGTGTGAGCGTCTGTGTGGGACTTCGGAAATATATACGGAGATTGCAATTTTCACCTACACCGTATACAGCTGTACGCTCCTCATACAGTACCATATATCTGCTGGTATTTTTGGTACATTTTCCCAAACATGAGGAAGTATGGTGGAAGAGGCCGCGGACGTGGGCGGGGGGGAGGGGCAGCTCGGAATGATGGTGGTGGTGGTGGTGGTGCATCTGCTGGTAGTGCCAAAAGCCCAATAGCACCTAAGGCAGGAGGTGTTGAGCTTGGGTCATCGTCTGGCTCCAGAAGGCCTGGAAGGCTTCCTTTTCTGGGAGTAGGTAAACCGCTTTTAAAGCTGGAGCATCAGGAACAGGTTTTGGCTTACATTGCCGAAACAGCCTCCAGCTCTATCACCTCCTCTTCTGAAGTTTCAAAAAATGCAAGCACTGAGTCGTCAGTGCAGTCTCCTGGTCAGGAACAGCACCTTTCCTTGTGTCCTTCACCCCCACCAAAAGTGAAGGATGCGGCAGGCCACACTTCAGATTACTCCATGGAGCTCTTTTCACATACATTGCCTGGGTTATCAAGTCAAATCCTGAATTCCCCAGTCCAAGATGAATATGACATGGAGTGCACTGATGCACAGCCACTGCTATATGATTCTGCTGGTACATTCACCCAGAGCACTGCATTGCCCTCGCAGTCTACTGAGCCAGAATCTGACCCTGATGAAACTCAGGTGCCCCTTCCCGCATACGATACCACCTTACACGGTGACACAGAGGAATTGAAGAGGAGGTGATGGATGACCCAGTTGTTGACCCGGATTGGCATCCATTGGGGAAAGAGGGTGCCGCTGGCAATAGCTCAGAAGAGGAGGAGGATCCGCGGAAGGCATCGACATCGCAGCTGCGGTTATCTGGCATGCCCGTAGCAGTACAAAAATGTGTTAAAAAAAGCAAAAAGCGTTGCAGGACAGCTTGCCCAGATGGTCAAATTAGCACTGCGTGCAAGCCCTGAAAATTTATCCCATAGTAGGAAGAGTGCAGTGTGGCACTTTTTTGACCAAAATCCTATTGATGAGGCAAAGGTTATCTATAAGAAGTGCGGAAGGACCTTTAGCCGAGGGAAAAATCTCCGAAAATTGAATACCAGTTGCATGCTTAGACATTTAAACACCATGCACTTGCAAGCGTGGACGGACTACAAAACCTCACTGGCTTTGAACGCCTACATTGCCAAACTGATCTCATTAGAGATGATGCCCTTCCGTTTGGTTGAAAGCGTAGCGTTCCGACAGCTCATGGCCTATGCTGTCCCACGCTATGACCTACCCAGTCGGCACTTCTTTTCTAGAAAAGCCATCCCTGCCCTCCACCTGCATGTGAAAGACCGCATTGTCCATGAACTCAAACAATCAGTGAGTGGAAAGGTGCACCTCACAACAGATGCATGGGCCAGTAGGCATGGCCAGAGCCGTTACGTGTCCCTCACTGTGCACTGGGTTAATGTGGTGGATGCAGGGTCCACAGAGGACAGAGGCAGTGGGACAGTGCTGCCTAGCCCATGGTATAGGCAACAGTTGGCTGTAGGCGTTCGACCCTCGTACTCCTCCTCCTCCAGAAGCGACAGCTCGTCGACAGACCGCAGTCGCACGAGCACTCCATCCGCAGCTGCCAGTGTTGCACACGAGGTGTCCCTCTATCGAACAGCTAGTGGTAAGCGTCAGCAGGCTGTTTTAAAGATGATGTCTTTGGGCGACAACAGACACACCACGGAGGTACTGGCCGACTACTTGCAGCGAGAAACTGAGTCATGGCTGGGCAGTCTACATCTTGAGCCAGGCAAGGTAGTCAGTGATAACGGCCGTAATTTTGTGGCGGCCATAACCCTGGCAAAACTCAGACACATACCTTGCCTGGCTCACACCTTGAACCTGGTGGTACAGTGCTTCATAAATAATTATCCAGAGTTACCAGCCCTGCTCCATAAGGTCGAAGACTGTGCTCGCACATCCATCGCTCGACCGTAGACTCCAGTCGTATGCAGAGGCTGCAGCTATCGCTCCACCTCCCCAAGCACCGCCTAATCATAGACGTTGCAGCAAGGTGGAATTCCACCATGCACATGGTTGAGAGGCTGTGCGAACAGAGGCAGGCTGTAATGCATTAGTGGGAGGATCCACGGGCAGGCAGTTTGAGGGCGGACATGGAGTTGTCTGGTGTGCAGCGGTCAAAGCTGAAAGACCTCTGTAAAGTCCTTCAGTGTTTTGAGGAATGCACACGGCTGGTAAGCGCAGACGAATCCATCATAAGCATGAGCATCCCACTTATGCGTCTGCTCATGCAAACTTTGACGCACATTAAGGATCAGGCGTCTGCAGCAGAGGAGGAGTGAAGCCTTCTTGACAGTCAGGCATTGTCTGCTCAGAGAACTGTCCTAAACGAGATGGAGGAAGAAGAGGAGGAGGATGAGGGGGATGATTATTTTGGGGAGGATGATTTCTCAGGGGCAAGAGAAAATGTTGGCTTGCCAAGGTCAGGTACAGGGTTTGTGCGTGAATGGAGGGATGTGGATTTTGCAGAAAGTGCTCCTCCACCCACCACTGGCAGTGCATCATTGACACCTGGAACATTGGCCCACATGTATGATTATGCCTTGCAGATCCTAAAAGGGACCCTCGCATTGCCAAAATTATGAAGGATGACGACTACTGGTTGGCCAGCATCCTCGATCCACGCTATAAAGGCAAATTACAGAACATCATGCCACAGGAGAACCTACAGCTAATATTGGTGAACAAACAAGCAACTCTGGTAAACCGTTTGTTAGAGGCATTCCCAGCACACGGCAGTGGTGCAGGTTCTACCATGAGCCGTACTGGGCCAAATGGAAGAGGTGTTCCTGGTGCACAAAGCCGAAGTGGCATTGGAGACAGGGGTTTCATGACCATGTTGTGGTCTGATTTCTCGAGTAACGCTTACACAACTGGTAATACTGAATCGATTGCAACAGACAGGAGACAACAGTTGTCAACTATGGTTCAAAGTTACCTCTCCTCCCCTATCGATGTTCTCCCTCACAGTTCATTCCCCTTTGACTACTGGGCCTGTAAACTGGATACCTGGCCTGAATTGGCACAATATGCCTTACAGGAGCTCGCTTGCCCTGCTGGTAGTGTCCTATCAGAAAGAGTCTTCAGTGCTGCTGGATCAATCCTGACAGAAAGAAGGACCCGGCTGTTGACCCAAAAATGTTGATGATCTCACCTTCATTAAAATGAACCGTGTCTGGGTTTCAAAGGATTTTGTACCACCTTCCCCTGATGACACATAGGTTGCCAGCAAAATGGCTCGCTTTGTCCTCCTCTTCCTCCGACTTCTCAAATTTCTCCATTTGCAGCTGCTGAACGTCCAGCCTACACCTCAACATATGCCAGTTTTTCCACCTCCCTAACTGGGCTGTACCCCCCCCCAGGGCCGGGGTCAGCACCTGGCGCACTCGGGCAAGTGCCGGTGTCCTGAGCAGGTAGGGGGGCCCACTCGCCGTCAGAGACACCGTCGTACTTTGAGGGGCCCTGTGCCAGGGCCGGCGCCCATGAGTGTGCCCCCCCTGCTAGCTCAGGGCCCCAGCACTTGCAATACTTACCTCTCCTTGCTCTACTGCTGTGACGTCTTCCGCTTTTCCTGACAGTGACATTCAGGTCAGAGAGCGCGATGATGTCACGTCTGTGCGCCCTCTGCCTGAACAGTCACAGTGCAGAGAGCTGGAAGATGGCGACGCTGAGGAGTCCAGAGTAGAGCAGTGCCTAGCGAGGAGAGGTATTTCATTTTTTTTAATGGTTGGAGCAATATATGGGGAGCTTTATATACTGGAGAATTAGATATGGGGACCATCATACACTTGAGCATCATAGATAGGGCCCATTATACACTGGAGCATCATCTAAGGGGCACATCATATACTGGAACATCATATGGGGCCCATTATACATGGCGGATCATATGGCGTTCATTATTTATGGGGCATTGTATAGGGCCCTTTATATATGGAGCATCATATGGAGCACATATGGGGCCTATTCTGTATGGAGCATTATATGGAGCCCATTCTGTATTGAGCAATATATGGGGCTCATTATTCTGTATAGAGCAATATATGGGGCTCATTATTCTGTATGGCGCACTATGTGGTGCCCATAATACTGTATGGAGGACTATACTGTCCGTTTTTTGAGCTATTGTAGAATTTAAAATAGATATCATCCATGTAATGTAAGAAGTGAAGTATTTGGCATTGTACTATACCTATATTTCTCTGCCGTATCGGAGCATCATGAATTGTGGTATGTATTAAAGGGGCCCACTGAGACTCTTTGGCCCGGGGCCCACGAAAACCTGGAACCAGCCCTACCCCCCCCACAACTTTAGCCAAATAACCCCCAGTTTTCAATGCGTTACTATTATTATAAAGTTAATTAAGGTTGACAAGCTTAAGTAATAAGAATTGATATAATTGGCATTGAAATGGGCACTGTAGGTGTGTTTACTGTCCTCCACTCCCTGCCAACTTTTATTCCCCATTGACTTGCATTGGTGTCAGATTTTCAACTCCGACCCGACCATTAGTTAGTTAGTCGACTGACTTCGTTCGACTCGACTTTTGAGAAAGTCGGGTTTCACGAAACCCGACTCGACCCTAAAAAAGGCAAAGTCGCTCATCTCTAGTCATGACACCTCTGCCACTATCAGATTTAGGTGCTGGTATTACCCACAGTTTTATTTGATGTGAACCTGAGTTTTCTTCTTTTTTATGTAAGTATACCTCTCAGTTCAGGTGACTTTTCAGAATAAGTGGTTGTGTATGTGTACAAGAGTAGCATAATTTTTATATATTACATAACTTATCTAATGCATGTGGCATTTTTCACTGTTTTTACCATCTTCCAGCTCTATCTCTGTCAATTTTCCCTGAGTTTGTAAGTAAAGACTAACTTCTATGATGTCTCCCAGACACTGCACTCGAAGAGAACAGGAGTTCCTGCTTCCCTGTCTGTTTTTAGCTTTCTCTCAGCATCAGCGAAGGCAGCATGGTGAACATAATAAAGGAGTAATGAGCAGTGTAGCTATGAATCCAGCACTGAGGTGAGATAGAACACTAGAAAACTTCAGCGGTATCGGTGTGTGTCTGTCTCCTCCTCCCTTCTCCTTAGACTTCAATGGGCAGAAAGTAAGCTTAAAGTCTGTCTCATCTTTCAAGAAGCAATATTTTTGTTACGTGTCTTGACTTCAGCGCTGGGTTTTGTTTCCTATGGCTGGCTCTCTTTGTGCTGACCAATGTCGCGTTAGTGTGGTAGTCTTGCAAGCACCACTGATATTATCAAGCTAGGGCATTTAAGGCCCGCCTGAGTATTTGGGGAGTAAAGCACCCTGCTGCTATGTGCTCTTTTTATAAGCTAACCTCATCTTCTTTTTGACTCTCCTCCAGACAGGTGTCTAATTATCATCAAATCTACTCCTGGGAGCAATCCAGCAACTAGTTACTACTTCAAAGATGAGTTCAGCAATCCCTGGTGCTGGTGCACTCTTAGCTCTGCTGAGTCAAGTTTTGCTATTCTGATGTTCACATTTGCTAATCTGCTCTTCATGTGAGTAACCATATCTCTCTGCAAGCAAGATACCAATTTGCATATATAGCTCTGCTAGTAACTGCACTTATTTAAGCAAGGTACCAGTTTGCCTACCCATCTCTGCTATTCCTTTGTGTAACTGCACTTCCACAGTAAGAGGAATGGCAGAGTTGTTTAGGCTATTCCTGTACTATCCACACAAATGGCTCAGCTACAACTAGTGCTTCCAGCTCTGCTTACCCCTTTTCTGTCTCGCATCCCCTGTTGTACTTTAGTTAGCATCATCGTGTCCAGTCCGTGCCTCTCATCTTGGCCTACGGCTTACAGAATGCACCTCACCAGGTGAACGCATAACAATTTTAGTGAATAATGACTTCAGGAGGCCTGGTGGGGAAAAAAGTGGATAATAAGGGGGAAAGGATGGATTTTAATTAAATAAAATATATTATAAAGTTTCTCTATAATTTGTATTATTGCTTTATGCAAAGTTTGTGTTTACATCAGTTGCCTCCCAGATATAAGTGCCCAATGGAGATGAAACGTTTGCGGGTCCAATTACTACTACAGGATTTATGATTTTTGAGTAAAACATAATTAACACCTAAGGCATGAATAGCTGCTGGCAATCTCATCACTTGCCCACCAACACTGTTCTATAGGGAACTGAAAGATTCATTCCCATGTAGCAGAGGATAATTGTTTTTCTGTAGAGCTGTCCAGTCAGCACATTCCCTGTAGTCAATGTGTGAAAAACTCCAGAGACTTTACAGCTAGGTTCCAATTCAACCCAGGACTCTGAAATGGACAAAGGAAAGAAAGAAATACCGTGGTGGAGAAGAAGGGGCAAATCTCCAAGGTGGGTCAGACTGGAATGACTAAGTTCAAAGCCAGCCACAGTATAAGTTAACCTCTACAGGACATGTGGTGGTTCAAGCATGGATGGGGAATGTGCTACAGCTAGAACAACATTTGGGCGCTAGATGGCCTGTGGGTGCCAGAGGACGTGAGCCCTGTCCCTCACTACAAAGAATATCCCTAACTGACTCTCCTAAGTTTTTTGAGTAACAGAAAATACAAAGGGGAAAAGGGTAGATGATGTTCCTTTCTAAAAGTATTTAGTAAATCCTATTTACCGGTAATTAATCCATGTTATTAGAGGGCTTGTAAGGTAAGAGCCCAGCTGCTGAGTGCCAATGTAATAATATTTCAAAGTTAATATTTTGCTTTTTACAATTAAATTAATCTCTTCTGTTTTTGTTTTAAATGTCCACTTCCTACTCTGATTGTTGCAGTCTGGAAAATGGGAACTGGAACTTGTCCCTATTACCCCCCTTGTCTGGATGGATAAGTTTCACACAAAGTGGTAAGTTCCTGTTACCTCAAAATACTGTGTAGTTATGTCAATGTTGTTATGTCTTCCCATTTTTATTATTCACTGATTATTATCTTTTATGGCTTATTTTTGTATCATGAACAAAAAAAGACTGGTACAGGTGGATACTGACAGCCAAGGGTCCTTGTGTAGAACTTGGGTCTGGACTCCCACCATCATGCCTCCTTGTGTCTATGCAAACTGATATACATATGCACTTGCACACATACACAAGCACATTCACATTAGAAACACATATACACACATACAGTATATAAAATATGCACATACAGATATACATATTACGGTGGCTCAGTGGTTAGCACAGCAGCCTTGCAGTACTGGGGTCCTGGATCAAATCCCACCAAGGACAACATCTACAAGGAGTTTGTATGTTCCCCCTGTGTTTTCGTGGGTTTCCTCCATGTTCTCCGGTTTCCTCCACACTCCAAAGTAATACTGACAGGGATTCTGCATTGTGAGCCCCGATGGGGACAGTGATGATAATGTCTGTAAAGCGCTGTGGAATTAATGTCGCTATATAAGTGAATAAAATAAATAAATAAACATTACACATGCATATATATTACACACACATTTAAATATTACAGTCATATACATAACATATACATTTATATATTACACACGCACATACAAACATTGAAAAAATAGGAAAATTCCAGTGTTTTTGTCAAAACATTTTTTAAAACCATGAATACACTGTGCAAAGCAATGCGTTTTGAACTCCTGACAAAGAACGCCTAGGTGCGTTCGAAACACGTTGCTTTGCACTGTGGATTCACATTTTTAACAACATTTTTTAAATAAACACTGTAATTTTTCCAATATTTTCCTGTTTATACATGTGTAGTCACACGGTTTCCCTGCTCCTGCACACCTAGGATCGAGGAGGTGAGCTGCTTTCTGAACCTCTTTCTCTTTCACATACACACACTACATGTATATACACATATAAACAAAACTCTAAAGATATCAATACCTTTAATAATATTTTTTAATAGTTTTATATTTTAATATTTACTATCTTAATATCTTAAATGTTCCTGTAACTTTTACCAAAGAACCCCCCCCCCCCAAAAAAAAAAAAAGTTAAAAGAAGACAGCCAGCTGTGTGCTGCACAATTTGCAATTGAATTTTTTTACTGATGGAAATTTTAGTGCTGCACTTGAGATGACCAGATTTTTATTGTACTATGTCACATTTACAACAATGAGAGCCATAACTTTTTTTAATTCTTAAACAAACATCAGTATACTGTATGAGAAATCATGTTTCTCCCATCTGCTCCAAAATAGGTGGATCTGGGGTGGGTCAGGAACATGACCACCACAGCTCCTCTAATTCATGACGAGATGTGGCATTTCCTACACTGGAAATCTTACTCCAGTCAAGGTCTGTAGTAAGATTTCCAACATGTCACACATCTTTTAATAAATCATTAGTGTCTGACTCCTACACACTCCCTAATTAAAATTGTTGAGAAAATTGCCAGTCTTGGTGAATGGAGGCCTAACTGTTTACTGTATAAGGCCGGGATCACACATGCGAGGAAATCGTCCGACACTCGCATGTGAAATCCCAGCTCTGGTGCCGTCACTCGGGAGTGGATTGCGCTGCTGCATGTAGTTCTATGCAGCCGCTCGCTCCACTCCCAAGTGACGGCACCAGAGCTGGGATTTCACATGCGAGTGTCGGACGATTTCCTCGCATGTGTGATCCCGGCCTTATATGGGTTGTTGCAATGAGAAGTTTATCTAAGTTTTCGACACCCGGAGCAAGGGTTTGGCGTCCCTTCCTTCCCCATCCCAGGTACATATGCGATTTACACACTTAGGGCTCATGCTCACTTGCGATGAAAGTGGACGAATTCAATCCAATAAAAAATCGGATTGAATTCGAACCAATATTAATCTATGATGGTGTCTTCATCTGCGTTTTTTTTCCAGCCCAGAACGGATCAAGATTGGGCTGGAAAAAAAATCTCAGCATGCAAATCGGTTCGCATCGGATCGGATACCCACAATAGAAGTCAATGAGTGCGATAAAAAAAATCGCACAGCACTCAGACAGCAATCGTACCATGCAAGTGCTGTGCGATTTTTATGCACCGGTATCCTTTGAAAAGCCGGCAATTCATATGCGGTAATACAGTAAAATCACACTGACATGTTATAATTTAAAAGATAGAATAGATATATACACATAAAATAGGTGTTTATAATATATATATATATATATATATATATATATATATATATACACATATACAGTACAGACCAAAAGTTTGGACACACCTTCTCATTCAAAAATGTTTCTGTATTTTCATGACTATGAAAATTGTGCATTCACACTGAAGGCATCAGAACTATGAATTAACACATGTGGAATTATATACTTGACAAAAAAGTGTGAAACAACTGAAAATATGTCTTATATTCTAGGTTCTTCAAAGTAGCCACCTTTTGCTTTGATTACTGCTTTGCACACTCTTGGCATTCTCTTGATGAGCTTCAAGAGGTAGTCACCGGAAATGGTTTTCACTTCACAGGTGTGCCCTATCAGGTTTAATAAGTGGGATTTCTTGCCTTATAAATGGGGTTGGGACCATCAGTTGTGTTGTGCAGAAGTCTGCTGGATACACAGCTGAAAATCTTACTAAATATACTGTTAGAATTTGTATTATGGCAAGAAAAAAGCAGCTAAGTAAAGAAAAACGAGTGGCCATCATTACTTTAAGAAATGAAGGTGAGTCAGTCCGAATAATTGGGAAAACTTTGAAAGTGTCTCCAAGTGCAGTTGGAAAAACCATCAAGCGCTACAAAGAAACTGGCTCACATGAGGACCGCCCCAGGAAAGGAAGACCAAGTGTCACTCCTGCTTCTGAGGATAAGTTTATCCGAGTCACCAGCCTCAGAAATCGCAGGTTTACAGCAGCTCAGATTAGAGACCAGGTCAATGCCACGCAGAGTTCTAGCAGCAGACACATCTCTACAACTGTTAAGAGGAGACTTTGTGCAGCAGGCCTTCAAGGTAAAATAGCTGCTAGGAAACCACTGCTAAGGACAGGCAACAAGCAGAAGAGACTTGTTTGGGCTAAAGAACACAAGGAATGGACATTAGACCAGTGGAAATCTGTGCTTTGGTCTGATGAGTCCAAATTTGAGATCTTTGGTTCCAACCACCGTGTCTTTGTGCGACGCAGAAAAGGTGAACGGATGGACTCTACATGCCTGGTTCCCACCGTGAAGCATGGAGCAGGAGGTGTGATGGTGTGGGGGTGCTTTGCTGGTGACACTGTTGGGGATTTATTCAAAATTGAAGGCATACTGGACCAGCATGGCTACCGCAGCATCTTGCAGCAGCATGCTATTCCATCCCGTTTGTGTTTAGTTGGACCATCATTTATTTTTCAACAGGACAATGACCCCAAACACACCTCCAGGCTGTGTAAGGGCTATTTGACCAAGAAGGAGAGTGATGGGGTGCTACGCCAGATGACCTGACCTCCACAGTCACCAGACCTGAACCCAATCGAGATGGTTTGGGGTGAGCTGGACCGCAGAGTGAAGGCAAAAGGGCCAACAAGTGCTAAGCATCTCTGGGAACTCCTTCAAGACAGCTGGAAGACCATTTCCGGTGACTACCTCTTGAAGCTCATCAAGAGAATGCCAAGAGTGTGCAAAGCTGTAATCAAAGCAAAAGGTGGCTACTTTGAAGAACCTAGAATATAAGACATATTTTCAGTTCAGTTGTTTTACACTTTTTTGTTAAGTATATAATTCCACATGTGTTCATTCATAGTTTTGATGCCTTCAGTGAGAATGTACAATTTTCATAGTCATGAAAATACAGAAAAATCTTTGAATGAGAAGGTGTGTCCAAACTTTTGGTCTGTACTGTGTATATATATATATATATATATATATATATATATATATATATATATGTCATTGACACACATATACTGTATATATATATATATATATAATATATATATATATATTTCATAGAGATATATATAGCAGAATAGGCGATAATTCAATTGGCAGCTTCTGTAAAATCATTGCAGAACCCAACAGGATATGACACATGGTTTACTTACAGTAAACCATTGCATATTATTTCGATTTATATTTGTTCCAGACTACTAATGTTATTAGTGTATGTGTGTAAAAATTTGGAGATGTAGATGTTAAATTAAAGTATTTATTCATGGAAAAAAATTAAGTGGGCTCCTGCGCAATTTTCTCCGCCAGAGAGGGAAAGCCAGTGACTGAGGGCAGATATTAAGAGCCTAGAAAGGGACCATGGTTCTTTGCCCCCCGTCTCAAAACATCTGCCACCAGCCACCCCAGAAAAGGCGCATCTGTTAGATGCGCCAATTACGGCACTTAGCCTCTCTCTTCCCACTGCCCTGTATTGGTGGCATATGAGGTAATAAGGAAACATTAAGCCTGGTTAATAATGGATCCAGTTTGAAAGGGTTAAAAAGACACACACATTAAGAATAAAGTCTTTTAATGAAATAATAAAACACACAGGTTTTCCATCTTTATTACACTCCCAATACAATCGAAGCCCTTGTTCTCCTGGAAAAAATAAAAAAGCAACAGTATACCCATACCTGTATAGTCAAGTACAGTCAAAATGCCTGTTCATTTTCCCATGCTCCAGAGCTCACTGCGGGTCAGCCTGTGAATGAGCAGAGCATCAGTGAAGTCAGCGCTAGTCACTGATGCTGCCGCCGACAGCTTCTCATTCATTCCACAGTGGTTTACAATCGGCCGGTCTCATTAGCACCGCTCCCAGTTATAAACTGTTTAACCCCTTGAGATGGATTGCGGTGTGGGACTTGACTGTACGGCGGACAGGTATAGTATATTGTTGTTTTTTTATTTTTTCCATGAGAACGAGGGCTTCAATTGGATTGGGAGTGTAATAATAAGATGAGAAACCTGTGTGTTTTATTATTTCATTAAAAGACTTTATTTATTCTTAATGTGTGTGTGTTTTTTTTAACCCTTTCAAACTGTAAGATTAATAATGGAGAGGTGTCTTATTGACACCTCTCCATTATTAACCTGGCTTAATGTCACTATACAATAGCAAGGTGACATTAACCCCTTATTACCCCAAATGCCACCCTTACAAGGCAATGGGAAGTGAGAGGCTAAGTGCCAGAATTGGCGCATCTTACAGATGCACCTTTTCTGGGGTGACTGGTGGCAGATGTTTTGAGCCGGGGGGGGGCAATAATAATGGTCCCTTTCAAGGCTTTTAATATGTGCCCCCAGTCACTGGCTTTCCGTCTCTGGCTCAGAAAATTGTGTGGGAGCCCACGCCATTTTTTTTTTAAGAAAGTCACCAATTATTAATTAAATACATGTACAGTAAGCTGCACACACACTATGCTAATTGTATTTGTCACTGACATGCGTGTATATATATATATATATATATATATTATATTTATATTATATATACAGTATTTATTATATATATATATATCTATTACATATATGTATATATTATATATTGTATATATGTGTGTTTTGAATATTTTTTTGGTTTTAAAATGGTGTACAGTTGTGTATTACAATGCGATTTTTACATGAGCTTTTACATACAGAGAACTGTTCTATGTAAAAGCTCATGTTATAATCGCATTGCAGTCCGATCTTACTGCATTCGTATGTAAATCGGATGTTAGGTGTGAGAAATCGGATTGTACTCGCACAAAAAGCACATGACACTCGCATGACAATTGCATTACACTCGTCCGACTCTCCTGCATGAAAGTCGGACCGATTATTAAATCGCTAGTGTGTCTCTGCCCTTACAGTCACATGCTGACTAGCTGCTCTCCCTAATTCGCTCAACGATCAGTTAAAAACTGAGAAAAGGAGTGAGAAAAGCTGGTTGTCACGTGACCGTAAGATTAAAAATCGCATATTAGTGAAGTTGCCATGTGATGACTGAGGGAATCTGCAAGCAGTGCTGAATCCTGACAGTGAGTATATTACACTCTGTTAGGATTGGCATACTACAGACCTTTATTTTATATTTTCCAGGTTTGAGATGAAAATCTGCATTCACTCTACGTGACTGCAGTCTTCTGAATTCTCACAGTGCGCACATTGCACACTTTTAGGATTCTCCCTTGCCAGTGGCAAGAGGAGATAGTCATGTGATCTTAAGTATGCAATTTGTATACTTCTGGCCACATTCTGACTAGACAGGTCTGGCCTCGCTCAATTTATTTTTATTGAGTGAAGACATGCATGTCTAATCAGTACGTGACCACATGCTTGCAAATCGCTGGCACCACAGAATCCTGACAGCGTGCAGGGCGCACTTTGAGAATTTAAAATTCTGCAGTCACACAGAATGACTGCAGCCTCATCACAAACTTTGACAACCCCTTTAATTCTCTTAACATAAATAAAAATTTAAGAATTAGTCTGTATTACAAAAAAATTTACATCTAGGTAAGTACCTTATAGATTACGTTGTCCCTGATTGTAGTTGTTCTCTTTCTTTTTCTTCATGATGGCTTTCACAGCAACAGCTGTCTGCAGACTTCCATCTTCTCCAGTGTTGTGCAGCACATTCCCTCACAATGCCCTTAAAAATAGCAGTATCATTATAATGCTCCTGAATAAAAAAATCTGCCTTACACTGAACCCCTGAATAAATAATTGCCTCTGACTATATTCTCTGCACAAAATTTGACCCACACACTGTCCCTCTTATGGTACATGCCCTCCACACTGCCCACTCCTTTCCATGGTGGGCCCCCTCTTCACACTGTCCTCTCACACTGTGACCCTCTATAGGGCCCAGTCTCTATCACATTCCCCCTCCTTGGCATATTGTCCCCTACTGCTACCCCCCACACTATTCTCTATCTCTAGTCTCTATTCTGTACCAACTCACTCACTTTTTCTCCCCATACTGTCTCCTCACACATTTCCCCTCCCTCCTCATACTGTCTCCTCTCACATCCCTCTTGTTAACCATACTGTCTCCTCACATATTTACCAACCCGCTCTCCATACTGCCTCCTCATATATCCCCGACTCCCCATACTGTCTGCACCCATCTTATCACCCTTGCTGCCTATGCTGTGTCCGCATACATTCTTCCCCTCGCTCCTCATACTGTGTCCGCACGCATCCCTTACTCACCATACTGTGTCTGCGCCCGTCCTCCCACTGACCATACTATGTCTGCACCCATCCCCTCCCTTGCTTCCCATTCTGGGTATGTATATATTCCTCCCTCATCCTCACACTGTCTGCACCCATTCCCCTACTCACCATACTATGTCTGCACCCATGTCCCCATCTCCTTACTCCTCATACTGTGTACTCAAATTTCTTCCGCTTCCCCTTCCCCATATTGTGTCCGCTCCATCGAACTTTGTCCTCAGTCTTATTTCTCTCCACACCCCAAACTGTGTCCTCAAATCATATTTCTTCTCCGCCCCAAGCTGTGTTATCAAATCTTTTTTCTGCCCCCCAAATTGTGTACTCAAATCTTATTTCTTCTCCACCCCCAAAATGTGTCCTCAAATCATATTTCTTCTCCGCCCCAAGCTGTGTCATCAAATCTTTTTTCTCCCCCCCAAACTGTGTCCTCAAATCTTAGTTCTTCTCCACGCCAAAACTGTGTCCTTAAATCCTATCTTTCCTACCCCCTGATCACTGGGAGCCGGAGCGCTGCACCTTTTCTGAGCCTGATGTCAGTTAGACAGCCGGTTCAGAGAACGGCCGAGCCTCTGTCTGGGGTACACCAAAATGCAGCTGCTGGGGAGACACTTTGGACCACCGCCCAACGGCCCCACTGCCGGCTGTTTTCAGGGCAGATGCCCAGCTTGCCCTCCCCCCCCGATATGGCTCTGGGTACAATGGCCAACTATGTCTGTTATTTACTATTTGTGACATTTCTTTAAAAGAAAGTATTAACCCCTTCATGTCTGATCAATTTTCCTTTTCTGTGCCTTAAGTTGAAGTTTTGAAAGATTTAATTTACTATACTATATAATGTACTATAAAAAGAGAAAAAAATCCAAGTGCGGTGAAATGGTGAAAAAATAATAATTTTCGTTGTTTTGGGGTTTTATTTTGCCTTTCTGATACAGTATAAATGATCTGTTAATATGATTCTTTATGTCAGTACAATTATGGCGATACCCATCTTTTGTTTTGTTTTTTTCAGTTTTTAGTGTTAAAAAAAATATATTTCAGAGGTTTGTGTGTGTGTTGTATGTATGTATGTATGTACGGTATATATATTGTGACAGGGTCACTGGCACAGTGTACGAGGGGAGATATGTGTCACTGCGCATGTTGGCGTCAGTGGTATGAAACCAGGATATTTTCCTCCAGCACACTAAGTGTTGGGAGGGTTAAAGAAAGCTGCATACATGGGCTGGTTTTATGTGAGCACTCAGAGTGGGAGAGAGCATGCTCACCATATCTCTTCCTGCAGAGCCGACACAGACATGTGTACTAGCAGGACCTGCGGTGATGTCACAATCATGTGTTCATCATATGGTCCTGGTTAAATACCTGGACATGAGAAACAGTCTGGGCAGTGTCTTGGGAGAGGAGGTACTCCCACGGAGCTCCAAGGAGGAGTGGAGGACATTGCCAGGTGTCTGCAGGTTGAAATCTGCAGAGAAAAGGACTCTGTTATACTTTATTTGTTTTGTTTTCCGTTAAGCCAGAAAGGCACTGCTTTTGTTTTCTGAACCCTGCCTTGGTGTATGCTGACTTCAATAAACCAGCAGTTGTTTCACCACCAAAGTGTTCCTGTGTCTACCTGAGGAAGCAGCTAAGCGTGACAACCCCTCACACATGGTATTTTGAGTGCAGGCAGTGTTCCAGGAACACGTATAGAGACTGAGGACATCTGCATGTCCTGGGTGAAATCCGCCATTCAGAGCGAGACGTTCGGCAGTATGAAGGAGTTTGTGAAACATCTCATCCAGGCACAGCAGCAACAAAAGCTCACCAGTCAACAACAGAATTTGGCACATCAGGAAACAAATAAGCTGTTAGCACAGCAGCTTCAGCAGCAGTAGGCACTAACATGACAAATGGAGCTCCTTGCAGAGGCGGTTTGTGTGAGGCCGGCGGTCTCCTCCCCATATCCAGTTGATGACTCATATGCCCGGAAAACGGTAAAACAAGCCATATATATAAGAGAAAAACAGTAGTTTGACAATAAATGGCTTCACTCAATATATATACAGTACAGACCAAAAGTTTGGACACACCTCATTCAACGATTTTTCTGTATTTTCATGACTATGAAAATTGTAGAATCACACTGAAGACATCAAAACTATGAATTAACACATGTGGAATTATACATTACACTTTACAAAAAAGTGTGAAACAACTGAAAATGTTTTATATTCTAGGTTCTTCAAAGTAGCCACCTTTTTCTTTGATTACTGCTTTGCACGCAGAAAAGGTGAACGGATGGACTCTACATGCCTGGCTCCCACCGTGAAGCATGGAGGAGGTGGTGTGATGGTGTGGTGGTGCTTTGCTGGTGACACTGTTGGGGATTTATTGAAAATTGAAGGCATACTGAACCAGCATGGCTACCACAGCATCTTGCAGCAGCATGCTATTCCATCCGGTTTGCATTTGGTTGGACCATCATTTATTTTTCAACAGGACAATGACCCCAAACACACCTCCAGGCTGTGTAAGGGCTATTTGACCAAGAAGGAGAGTGTTGGGGTGCTACGCCAGATGACCTGGCCTCCACAGTCACCAGACCTGAACCCAATCGAGATGGTTTGGGGTGAGCTGGACCGCTCACCGCTTCAATTTTGAATAAATACCCAACAGTGTCACCAGCAAAGCACCCCCACACCATCACACCTCCTCCTCCATGCTTCACGGTGGGAACCAGGCATGTAGAGTCCATCCGTTCACCTTTTCTGCGTGCAAAGCAGTAATCAAAGCAAAAGGTGGATACTTTGAAGAACCTAGAATATAAGACATATTTTCAGTTGTTTCACACTTTTTTGTAAAGTGTAATGTATAATTCCACATGTGTTTAATTCATAGTTTTGATGCCTTCAGTGTGATTCTACAATTTTCATAGTCATGAAAATACAGAAAAATCTTTGAATGAGAAGGTGTGTCCAAACTTTTGGTCTGTACTGTACATATATATATATATATATATATATATATATACATATATACTGCTCAACAAAAATAAAGGGAACACGTAACAATGTGACTACAAGTCAATCACATTTCTGTGAACTCAACCTGTCCAGTTACGAAACAACATTGATTGTGAATCAATTTCTCCTGCTGTTGTTTAAATGGAATAGACAACAGGTAGAAATGATAGGCAATTAGCAAGACAACCCCATATGAAGTCCCCTTCACACTTCAGTGTCTCCAGTACGTGTGGTGACAGTTTTTACCTGAGACAACACGTAGACCCATTCAAGTGAATGGGTCTGTGCACATGTCAGTGTGTTTCCATAAACTGGTTGTCCATGGGCCAAACATGCTGATATGTCAATTTTCATTAGCAGCACAGGCCGCAAAATGTCCGTGTGTCATCAGTGTGACATGTACTGGCATCTGGGAATCAGTGGTACTGTTCGCGCTGAGCCCCAGCTCTGTGTGCTGGAGGCAGCTCTCATCATTGTCCTGTGCTCGCACTGATATCAGCGCGAGCAGATGACAATGTTGATAGTTGTATTCAGCCCCCGCTGTCTACATAGAGTGTAAAATGAAAAACAAAATAAAAAAACACATACCTTAACACCTAATCCCTGAAGCCAGTGTCCCCTGTAAAAAAAACAAAAATTAAAAACAAGAATATTCCTCAACTGTCTGAAGTTGAAAGAATCCATAGTGTCCCACGTCGTAATCTATCTGTGTGACATTTGCTCATCATCATGAGGCGTGGCCTGAAATGACTTCTCATGCTGAAGAGCAGGGGAGAATGACTCACTCGCTGCAGTGAGAGCGGGCCCATGAACTGCACTGACCTCAGTGGGATCATCGCAGTTCACCGTAATGAACTCACGTGAGTGACAATTTTTTCATAACATTATATATACTAATTGGAAGCCTACTTGTGCAGCACCAATGTATGGAGTGACGTATATAATTTGCTGGTGTGTACTAAGACCAAGGCTGGCTAATCAAAAGAAGAGCTGCGGATGTTGGCCAGATTGACCTGGACGTTGGATGGGGTCTTGCGATTTGCAAAAACTCTAGAAAACAGCATTACCATTTCAGAAACTCCTGTGCTACTAAACCAGCTGTCCATGTAGTATCTCCGTTCCCGTAGAGTGATGTGAATTTGCTATGTCAGGTGTCGGCTGCTGCCAATGAGTGTCTGCTCATCAGCTACAGCTAATCAATATTCTGTCAGACAGGATCTCCACTCTGATGATATAGTATAGATTTTAACTGATGAGTGGTTGCTCATTGGCTGCAGCCGGCACGTGACACGTCACATCACTGTAACGGCATCCCTGCATGGCTCCTCCCCCTCCTCCCTGCAGGGATGGTGACATGCTCACTGCCTTGACCGCTCAGCTGTGTCCTCTTCTTTGGCTCCCATGTCCCAAGATCTGCCCATGCCGCACAGGTCTACTGACTGCGTGCACTCCCCACTTCTTAAAGAGGTGGTGTGCCCACTCCTGATGTTTCCCGACTCCCCAACCAATGGCTTGGAGGCACTAAAGTATTTAAAGCACCTTCCCTTTTAGGGAGGTGCCTGTGCAACATCCATGTTTAGTTAGTCTTCAAGCTGCTAATTGCATTGTCAGGTCCCTGTTAGGGCTCTCTCCCATTTGCATTAAATCCGTTGAATGCAATCCAATTATAATTTGGATTACATTTATACCAATTTAATCCTATGCTTCTGTTCTCAATGGTGGTTTATTTTCTGCTCCAATCGGATCGCAACCGGACAGGAAAAAGCGCAGCATGCTTTGATTGCATTTCAAATTCGGATTGCACACTCCCATATAATTCTCGTCGACACTAGCAGCAGAGTAGATAAATAAATTTATCTGTCTCCTCCGCAGCTGCGCTGCAATCTTCTCATGCGAGAGGATTGGAGCACAGCACACTGACACTCGGCTCCTGCTCGCAGCAGAGCTGGAGCCAAGTGTCATTAGCATATCACATCCAATACTCTCGCATTGTTTGTGACACGCTCGTGTGTCTCTGGTCTTACAGTTCTGTCATCCTGAAACCGTCTTAGCGGTCTCTGAACCTGAAACTGCCCTGTTTGGGCCAGAACCTGATCCTGTGTCAGTCCCCGAACATGAAACCGTCCTGTCCGTTACCAAAAACCGCCCTGTCGGTACCCGAACCTGAATCAGTCCTGTCTAAACCTGAACCTGTTCCTTAGCTCGTCCTGCCAGATCCTGATTCCGAGTCCGGAAACCTCTCTAGTCTGAACCAGCACCAGTGTCCGTCCTGTCAAGTGTTCCAGAATCAGTACTGTCTGAACCAGCACCAGTGTCCATTCTGTCAAGTGTTCCAGAATCCGCAGTGTCTGAACCAGCACCAGTGTTCATTCCGTCAAGTGTTCCAGAATCCGCAGTGTCTGAACCAGCACCAGTGTTCATTCCGTCAAGTGTTCCAGAAGCCGCGCTGTCTGAACCAACATCAGTATCCGATCTTGCTTTGGACTCCGAGTCCGTTCCTGCATTCCTGACCCTTGGAGTCAGCTTCTGCAGTCCCAGGGAATGCTCTGGAGTACAATCTCTTTTGTACAACAGCACCAAATGTGAGAGTGAAATGATAAAATGTAACTTTTAATAGATAAATGCTTTAAAAAGGATCCATGATTGTCAACACCTGTATGTAGCACAATAAAACAAAACACTCACTAAATACACTGTATACAACTAACAAAGTTGAAAAGAACTTTGTTGAAAATGAAGAGGGGTAAGACAGAGACAAGCCATGCCACAGTCGCAAGTTCAGTAACAGCAAAGGTGCTGGGAAATGGTGTAGACATATCAGAAATGATACAATTGATAAAGATACAACTGATCTACTCCTTAGGTTGTATGACCTTACTTTTGACTCCGACATCTTTTGGTAAGTACTGACGTGGAAGCTTTCTGTTCATCTATACCCCATGACAAGGGTGTGGAATGCTCAAGTTTTTTCCTGGAATCAAGATGTTGTTAGTGTCGTTCTCACAACAAATTTATACTGAAAGCACTGATGTTCTATCTCGCCACAAATTATTTTCTATTCAATGGTTAATACTTCCCCAGCTACGGGCATTAGCTATGGGGACCACCTACGTATACTGATTTTCCCCTGTGCTGGTGGGAGGAAACCATAGAATTTTGCAAATGTAAAGGTGGTGGACTATACAGTCAAGTTCCTTCCCCTGAAGACACCAATCGCGTCATGTCCATATAGTATGATGGTCCATCCAACAGCCCCCTATATAGTATGATGGCCCTCCAACACTCCCCATATTGTATGATGGTACACCCCACAGTTTCTTATATATCATGATGATACACCTCACAGCTCCTATATACAGTTGTATGATGGTACCCCCAACAGCCCCTCATATATCATGATGGTTCATCTCATAGCCCCCCTATATAGTATGACAGTCCATCTCACAGTCCCCCATATACAGTGGGGAAAAAGTGTTTAGTCAGCCACCAATTGTGCAAGTTCTCCCACTTAAAAAGATGAGAGAGGCCTGTAATTGAGATCATAGGTAGACTACAACTGTGAGAGTCAAAATGAGAAATCAAATCCAGAATATCACTTTGTCTGATTTGGTAAGATTTATTTTGCAAATTATGGTGGAAAATAAGTGTTTGGTCACCCAAAAACATGCAAGATTTCTGGCTCTCACAGACCTGTAACTTGTTCTTTAAGAGGCTCCTCTGTCCTTCACTCATTACCTGTAGTAATGGCACCTGTTTGAACTTGTTATCAGTATAAAAGACACCTGTCCACAGCCTCAAACAGTCACACTCCAAACACTACTATAGTGAAGACCAAAGAACTGTCGAAGGACCCCAGAAACAAAATTGTAACCCTGCACCAGGCTGGGAAGACTGAATCTGCAATAGTCAAGCAGCTTGGTGTGATGAAATCAAGTGTGGGAGCAATAATAAGAAAACGAAAGACATACAAGACCACTGATAATCTGTCTCGATCTGGGGCTCTGTAACGGCGGTGTTTTTGTACCTTGTTTTACCGGCATTACTCTGCATGTCTGTGCTTTTACCTTTTGCTCCTTACCCCTAACCAGCTGGGATACTGATGTCTGTTACCTGAATGGATGCTGCTCAGTTCCCTGCTCTGCTGCATAGCTGTACATGTGTTGTGGTGTATTTGATCCACTGCACAACCATCCATGTGTGCGGTCCCTGGCTGCCACTGTGGAAGCTATCCGCGGGTTGGGTGGGCCTCTGCAGCTGGTGCATGACTGTCCAGGCTTGCAGCTGCTGCCAGGTGCCTTGGGCCTCAGTTCCTGTGTTGGCTATGCTGTACTGGTTTCTGCTGTGCTTAGGGTGCGCGCGGCGACACCTTCCCTACTTTTATTAAGGGCAGTGTGTGCTTGAATTGCTGTCCCCAGCCTATTGCTGTGGGGCAGCTCCTATTTAAAGTTACTTTCCTGTTGGGCATTGCCAGAGCTTCTCATTAGATTTCTGAACCTAGCAATGTGTGTTTGGCCCTCCATGTTGCTCCTGGTCTGCCTGGTCTTCTGCTCCTGTTCTGCCTGCTATCAGTGCTAGGAAAGCTGATGTCTTTGTCTCTGGACCTGTCCTGTCTATGTGTTAGTACCAAAGCCCTTGCCTTGAATGTGGATTCCTGCAGTGTGATATTCTCAAAGTCCTTCTGTGTCTGGAACTATGTACCCAGTGACTTTCCGGTCCGAGTCTGCAATGCTTGCACCATACTGCTTGAGTTCCTTTCTAGGTTGTGTCAGATGTCCAAATCCTGGTGAGCCCTGCCTGATGCCTGGAGCCTGACGACCGCTGTCTGATGCCTGGAGCCTGATGACCGCTGCTCAATGTCCTCCCGGTGTCGCTGAAGTCCTGCCGATGTTCCTGAAGTCCTGCCGGTGCCTCTGATGTCCTGCCTGTGTCCTAATGTTCTCTGCCTGGAAGTCGTGTCTGTAGTCCGGAGTCCAGATGTCTTGCCTTTGTCCTAGATGTCCAGCCTGTGCCCAGATATCTATTCCATGGTCCTGGTGGTCCAGCCAGTGTTTGAGTGGGTCCCACTTGTGTCCTGGACGGGCTCCTCCTCCGTGTTTCTGGGGAGTCACCAGGCTTGTTTCCTGGTGACGGCTCTGCCTTTGAGTCCTGGATCTGACCAGCCGATGTCCTGAGCTGCCATGCCCATGCTCCTGGACCTGTGCTGTCTGTGTCTTGCCTGTGTCCCAGTATTCAGCTGGTGTCTTGATATCCAGTCCGTAGTCCTGGTGGTCCAGCTGGTGTTCCAGAGTCGGTCCCACTCGTGTTCCTGGACGGGCTCCTCCGTGTTTCTGGGGAGTCCCCAGTCTACTCGTATTCCTGTATGGGCTCCTCCTCCATGTTCCTGGGGAGTCTCCAGTCTTGTTTCCTGGTGACGGCTCTGCCTGTGAGTCCTGGATCTGACCAGCCAATGTCCTGAGCTGCTATGTCGGTGTTCCTGGATCCATGCTGTCCGTGTTTTGCCTGTGTCCCGATGTCCTGCCGGTTCCTTGGGGGTCCATCCTGTGATGACGTCTGTCCGAGGTCGGTGTCTGATGTTCTCCTGCTGGGCCTGCGCTACGCTTGAGGCCTGAGAGAGAGGTTCTCCTGATATGCCCATGCCAGATGACCCTGGACTGCAACAACCCGTGATGACCTCCTGCCATCGTCTGACTTCTGCAGCCCTGTGATGTTCACCCTTCTTTGATGTGCGGAATCTGGAGCCTTGCATCGTCTTGTCTTGTTTTCTGTATGTGACTTTGTTTAAGTTGTTTCTTCATACCTGAAGTTGTGCGGTGTCATCTGGTCCTGCATGTCACCACCTTACCAACATGCTCAGCTGCCACATACCCCGGTCATTGCCCTTCCCTAGTCCAGGTAGGCGCGCGTCCCCTCTCTGGTCCAGTGGGTACATATTCCCTTACCACCTGTGACACACGCCCCACGTTGTCGTGGTCTGGCGCCGTGGGAGCGTTTTCTAGCTAGGTAAGCTAAGCTGCATCCATCCGACCGTGACAGGCTCCAAGCAATATCTCACCCCGTGGGGTCAAAATGATCATAAGAATGGTGAAAAAAATCCCAGAACCACATGGGGTGACCTAGTGAATGACCTGCATAGAGCTGGGACCGCCGTAGCATAGGCTACCATCAGTAAAACACTACGCCGCCAGGGACTCAGATCCTGCAGTGACAGATTTGTCCCCCTGCTTAAGTCGGTATATGCCCGTCTGAAGTTTGCTATAGAGAATTTGGATTATCCAGAAGAGTTTTGGGAGAATGTCATATGGTCTGATGAAACCAAAGTAGAACTGTTTGGTAGAAACAAAACTCGTCGTGTTTGGAGTAGACAGAATGCAGAGTTGCTGCCAAAGAACACCAAAGCTACTGTGAACATGGGTGTGGCAACATCATGCTTTGGGGCTGTTTGTCTGCAAAGGGACCAGGACGACTGATCCATGTACATGAAAGAATGAATGGGGCCATGTATTGTGAGATTTTGAGCGCAAACCTCCTTCCATCAGCAAGGGCATTGAAGATGAAATGTGGATGGGTTTTTCATCATGATAATGATCCCAAGCACACCGCCAGGGCAACAAACGAATGGCTTCATAGGAAGCATATGAAGGTCCTGCAGTGGCCTAGCTAGTCTCCAGATCTCAACCCCATTGAAAACCTTTGGAGGGATTTAAAAGTCCATGTTGCCCAGCGACATTCCCAAAACATCACTGCTCTAGAGGAGATCTGCATGGAGGAATGGGCCAACATACCACCAACAGTGTGTTCCAACCTTGTGAAGACTTACAGAAAACGTTTGACCTCTGTCATTGCCAACAAAGGATATATAACAAAATATTGAGATGAACTTTTGTTAATGACCAAATACTTATTTTCCACCATAATTTGCTAAATAAATCTTGCCAAATCAGACAATTTGATTTTCTGGATTTGTTTTCTCATTTTGACTCTCATAGTTGTGGTCTACCTATGATGTCAATTACAGGCCTCTCTCATCTTTTTAAGATGGAGAACTTGCACAATTGGTGGCTGACTAAATACTTTTTTTCCCCACTGTATTATGATGGTCCTCCAAACAGCCCCCAAAGTAGTATGATGGTCCCCCCAACAGTACACTATATAGTAGGGTGGTTCCCCCACAGTCACCTATAAAGTAGGATGGTCCACATCACAGCCCCCAATATAGTATGATGGTCCACCTCACACCCCCATATAGTATGATGGTCCCTCCAACAGCTCCCTATATAGTATGATGGTCCCTGCAAGACACCCCATATAGTATGATGGTACATATAACATCTCCTTTGTAGTATGATGGTACCCCCACCTCACAGTCCCCCATATAGTATAATGGTCCTCCCAAAAGTCCCCTATGTCGTATGATGGTCCACCAACAGTACACTATATAGTATGGTGTAATAGTGATGGGGAGGAGGAGTAGGAGATTTGGTTTCCTAAGGTTCCATTTTACCATGTTTTAATAAATAATTGATAGTTGTCTAATTGACAGCTCTCAATTATTAACCTGCTTAAAGTCACCTTTCAATTGCAAGGTGGCTTTAACCCCCTATTAACCCATTCGCCACCGCTACAGGGCAATGGGAATAGACGGGCAAAGTGCCAGAAAGGGCAAATCTAATTATAGATTTGCCTTTTCTGGGGTGTCTGGGGGCAGATGTTAGTATCCAGGGGGGGCACAAAATAAATGCACCCTCCCTGGGCTATTATTATTTGCCCCCACTCGCTTGCTTTGTCTGTCTGGTGGAGAAAATACGGCGGGAGCCCACGCATTTTTTTAAACGAATTTACACCTTTAATTAACCCCTACATGTCTGCAATTTTGCACACATACACTCATGTAATTGTAAGTTAAAACCATATATCAAATTACATGAAATGACATGGTTAACTGTATGTAAACCATGTGTCATTTCATGTCGGGTCTGTAGTTTCACAAAAGCCGGCAACTGAATTAGCGGCTATTACAGTATGTAGAAGTGTATGAACTATAAATATATGTATATATATGTGACAATGACATGTATGTATATATATATATATATATATATATATGTGTTCTATGTGTATATATCTATTCTTTCTTTTGTGATTTAAATACTATTCATTTGGATCCATTATATGTCCGATGTAAATCGGATGTTAACAACTACGGTCAGATGCGACTAAATCGCATCTTTCCAGGAAAATCGGATGCCAGACGGATGACTGTTCATGACATTTTGGTGCGATAATCGACCAACTAAAACAGTCCGATTTTTTGTCGGTGTGTGTGACTCCGGCCATAGATCAGTGCAGTCTTTGGGGCCACTCTGGGACTAGGGTCTCTTGTTACTAAAACCCATATAGCTGCACCATAATACTAATAACATGACATTTGAAAATTCCCCAAAGTATCTTACAACATCTGAAATTGCATTTATTTTGCAAGTGCACAAAAAGTACACTTCAAAGAACAAAACTTCACTTTTGAGAAATTTTTCTTACAGGGATCTTGGACAAGCGGGTTATTGCCGCTCCCATAAATGGTCCTAAGGGTCCCCCTCCTGGGCAGCGCCCTGCCCTGCTCAGTCATTTGTCTCTGTGTGAGGCTGGAAGGGTGAGAGTGAACCTCTTCATATTCATCTGTTATTAGACCTTTTACAGAGAACGGCAGAGAAGGCCATGCTAGGGCCGAACATATGAAAAATAAATTAGATGGATTGTGTTTCCTGTTGACCTCACACTGAAAAATCTGAGGTCTTAAAAGTATGTTTGGGGCTTAGCATCCAGTTCTTCTGAATGTCGCAGAAGCTTTTTCTAGGTTTTCAGATGAAGAAAAGGATCCTACCTCTATAGCGTATAAGAGGGATGTGTGACATAACATACAGCATAGTAAACCTACACCAATGCAAACATTACCAAATCAGGAAAGCTGCAGTAAATATTATATTATTCCACCAATTTTGCTTGGATTTCCTCATAGTACATTGTTTACAAGGGAAAAGCCACATTTCTTTCCTCTGGACTCAGGTGTATCCAACACTACTAGCACTGTAGGGATATCTGTGAAGTAATATTATAGGAGGAGATACAAGGTGGATATAAGGTGTAATAAGAGGAGATATCCGGAGGTTATATGGAGTAATAGGAGGATATATAGGGAGGCTATATGGAGTAATAGGTAGTAGATATAAGGAGGATATATAGGGTAATAGGAGGAATATAGGAAGGTTATATGGAGTAATAGAGGAGATATAGGGAGGTTATATGGAGTTAAAAGGAGGAGATATAGGGAGATTATATGGAGTAATAGGAGGAGATATAGGGAGGTTATATGGAGTAAATAGGAGGAGATATATGGAGGTTATATGGAGTAATAGGAGAGATATAGGAGTTATATGGAGTAATAGGAGGAGATATAGGAGATTATATGGAGTAATAGGAGGAGATATAGGAGGTTATATGGAGTAATAGGAGGAGATATAGGGAGGTATATGGATGTAATAGGAGTAGATATAAGGAGGATATATAGGGTAATAGGAGGAGATATAGGAGGTTATATGGAGTAATAGGAGGAGATATAGGGAGGTTATATGGAGTAATAGGAGGAATATAGGGAGGATATGAGTAATAGGAGAGATATAGGAGGATATATGGTAATAGGAGGAGATATAGGAGGTATATGGAGTAATAGGAGATATAGGGAGGTTATATGGATAATAGGAGGAGATTAGGGAGGTTATATGGAGTAATAGGAGGAGATATAGGGAGGTTATATGGTAGTAATAGGAGATATAGGGAGGTATATGGAGTAATAGGAGATATAGGGGAGGTTATATGGAGTAATAGGAGGAGTTATAATAGGAGGTTATATGGAGTAATAGGAGGAGATATAGGGAGGTATATGGAGTAATAGGAGATATAGGGAGGTTATATGGAGTAATAGGAGGAGATATAGGGAGGTTATATGGAGTAATAGGAGGAGTTATAGGGAGGTTATATGGAGTAATAGGAGGAGATATAGGGAGGTTATATGGAGTAAAGGAGGAGATATAGGGAGGTTATATGGAGTAATAGGAGGAGATATAGGGAGGTATATGGAGTAAATGGAGATATAGGAGGTTATTGGAGTAATAGGAGGAGATATATGGGAGGTATATGAGTAATAGGAGGAGATATAGGGAGGTTATATGGAGTAATAGGAGGAGATATAGGGAGGTATATGGAGTAATAGAGAGATATAGGGAGGTTATATGTAGAATAGGAGGAGATATAGGGGAGGTTATATGAGTAATAGAGGAGATATAGGGAGGTTATATGGAGTAATAGGAGGAGATATAGGGAGGTTATATGGAGTAATAGGAGGAGATATAGGGAGGTTATATGGAGTAATAGGAGGAGATATAGGGAGGTTTATGGAGTAATAGGAGGAGATATAGGAGGGTTATATGGAGTAATAGGAGGAGATATAGGGAGGTTATATGGAGTAATAGGGGGAAGATATAGGGGAGGTATATGGAGTAATAGGAGGAGATATAGAGAGGTTATATGGAGTAATAGGAGGAGATATAGGGAGGTTATATGGAGTAATAGGAGGAGATATAGGAGATATATGGAAAAGGAGAGATTAGGGAGGTTTATGAGTAAGGAGAATATAGGGAGGTTATATGGAGTAATGAGAATATGGGAGTTATATGGAGTATAAGAGGAGATATAGGGAGGTTATTGGAGTAATAGGAGAGATTAGGGAGGTATATGGAGTAATAGGAGGAGATATAGGGAGATTATATGGAGTAATAGGAGGAGATTTAGGGAGGTTATATGGTATAGGAAGAGATATGGGAGGTTATATGGAGTAATAGGAGGAATATAGGGAGGTTATATGGGTAATAGGAGAGATATAGGAGGTTATATGGAGTAATAGGGGAGATATAGGGAGGTTATATGGAGTAATAGAGGAGATATAGGTAGGTTATATGGAGTAATAGGAGGAGATATAGGGAGGTTATATGGTGTAATAGGAGGAGATATAGGGGAGGTTATATGGAGTAATAGGAGGAGATTTAGGGGAGGTTATATGGAGTAATAGGAAGAGATATAGGGAGGTTATATGGTGTAATAGGAGATTAGGAGGTTATATGATGCAATTGGAGGATATATAGTGAGGTTATATGGAGTAATAGGAGGAGATATAAGGTAGATATATGGAGTAATAGTAGGAGATATAGGGACGATATATGGAATAATAGGAGGAGATATAGGGAGGTTATATGTAGTAATAGAAGGAGATATAGGCAGGTTATATGGAGTAAAAGGAGGAGATATAGGGAGGTTATATGAAGTAATAGGAAGAGATATAGGGAGGTTATATGAAGTAATAGGAGGAGATATAGGGAGGTTATATGAAGTAATAGGAAGAGATATAGTGAGGTTTTATGGAGTAATAGGAGGAGATATAGGGATAAACGGAGTAATAGGAGTTATAGGGGGTTATATGGAGTAATAGGAGGAGATATAGGGAGGTTATATGGAGTAATAGGAGGAGATATAGGGAGGTTATATGGAGTAATAGGGGAAGATATAGGGAGGTTATATGGAGTAATAGGAGGAGATATAGGGAGGTTATATGGAGTAATAGGAGGAGGTATAGGGAGGTTATATGGAGTAATAGGGGAAGATATAGGGAGTTTATATGGAGTAATAGGAGGAGATATAGGGAGGTTATATGGAGTAATAGGAGGAGATATAGGGAGGTTATATGGAGTAATAGGAGGAGATATAGGGAGGTTATATGGAGTAATAGGAGGAGATATAGGGAGGTTATATGGAGTAATAGGAGGAGATATAGGGAAGGTTATATGGAGTAATAGGAGGAGATATAGGGAGGTTATATGGAGTAATTGTTAGAATCTAAATAGTTTTGATCATCCGCCATCTTGTTGTTTTCTGACTGCTGGTCTTTTTCCCCTGGTGCTGGGTTTGTCTAAGGTCAGGTGATTGTATCACCCTTTATTACCCAGCACCTACTTCCCAGTCCTTGCTGGACAACAGTGTTAATCCGGTTGAGTTCTGGCAATGTGCTTTGATAGCTTTCTGTGTTTGATACTGTGCAGTTCTGGGATCTCTAGTTCTGCCTGCTTTGTTTTTTTTGGTTTTCCATTTGTTTCTGCAACTCCCTCTATTTTCCTTACTAGGAGGTTACCTGTTTTTTGTTCCCAGTCCCTAGATCGTTCAGGGAAACCCTTCCCCCTACCTTTAGGTCTTCGTTTAAGTTTAGCCTAGGAAACGTCGGTGGGTCTATTCACAAGGAATAGGTATCCCACTCCATCGTAGGGTTTCAGCCTAGTCCTAGTTCAGGGTCAGCTTCTCCCCCTTCTGCCCCAGTCCTGAGTTGCAGATCCGTAACAGTTTGTCCAGTCACACATATAAAAAACAAAAATCCTCTCCGGGATTCCTTCAATATGAACAGCGTCCAAGAACTTGCTCAACGCTTGCTAAGGTTAACTTTGAAAGCAGCCAGCCTGCAACAGAACATGAGTAATTACCCTGGAGCACGCTCTGAAAAACCTAAGGTAGGATTACCTGAGTTTTTTTCTGGTAAACGGCAGGAATTTTTTACATTTAAAAATGCATGTTTACTATATTTTCGGCTTAGACCTGGATCCTCGGGGAGTGAATTGCAGTATGTGGAGATTATTATGTCTTTATTGCCAAGTGAACCCCAAATCTGGGCATTTTCATTACATCGTTATGATCCTTGTTTGACGTCAATAGAAGCATTTTTTACTGCTATGAGGTTGTTATATGATGATCCTGATCGGGTCACCTCAGCTGAGGCAGAGCTCAGACAACTTAAACAGGTTTCTGGTGATGCTGAGAGGTATTGTACCCTGTTCAGACGATGGTCCGCAGAGGTCAGGTGGAATGACCCGGTGCTCAAGAGTCAGTTTTTAGCAGGTTTGAGTGAAAGGGTTAAAGATTTGCTCATTGCATATCCTGCACCTGCTACTTTGGAAGCTGCTATGCAGTTAGCTATCCGTGTGGATAGAAGATTGAGAGACAGGCAGAATGAAGAGAAGGCTCTTATAATGCTGGATCCAGTCTCTCAGGATAACCCCGTTGACAGCGGGGAACCGATGCAACTTGGGGTGATGTCCTCTCGTTCCCAGGAGAGGGAGAGGAGGTTCTCTGAGGGGCTATGCTTGTATTGTGATAAGGCTGACCATTTTGCTAAGCAATGCGAGGTTTGCATAAGGAAGGACAAAAAAAAAGGTCAGTAGGAGCAACACTCCCATTCGTATTGTGTTTTTACGGTCCGCAGTAGGATTTTTTTCTGGTAATACCACCTATCGTGGTCATTCCAATGATTTTCAGGTAATGGTGGATTGTGGTTCTGCACTTAATTTGATTGATCAACAATTTCTAGACAAATATAAGTTTGATTCTGAATCATTGTCATCTCCTTTTCCTGTTGTGGCGATTGATAACACTCCCCTGGAGAATGGGTGTGTTTCTCGAAAGCTCACCGGGTTCCCACTTATTGTGAATATGGAACATCAGGAGTATATAGACTTGTTTGTACTTGCTAATTTGCCTTTTCCAGTCGTCCTGGATTTACCCTGGTTAAAAATGCACAATCCTTTGCTGGACTGGTCGTCTAGTACTATAAGGTCCTGGGGTGAGGGGTGTTATGGTAAATGTTTTAATGTTCACATTGCTGCTGTTGTGAAGAGGGAGCTACCTGAAGCCATTCAGGATTATTGGAAGGTATTTTCAGAAGTTGAGTCGCAAGTAGAGATGAGCGACTTTGCCTTTTTAGGGTCGAGTCGGGTTTCATGAAACCCGACTTTCTCAAAAGCCGAGTCGAACTAAATCAGCCGACTATCGGGAAAAATCTGTGGTCCGACTGAAATACGAAACCCAATGCAAGTCAATGGGGAAGCAAAGATGGCAGGGAGTGGAGGACAGTAAACACACCTACAGTGCCCATTTCAATGCCAACGACATCAATTCTTGTTCCTTAAGCTTGGCAATCTTAATTTACTTCATAATAATAGTTACGCATTGAAAACTGAGGGTTATTTGGCTAAAGTTGTGGGGGGGTAGGGCTGGCTCCAGGTTTTCTTGTGCCCCAGGCGAAAGAGTGTCAGTGGACCCCTTTAAAACATACCACAATTCATGATGCTCCGATACGGCACAGAAATATAGGTATAGTACAATGACAAATACTTCACTTCTTACATTACATGACTGATATCTATTTTAAAATCTACTATAGCTCAAAAACCAGACAGTATATTCCTCCATACAGTATTATGGCCACCACATAGTGCGCCATACAGAAAAATGAGCCCCATATATTGCTCCATACATAATTGGTACCATATAATGTTCCATACAGTATATGATGAGCTCCACATAATGCTCCAGTATATGATGGTCCCTATATAATGTGCCATACAGTATAGGACGGTCCCCATAGAGTAGAATGAGCCCCACATATTGCTCCATACAGTATAATGAGTCGCATATAAAGCTCCATACAGTATATGATGGGCCCCATATATTGCTCCATACAGAATGGGCTCCATATAATGCTCCATACAGAATAGGCCCCATATGTGCTCCATATGATGCTCCATACCCTATATGATGCCCCATAAATAATGAACCCCATATGATGCTCCAGTATATGATGGGCCCCATGGATGATGCTCCAGTGTATGCTGGGCCAATATAATGCTCCATATATAATGGGCCCCATATGATGCTCCAATATATGATGGGCCCCATGGATGATGCTCCAGTGTCTTATGGGCCAATATAATGCTCCATATATAATGGGCCCCATTTATAATGCTCCAGTGTATAATGGGCCCCGTATATGCTGCTCCAGTGTCTGATGTCCCCCATTTAGAATGCTCCAGTATATGATGGGCCCCATGGATGATGCTTCAGTGTTTTATGGGCCAATATAATGCTCCATATATAATGGGCCCTGTCACGTATAAGCCAACACACACGGTGTCAAGATCCCGTCTGGGTTGGAGCCGATGTTACTGCAAACACTAGGGGAAGCAGAGGCAGGTAGCGTAGTCAGGTGGCAGCCGGAGGTCGGTACACAGGAAGGGCAGTTCGGTAACAGAGGAGCAGGCAGATAACGTAGTCAGGTGGCAGCCGGAGGTCGGTACACAGGAGAGCAGTGTTTGTAGCAATGGATCAGGCGGAGAGCGTAGTCAGAAGGCAGGCCGAGGTCGGTTCACAGGAGAGCAGTGTTTGTAGCAATGGATCAGGCGGAGAGCGTAGTCAGAAGGCAGGCCGAGGTCGGTTCACAGGAGAGCAGTGTTTGTAGCAATGGATCAGCAGGAAACGCTTGACTAAAGGCTTGGAGCTCAATAATCTCACAATGACACACCCACAGGGCCAGGTTTATATAGGGTGTGTAATTGGCAATCAGAGGCCCAATCAAGAGAGCACTAGGTGTAGCCAATCAGGAAGAACAGTCAATGGTATCTGGGTTCAGCAAGGAACTTTGCAGCCAGCAGAATAGCTCAGATGGTAGAGCTGCTGGCCAGTGGACAAGAGGTACTGGGTTCGACTCCTGACAGTACTCCCCTCCTTCCAGGATGGCCTCTGGACATCTCAGGAGCTGGCTTATCCGGGTACCTCTGATGAAAGGCTCTTGTTAGTCTAGGAGCATGGACGTTGTCCCTTGGTTCCCATGAATTTTCCTCTGGTCCGTAACCCTTCCACTGCACCAGATACTGCAGTTTACCTCTGAATTTTCGGGAGTCCAGAATCTTATCCACAATGTATTCTTCTTCACCACGGATCCTTTCTGGTGGAGGAGGTGGCTGAATTCTTCCTGGAAACGGGTTTTCACAGAAGGGTTTGAGCAAGGATATGTGAAACACTGGATGAATCTTTAGATTGTTGGGAAGTTTTAAACGAAAAGCAACCTGGTTAATTTTTGCAGAAATTTGAAAAGGTCCAATGAATTTCTGACCCAATTTGGAGGATGGCACATGTGTCTTAAGGTTTTTAGTGGACAGCCAAACTTTGTCTCCAACCTGAAGAGCAGGGGGCACTCTCCAATGTTTATCTGCTGCTTCCTTATATACTTCCTGGGTCTTGAGTAATATCTCTGATAATTCCTTCTGGGATTCCTGTAATTTTGCAAGCCTGTCATTTACAGCAGGAATGGGAGTGTTCACTGGCAGATTAGGGATAAATACTGGATGTACTCCATAATTAGCAAAAAATGGGGTTTGAGATGTAGCGCTATGTATGAAGTTGTTGTAGGCAAACTCTGCTGTTGGTAAATAGTCCACCCAGTCATCCTGAAGATAGGAAATGAAGCAACGGAGGTATTGCTCCAAAGTCTGGTTCGTTCTCTCCGTCTGGCCATTGGACTGAGGATGGAAAGCGGTAGAAAGATTCACAGTGACTCCCAAGGCTGTACAGAAACTCTTCCAAAATTTTGACGTAAACTGAACGCCTCTGTCAGACACCACGCTGTCAGGAATTCCATGTAACCTGAATACCTCTTTGATTATCAGTTCTGCAGTTTTTTCAGCAGTAGGAATTCCTTCAGTTGGAATAAAGTGGGCCATTTTTGTGAGTCGGTCCACTATGACAAGGATGACGGTCATCTGTTTGGAAGGGGGTAGTTCCACAATAAAATCCATGGAAATAGATCCCCAAGGCCTGGATGGAACTGGAAGTGGTTGCAAGAGTCCTAGAGGAGACGATCGTGGGGTCTTGTTTCGTGCGCATGTTAAACAGGTTGAAACATATTTCCTCACGTCCTTCCTACAATTAGGCCACCAAAAGAAACGAAGTAGTAAGTCTTGTGATTTTGCAACTCCAGGATGTCCTGCCAGTTTAGAATCATGGACACTTTTGAGGACTTCAAGGCGAGAAGATTCAGGTACATATATTTTGTGTTTCTGCATCCAAAACCCCTCTTTGAATGAAAGATCGACGTCTTCCGAAGGATGGTTAAGGAAAGAGTCCTCTTGATATCCATCTTTAATTCTATTACATAGTCCTCTAGAGTGCAATATTCCCAAAAAAATTTTAGGGCCTAGAATTGTATCGTCATTACTAGACCTCTCCTGAGGTTCCGAACACATCCTGGACAGGGCGTCAGCCTTGCCATTTCTTGAACCAGGCGGTAAGAAATTATAAAATTGAATCTTGAGAAAAATAAGGCCCATCGTGCTTGTCTTGCAGACAATCTTTTTGCTGTACGGAGGAATTCAAGATTCTTGTGGTCCGTGAGGACAGTCACAGGGTGATTGGCACCTTCCAAAAGATGTCTCCATTCGGAGAAGGCAACTTTAATGGCTAACAGTTCTTTATTACCGATGTCGTAGTTCTTTTCTGCAGATGACATGGTGTGGGAAAGAAACGCACATGGGTGAAGCTGCATTTTGTCCCCAACTCGCTGAGACAGAATGGCTCCCACTGCAGAGTCCAAGGCGTCCACTTCGACAGTAAATGGCAATTCAGGATTTGGGTGTACTAACAATGGAGCAGACGTAAAAAAGTTTTCAATTTGTCAAAAGCCTCCTGTGCCTCCGGAGACCAAAAAAATGCTTTGGTCTTTTTTGTTAGTGTAGTAATTGGTAGTATGATCCGTGAAAAGTTCTTTATAAATTTTCGGTAAAAATTTGCAAATCCTATGAAACGCTGGACGTCTTTTAAATTTCTTGGAACAGGCCAGTCCACTACAGCATTGATTTTGCCGGGATCCATGCTCAGACCTTCTGGGGAGATGATATATCCCAGAAATTGGATACTGGTTTGTTCAAACTCACATTTTTCAAGTTTAATGTAAAGATGGTTCTCCTGTAGTCGTTCCAAGACTAACTGGACGTGCCTGCGATGCTCTTCCAAGGTGTCTGAAAATATAAGAATGTCATCGAGATAAGCCACAACGAATTGGTCCAAGAAATCTCGAAATACATCATTAATAAAATGTTGAAAGGTGGCTGGGGCATTGCTAAGACCAAAGGTCATAACCAGAGATTCAAAATGTCCATATCTCGTTCTGAAGGCGGTCTTCCACTCATCTCCTGGGCGAATCCGTATGAGGTTGTAAGCCCCTCTAAGATCCAGCTTCGTAAAGATTTTTGCAGAACGGAGTCTCTCAAATAGTTCAGGAATCAAGGGTAGCGGGTAGCGATTCTTGACAGTGATATTATTCATCTCTCTGTAGTCAATACATGGCCGCAGAGTGGAGTCTTTCTTTTCAACAAAGAACAGGGGTGCCCCAGCTGGAGATGTGGAAGGTCGAATAAAGCCTTTCTCTAAATTTTCATCCAGGAACTTTCTTAATACCTTCAATTCAGGTTCGGAAAGATTGTAAATCCGTCCAAATGGAATGGTTGCTCCTGGCAGCAATTCAATGGGACAGTCGTAAGGACGGTGAGGAGGTAATTGATCTGCTTTCTTCTTACTGCAGACATCAGAGAACTGCTGATATTGAGGTGGTAGTTTCTCTTCCTTCTCATGCGAAATCTCAGAGATTTGGACTTGTTGGAGAACAGGGGGTTCCTTATGACAATTATTCTTACAGTAGTCAGATGGAAAGGTGATGGTCCTTGATGCCCAGTTGATAGAAGGGTTATGGACTGAAAACCAGGGGATCCCTAGAATAACCGGAAATTTCGGAGATGAAATAAGGTGGAAACTGACAGCTTCATGATGATCCGGTTCGATACAAATCTCCAGTTCGATTTTCTCATGCGTGACAGGTCCAGAAGACAAGGGTGATCCATCCACAGTTTCCATTTCAATTGGTGTGGATTTGGTCCTACTGGAAATATTATTATCACGTGTAAATTTTAAGTCCATAAAATTTCCTCCTGCTCCCGAATCCAACAGGGCAGAGCATTGTATTTTTTGGGTGCCCATTACAACCTGAATGGGGATTACAAAATGAGATGATGTAGTATGTATTTTGTCTATTTCTGGCATTACTGATGAGATAGTCTGCAAGATGGAATCCGACTGCTGAGAAAGGTCCATATTGCTGGCAGACCTGTTGTTGGTAAAGGCTATAGTCCTTTTGTTAGGACAGTTGATGGCATAGTGTCCAGGGTCCCCACAATAGAGGCAGAGATGTTCTGCACGTTGCCTCTCCTTCTCCTGTGCAGAGAGTGGTCTTCGGATGACGTCGATCTGCATCGGTTCAGACACGCCTTGCGTCTTTTC
Organism: Oophaga sylvatica; assembly: GCA_033576555.1. Classification (NCBI taxonomy): domain Eukaryota; kingdom Metazoa; phylum Chordata; class Amphibia; order Anura; family Dendrobatidae; genus Oophaga; species Oophaga sylvatica. Next base: position 132,339,481 of record JARQOD010000003.1, read on the forward strand.
TTGGTGGTCCGATGCTGAAAATGAGAAGCCAGGGCTATTCCCAAGTGCTCGCAGTCTCTCCTTTCTCCTTTCAGTAAGTCTCTGGTCAATCCGGATACATAGTTGAATAAAGTCCTCCAACTGGTCAGGGGTCTCAACCCTGGCAAGCTCGTCTTTCACTGGTTCTGATAACCCTCGTCGAAATTGACTTCTCTGGGCCGCTGGATTCCAGGTGGTGTCGGCCACCCAGCGACGGAACTCCGATGTATATTCCGCAACAGAGCGACGTCCTTGGCGCAAATTATGTAATTTGGTTTCTGCTGTGGCACAGCGGTTTGGGTCATCAAAAACTTGATTCATAGCTGCGATGAAAGCTTCCAGGTCATTAAGGAGGGCATAGTCCTTTTCTACATAAGGTGAAGCCCAAGCAAGAGCTTCATCCGTCAGGAGATTTATCATGAAAAAAACTTTCTTCATCTCACTGGTAAAGGGAGCAGGTTGCATCTGGAAGTATATGCGGCATTGATTGAGGAATCCTCGGTACTGCTTGCGATCCCCACTGAACTTTGCAGGCAGCGGCAGCCGCGCGTTTGATTCGGACCCTGAATTGCGCACGTCCAGAAGTTGTTTTTGTAGCTCAATTACTTCCTGTTGTATCGCCGTGAAATCAGTTTGTAACTTGGCATATTTTCCTTGAGAGTCAGTACAAAAACTTTGAAGCTCCGTAACTTGCCGCCTCAGGGTGTTCACAGCGGACTCCATTTTGGCGCGAGATTATTCTGTCAAGATCCCGTCTGGGTTGGAGCTGATGTTACTGCAAACACTAGGGGAAGCAGATGCAGGTAGCGTAGTCAGGTGGCAGCCGGAGGTCGGTACACAGGAAGGGCAGTTCGGTAACAGAGGAGCAGGCAGATAACGTAGTCAGGTGGCAGCCGGAGGTCGGTACACAGGAGAGCAGTGTTTGTAGCAATGGATCAGGCGGAGAGCGTAGTCAGAAGGCAGGCCGAGGTCGGTTCACAGGAGAGCAGTGTTTGTAGCAATGGATCAGCAGGAAACGCTTGACTAAAGGCTTGGAGCTCAATAATCTCGCAATGACACACCCACAGGGCCAGGTTTATATAGGGTGTGTAATTGGCAATCAGAGGCCCAATCAAGAGAGCACTAGGTGTAGCCAATCAGGAAGAACAGTCAATGGTATCTGGGTTCAGCAAGGAACTTTGCAGCCAGCAGAATAGCTCAGATGGTAGAGCTGCTGGCCAGTGGACAAGAGGTACTGGGTTCAACTCCTGACACACGGTATGGGGGTGCACCTGCAAGGGTTAATCTATCTCCGCTCAGTCCAGCATTGACCTCTGTCCTATGTGGTAATGGGAGCATAAATCACACCCCGACACAGACCACACATCCCGCTCATACACGCTGCCACCACTCACCGAACACACGGGCAATGAGTCCCGGAAATATTACTACTATGTGCCAATCACCAGGAGCACACACTCTAAGGCTATGGATTCTTTAGAGCAACAAGGTTCAGACTTATTAAAGTTTAAAGCTTTAATATAAAAAGGTACAGTGCTTACAATAAAAGGGATATAAAAATGGAAATAACAAGGGACATACAAATATGCAAAACAGTATAAAATAACAGGGAGAAAAACTTACAGAAATATCAAACTTTGCATTTTGGTACTCTGTCCCCGATGGAGGGGGGAATATGGATGATCACATCAGCTTGGCTGCCCTCATATATGACAAGGCTCTTTTCTGTAGAAGTCTAATTTATAGATATGACTTGGAATCGAATTTCTAGACCAGCCTCTCATTATAATATTCTAATTGCTGGTTTGTGAGTGGAACATGCCATACTACCAATGAATACATTATTTTCTCTCTGAACCTATGGTGTAAACTTCCTCATAGATAGCTAGCCTTTGACATCAAACTTCAAAAGAGCCAGAAGGTGTGAAATGCTCCAATTCTATGTACTCTCAGGAAGGCACCCTGGAGAGATTGGAGACTAGAGGGTATGCCACACTAAACAATATCGCTAACGAGATCGCTAAAAAAGTCACTATTTAGCGATCCCGTTAGCGATATTGTTCAGTGCGGCAGCTTCCAGTGACGAGCTTCCTGCTGTGATCTCGCTCGTCGCTGGAATCGCTCCGGACCCTATTTCATCGCTGGCGCTCCCGCTGGGTGAGTATCTAATCGCTGTGTGGCACCTTTTCTTAGCGATTTAGCGGTACTTTTGTACCGCTAAAGTCGTTAAGAAGATCGCTAACGGCGATAGCGTCGTTAACTATATCGCTAAATGTGGCCGCATTTAGCGATATAGAAACAATCCCGCTAGCGATCGCATTACTATGCGTCGTTATCGTGATCGCTAGCGGGATTGTTTAGTGTGGCAGTACCTTAGGAGACTGCCAGTCAGGCTAACATGAGGTCATGACCTGTGTGGAGAGCTGCAGCCAAGACAAACATCACTCACTGCTGGTCATACATATGCATACATATACATATTTCACTACAGGCCACATTTATAATGCTCCAGTGTATAATGGGCCCCGTATATGCTGCTCCAGTGTCTGATGTCCCCCATTTAGAATGCTCCAGTATATGATAGGCCCCATGGATGATGCTCCAGTGTCTTATGGGCCAATATAATGCTCCATATATAATGTGCCCCATTTAAAATGCTTCAGTGTATAATGGGCCCCGTATATGCTGCTCCAGTGTCTGATGTGGCCCATTTATAATGCTCCAGTATATGATGGGCCCCATGGATGATGCTGCAGTGTATGATGGGCCAATATAATGCTCCATATATAATGGGCCCATATGATGCTCCAGTATATGATGGGCCCCATGGATGATGCTCCAGTGTCTTATGGGCCAATATAATTCTCCATATATAATGGGCCCCATTTATAATGCTCCAGGGTATAATGGGCCTCGTATATGCTGGTCCAGTGTCTGAAGTGGCCCATTTAGAATGCTCCAGTATATGATGGGCCCCATGGATGATGCTCCAGTGTCTTATGGGCGAATATAATGCTCCACATATAATGGGCCCCATTTATAATGCTCCAGTGTATAATGGGTCCCGTATATGCTGCTCCAGTGTCTGATGTGGCCCATTTATAATGCTCCAGTATATGATGGGCCCCATGGATGATGCTCCAGTGTCTTATGGGCAATATAATGCTCCATATATAATGGGCCCCATTTATAATGCTCCAGTGTATAATGGACCCCGTATATGCTGCCCCAGTGTCTGATGTCCCCCATTTAGAATGCTCCAGTATATGATGGGCCCCATGGATAATGCTCCAGTGTCTTATGGGCCAATATAATGCTCCATATATAATGGGCCCCATTTATAATGCTCCAGTGTATAATGGGCCCCGTATATGCTGCTCCAGTGTCTGATGTGGCCCATTTATAATGCTCCAGTATATGATGGGCCCCATAGATGATGCTCCAGTGTCTTATGGGCCAATATAATGCTCCATATATAATTGGCCCCATTTATAATGCTCCAGTGTATAATGGGCCCCGTATATGCTGCTCCAGTGTCTGATGTCCCCCATTTAGAATGCTCCAGTATATGATGGGCCCCATGGATGATGCTTCAGTGTCTTATGGGCCAATATAATGCTCCATATATAATGGGCCCCATTTATAATGCTCCAGTGTATAATGGACCCCGTATATGCTGCTCCAGTGTCTGATGTCCCCCATTTAGAATGCTCCAGTATATGATGGGCCCCATGGATGATGCTCCAGTGTCTTATGGGCCAATATAATGCTCCATATATAATGCTCCAGTGTATAATGGGCCCCGTATATGCTGCTCCAGTGTTTGATGTCCCCATTTAGAATGCTTCCGTATAGGATTGGCCCCATGGATGATGCTCCAGTGTCGTATGGGCCAATATAATGCTCCATATATAATGGGCCCCATTTATAATGCTCCAGTGTATAATGGGCCCCATATATGCTGCTCCAGTGTCTGATGTGGCCCATTTATAATGCTCCAGTATATGATGGGCCCATGGATGATGCTCTAGTGTCTTATGGGCCAATATAATGCTCCATATATAATGGGCCCCATTTATAATGCTCCAGTTTATAATGGGCCCCGTATATGCTGCTCCAGTGTCTGATGTCCCCCATTTAGAATGCTCCAGTATATGATGGGCCCCATGGATGATGCTCCTGAGTCTTATGGGCCAATATCATGCTCCATATATAATGGGCCCTGTCACGTATAAGCCAACACACACGGTGTGGGGGTGCGCCTGCAAGGGTTAATCTGTCTCCTCTCACTCAGTCCAGCATTCAACCTCTGTCCTATGCTGCAATGGGAGCATAAATCACACCCCGACACAGACCACACACCCCGCTCATACACGCTGCCACCACTCACCGAACACACGGGCGATGCATGGGCGTACCCACCGTGGGGCAGGGGGGGAAGGTGCCCCCCCTAGAAGCAGGGGCACACAATGAAAGAGAGCGGAGAGAGCAGCACTATGCCGGCTCTCTCTGTTCCAGGTTGCAGTGCCTGTCTGTGTGTGCAGTGCACGGAGCTGCTGTCTCACCAGAGGAGCTTCTTCCTGGTTGCAGCAGCTGTAGTTTCACTTTCTGCCCTGCAGGCTCTGGTTGTCTCAGCCACACTGGGTCCTAGTGCCCTCTGTGTGCATACACTGGACACTTCCTGCTCCTGCCTCAGCCACTGCCTGCAAGCTTCATGGTAAGAGGGGATGGAATTTATTAAATTCATTCTGCTCAGGCATGTCATGGTCACTGTGGGGGAATGTGAGAGGATGGGGGTATTGTGGTGGAGGGTGGACAGGGCACTGGGGGTTAAATATAAGAGGATGGGGGTATTGTGGGGGAGACGGTACAGGACACTGGGGGTGAATGTAAGAGGATGGGGTATTGTGGGGGCTATGGCACTGGGGGGATTAATGTGAGAGGATGGGGGTATTGTGGGGGAGGCGTACAGGGCACTGGGGTGAATGTAAGAGGATGGGGGTATTGTGGGGGCTAGGGCACTGGGGGGTTAATGTGAGAGGATGGGGGTATTGTGTGGGAGGGGTACAGGGCACTGGGGTGAATGTAAGAGGATGGGGGTATTGTGGGTGCTAGGGCAATGGGGGTTAATGTGAGAGGATGGGGTATTGTGGGGGCTAGGGAACTGGGGGGGTTAATGTGAGAGGATGGGGGTATTGTGGGGGCTGAAGTGGGGAGGGGCAACAGGGCACAGAGAGTGAATGTGAGAGGATGGGGTATTGTGGGGGAGGGGATACAGGGCACTGGTTGGTGAATGTGAGAGGATGGGGATATTGTGGGGGCTGGCGCACAGGGATTGATGTGAGAGGATGAGGGTATTGTGAGGGAGGGTGGACAGGTCACTGTGGTTGAATGTAAGAGGATGGGGGTATTGTGGGGTCAGTGGGACAGAACACTAAGGGGTGCATGTGAGACAATGGGCTGTTGGGGTGTGTGTGGGTGTTGGACAGGTGAGGTAGGGGGCTTTTTTTTACTTGTGAGCTCCTTAATACTTTAAGGCTGTGGTTCCACTGTCCGGAACCACAGCGCTTTGGACGGAGCGGAAATTCCGTTCCGCCCAAAGCCCCGCCCCCTTCTGAATGCGCGCTCTTTCCGGATGTGTTCAGGACACCTCCGGAACACATCCGGAATGATCGCAGGGCTGCATAGCCCTGTGTTATTTCCCTTGTGGCGACGCAGCGTCGCCGAAAGGGACTAGGACATGCTGCGGTCTGAAAAGACGCGCCGCATGTCCGGAAACGCAGGTCTTCCGCCTGCGTGTTTTACAGCATAGTGGAGACGGAATTTCTTGAAATCCCCTCCACTATGCTGTAACATCTGGACGCTGCGTGTTTGACGCTGCGCCAACGCACAGCATCAAACACGCAGCTAATCCGGACTGTTTCCTGATAGTGGAAACATACTCTAATAATAGATTAATATTTCAGTATTATTATAACAAGGGCATAGACAGACGGCCGTATAACTCATAGACTGCAATCCTCGGACTTGCTGGTACCGCTCCTGACATGAGCGCGACTGCCATTTAGAATATATGGTATATACAGCGTAGTGTCACATACACTGCTGTATTATACAATATACAACAGTTCTAATGCTCCATACCTAATATGCAGTATAATGTACAGTGTATATGATGTAACCTGTATAAGATGCGACATTGGCTTGCCCCCCCTAGTTTTGATCCTGGGTACGCCCATGGGGCGATGAGTCCTGGAAATATTACTACTATGTGCCAATCACCAGGAACACACACTCTAAGGCTATGGATTCTTTAGAGCAACAAGGTTCAGACTTATTAAAGTTTAAAGCTTTAATATAAAAAGGTACAGTGCTTACAATAAAAGGGATATAAAAATGGAAATAACAAGGGACATACAAATATGCAAAACAGTATAAAATAACAGGGAGAAAAACTTACAGAAATATCAAATTTTGCATTCTGGTACTCTGTCCCCGAGGGAGGGGGAATATGGATGATCACATCAGCTTGGCTGCCCTCATACATGACAAGGTTCTTTTATGTGGAAGTCTAATTTATAGATATGACTTGGGAATCGAATTTCTAGACCAGCCTCTCATTGTAATATTCTAATTGCTGGTTTGTGAGTGGACCATGCCGTGCTACCAATGAATACATTATTTTCTCTCTAAAACCTCTGGTGTAAACTTCCTCATAGATAGCTAGCCTTTGACATCTAACTTCAAAAGAGCCAGAAGGTGTGAAATGCTCCAATTCTATGTACTCTCAGGAAGGCACCCTGGAGAGTTTGGAGACTAGGAGACTGCTAGTCAGGCTAACATGAGGTCATGACCTGTGTGGAGAGCTGCAGCCTAAAGGCACTGCCACACTTATCGATCGCACTAGCGATCACGACAATGACTTAAGGTACTGCCACACTAAACAATCCCGCTAGCGATCACAATAACGACGCATACTAATGCGATCGCTAGCGGGATTGTTTCTATATCGCTAAGTGCGGCCACATTTAGCGATATAGTTAACGACGCTATCGCCGTTAGCGATCTTCTTAACGACTTTAGCGGTACAAAAGTACCGCTAAATCGCTAAGAAAAGGTGCCACACTAGCGATATATACTTACCCAGCGGGAGCGCCGACGATAAAATAGGGTCCGGAGCGATTCCAGCGACGAGCGAGATCACAGCAGGAAGCTCGTCGCTGGAAGCTGCCGCACTGAACAACATCGCTAACGGGATCGCTAAATAGTGACTTTTTTAGCGATCCCGTTAGCGATATTGTTCAGTGTGGCATACCCTTTAACCTGGCAAGATCGCTAGTGCCATCGCTATGTGATCGCTAGTTAGATTCCAAACACAACTCATCAGCGATCTGTGATTCCAAACACAACTCATCAGCAATCTGTATAACGAACTCTGCGTTCGTTGGGAAAACCTAGTCCCACCGGTGACGCTTGTGAAGTCGTTCATAAAGGGTGTCACACTCAGCGATTCAGGGGGAAAAAAACAATGAGGCGGGAGGGCACCACTATATAATTAGAATTCACAGGGGTTCACCAGAGGCAAAAAAAAACTGAGAAACCGTAGAGAAAAGTGTGCCACAAAAATGGGAACACCCATAAAAATTATGATATTTTATTTTTATTATTATTAACAGGTATCAAACATCAATGAAAAAGACACTAGTACATTTAAAAACATTAAAACAGATAAACTGGATATGTCATGAAATAATGACCATATCTCCCCACACCTAACCAAAATACAGCATAGAAAATGGCATCATGAAATTGTTATACAAACAGAAACAACATGAGCTATCTGAGGCAAAGATTCAAAATAAGTGATCATGGACTAACCCCCCCTAGTAATTCACAGCACCATATGAGTTACACCCAAAAATAACATATCAGATTGAATGTCAATGAATGCTAGGAGAAATGAACCCTCTGCAGTGCAAAAAAGGTATACCAAAACCTGACAGATGCTGTATACTGGGTCAGAGAAGAAAGCCAAAATCCTCAGGCTCGTGCAGCATGTTGACCTGTGTGAGCTGTAACAATAGAGGAAAAAAGTAGGGTGGGAGAGGGAGGAACCCCACGCGTATCGCCACACAAAGAGGTGGCTTCCTCAGGGGAAATAACAACAACACTCAGCGATTCAGGCTCACCAGCGGGACACCAACGACCAAAAAACGGCTCAGAACGTTCATGAACGATCAGCGACATCTCAGCAGGGGCCACATCGCTGCTACATGTCACACACAGCTAAGTCGCTAACGAGATCGCTACTGCGTCATAAATGGTGATGCAGTAGCGATCTCGTTAGCGATCTCGCTAGCGATCTCGCTTAGTGTGGCATACCCTTAAGACAAACATCACTCACTGCTGGTCATATATATGCATACATATACATATTTCACTACAGACCCCTTTTATAATGCTCCAGTGTATAATGGGCCCCGTATATGCTGCTCCAGTGTCTGATGTCCCCTATTTAGAATGCTCCAGTATATGATGGGCCCCATGGATGATGCTCCAGTGTATGATGGGCCAATATAATTCTCCATATATAATGGGCCCCATATGATGCTCCAGTATATGATGGGCCCCATGGATGATGCTCCAGTGTATGATGGGCCAATATAATGCTCCATATATAATGGGCCCCATATGATGCTCCAGTATATGATGGGCCCCATGGATGATGCTCCAGTGTATGATGGGCCAATATAATGCTCCATATTTAATGTGCCCCATTTATAATGTTCCAGTGTATAATGGGCCCCATATTTGCTGCTCCAGTGTCTGATGTCCCCCATTTAGAATGCTCCACTATATGATGGGCCCCATGGATGATGCTCCAGTGTCTTATGGGCGAATATAATGCTCCATATATAATGGGCCCCATTTATAATGCTCCAGTGTATAATGGGCCCCGTATATGCTGCCCAGTGTCTGATGTCCCCCATTTAGAATGCTCCAGTATATGATGGGCCCTATGGATGATGCTCCAGTGTCTTATGGGCCAATATCGTGCTCCATATATATTGGGCCCCGTATATGCTGCTCCAGTGTCTGATGTCCCCCATTTAGAATGCTCCAGTATATGATGGGCCCCATGAATGCTGCTCCAGTGTCTTATGGGCCATTATAATGCTCCATATATAATGGGCCTCATTTATAATGCTCCAGTTTATAATGGACCCCGTATATGCTGCTTAAGTGTCTGATGTCCCCATTTAGAATGCTCCAGTATATGATGGGCCCCATGGATGATGCTCCAGTGTCTTATGGGCCAATATAATGCTCCATATATAATGGGCCCCATTTATAATGCTCCATTGTATAATCGGCTCCATATATGCTGCTCCAGTGTCTGATGTCCCCCATTTAGAATGCTCCAGTATATGATGGGCCCCATATATAATTCTCCAGTGTATAATGCTCCCCATATATTGCTCCAAACATTAAACAAAATGAAATACCTCTCCTCGCTTAGCACTGCTCTACTCTGGACTCCTCAGCGTCGCCATCTTCCAGCTCTCTGCACTTGGACTGTTCAGGCAGAAGCCGTACAGACATGACGTCATCGCGCTCTCTGACCTGAATATCACTGTCAGGAATCACGGAAGACGTCACAGCGGTGGAGCAGGGAGAGGTAAGTATTGCAGGTGCTGGGGCCCTGAGCAAGCGGGGGGCCCACTCGTAGGCGACGGCACTGGCACAGGGCCCCTCATAGTACGCCGGTGTGTCTGACGGCAAGTGGGTCCCCCCACCGTCAGAGACACTTTTGTGTACTATGAAGGGCCCTGTGCCAGTGCCTTCGCCCATGAGTGGGCCCCACCCCACCTGCTCGGGGGGGAACAGCCCAGTTAGGGAGGTGGAAAAACTGGCATATGTTGAGGTGTAGGCTGGACGTTCAGCATCTTCAAATGGAGGAATTTGAGAAGTCAGAGGAAGAGGAGGACAAAGCTAGCCATTTTGCTGGCAACCTATGTGTCATCAGGGGAAGGTGGTACAAAATCCTTTGAAAATCAGGCATGGTTCATTTTTATGAAGGTGAGATCACCAACATTTTGGGTCGACAGCGGGTCTTTCTTTCTGTCAGGATTGATCCCGCTGCACTGAAGACTCTGATAGCACACTACCAGCAGGGCAAGCAAGCTCCTGTTAAGCATATTGGGCCAATTCAGGCCAGGTGTCCAGTTTACAGGCCCAGTAGTCAAAGGGGAATGAACTGTGAGGGAGAACATCGATAGGGGAGGAGAGGTAATTTTGAACCATAGTTGACAACTGCTGTCTCCTGTCTGTTGCAATCGATTCAGTATTACCAGTCGTGTGAGCATTACTCGAGAAATCAGACCACAACATGGTCATGAAACCCCTGTCTCCAATGCCACTCCAGCTGTGTGCACCACGAACACCTCCTCCGTTGGCCCAGTATGGCTCGTGGTAGAACATACACCGCTGCTGTGTGCTGGGAATGCCTCTAACAAACGGTTTACCAGAGTTGCGTTTTGTTCGCCAATATTAGCTCTAGGTTCTTTTTTGGCATGATGTTCTGTAATTTGCCTTTATAGCGTGGATCGAGGATGCTGGCCAACCAGTAGTCATCATCCTTCATAATTTTGGTAATGCGGGGGTCCCTTTTTAGGATCTGCAAGACATAATCACACATGTGGGCCAATGTTCCAGGTGTCAGTGATTCCCTGCCAGTGGTGGGTGGAGGAGCACTTTCTGCCAAATTCACATCCCTCCAGTCACGCACAAACCCTGTACCTGACCTTGGCAAGCCAACATTTTCTCTTGCCCCATGAGAAGCATCCTCCTCCCCAAAATAATCATCCCCTCATCCTCCTCCTCTTCCTCTTCTTCCTCCACCTCTTCCAGGACAGTTCCCTGAGCAGACAATGCCTGACTGTCATCAAGGCTTCCCTCCTCCTCCTCTTCCTCCTCCTCTGCAGACACCTGATCCTTAATGTGTGTCAAAGTTTGCATGAGCAGACGCATAAGTGGGATGCTCATGCTTTATGATGGCATCGTCTGCGCTTACCAGCCGTGTGCATTCCTCAAAACACTGAAGGACTTTACAGAGGTCTTTCAGCTTTGACCACTGCACACCCGACAACTCCATGTCTGCCCTCAAACTGCCTGCCCGTTTATCCTCCAACAAATGCATTACAGCCTGCCTCTGTTCGCACAGCCTCTCAACCATGTGCATGGTAGAGTTCCACCTTGTTGCAACGTCTATGATTAGGCGGTGTTTGGGGAGGTGGAGCGATCTCTGCAGCCTCTGCATATGACTGGAGTCTACGGGTGAGCGACGGATGTGCGAGCACAGTCTTCGCACCTTATGGAGCAGGGCTGTTAACTCCGGATAATTATTTATGAAGCACTGCACCACCAGGTTCAAGGTGTGAGCCAGGCAAGGAATGTGCCTGAGTTTTGCCAGGGCTACGGCCGCCACAAAATTACGGCCGTTATCACTGACTACCTTGCCTGGCGCAAGATGTAGACTGCCCAGCCATGACTCAGTTTCTCGCTGCAAGTAGTCGGCGAGTACCAAGACATCATCTTTAAAACAGCCTGCTAACGCTTACCACTAGCTGTTCGATAGTGGGACACCTTGTGTGCAACACTGGCAGCTGCGGAAGGAGTGCTCGTGTGACTGCGCTCTGTCGACGAGCTTTCGCTTCTGGAGGAGGAGGAGGGTCGAATGCCTACAGCCAACTGCTGCCTATACCGTGGGCTAGGCAGCACTGTCCCACCACCGCTGTCCCTGTGGACCCTGCATCCACCACATTAACCCAGTGCGCAGTGATGGACACGTAACAGCCCTGGCCATGCCTACTGGCCCATGCATCTGTTGTGAGGTGCACCTTTCCACTCACTGATTGTATGAGTGCATGGACAATATGGTCTTTCACATGCAGGTGGAGGGCAGGGATGGCTTTTCGAGAAAAGAAGTGCCGACTGGGTAGGTCATAGCGTGGCACAGCATAGGCCATGAGCTTTCGGAACGCTGCGTTTTCAACCAAACGGAAGGGCATCATCTCTAATGAGATCAGTTTGGCAATGTAGGCGTTCAAAGCCATTGTACGCAGATGAGAGGATGAGTACTTTCTTGTCCTACTCAGAGTGTCTGCTAGGGAGAGCTGGACTTGAGAGCTGCATATGGGTGAACTAGGGGTGGACATGACGGACTGAGAGGGGGTTGGTGATAGTGATGGTGGTGCTGGTGGTGATGGCCTCGATTCAGTCTTTCGTCTGAGCTACCTGAGGTTTTGTAGTCCGTCCAAGCTTGCAAGTGATTGTTCATTAAATGTCTAAGCATGCAACTGGTATTCAAATTTCTGAGATTTTTCCCTCGGCTAAAGGTCCTTCCGCACTTCTTACAGATAACCTTTGCCTCATCAATAGGATTTTGGTCAAAAAATTGCCACACTGCACTCTTCCTACTATGGTATAAATTTTCAGTGCTTACACGCTGTGCTAATTTGACCATCTGGCCAAGCTGTCCTGCAACTCTTTGTTTTTTTAACACGTTTTGGGACTGCTACGGGCCTGCCAGATAACCGCAGCTGCGATGTCGATGCCTGCGGGGAATCCTTCTCCTCTTCCGAGCTATTGCCAGCGGCACCCTCTTCACCCAATGGATGCCAATCCGGGTCAACAACTGGCTCATCCATCACCTCCTCTTCAATTTCATCTGCACCTTCCTCTGTGTCACCGTGTAAGGTGGTATAGTATGCGGGAAGGGGCACCTGAGTTTCATCAGGGTCAGATTCTGACAGTGGACAGAGAGGGCAATGTAGTGCTCTGGGTGAATTTACCAGCAGAATCATCTAGCAGTGGCTGTGCATCAGTGCACTCCATGTCAGATTCATGTTGGACTGGGGAATTTAGGATTTGACTTGATAACCAGGCATGGTATGTGAAAAGAGCTCCATGGAGTAATCTGAAGTGTGGCCTACCGCATCCTTCACGTTTGGTGGGGGTAAAGGACACAAGGAAAGGTGTTGTTCCTGACCAGGAGACTGCACTGATGACTCAGTGCTTGCATTTTTTAAACTTCAGAGGAGGAGGTGATAGAGCTGGAGGCTGTTTCGGCAATGTAAGACAAAACCTGTTCCTGATGCTCCGGCTTTAAAAGCGGTTTACCTACTCCCAGAAAAGGGAGCCTTCCATGCCTTCTGGAGCCAGACGATGACGCAGGCTCAACACCTCCTGCCTTAGGTGCTCTTGTGCTTTTGGCACTTCCAGCAGATGCACCACCACCATCAGTACCAGCTGGCCCCCCCGCCCACGTCCGCGGCCTCTTCTACCATACTTCCTCATGTTTGGGAAAATTTACCCAAAATACTAGCAGATATATGGTACTGTATCAGAAGTTTACAGCCGTATACAGTCTAGGGATAATTGTAAATCTTCGTATATATTTCAGGAGTCAGACACAGATGCTCACAGGCTCAGTATGGATTAGACAAGAATATAAAAAGCTCAAAAAGGGTACTGTATCACAAGCATACAGCTGTATACAATGTTGGGTTAATTTCAAATCTCCGTATATATTTCAGGAGTCAGACACAGACGCTCTCAGGCTCAGTATGGATTAGACAAGAATATAAAAAGCTGAAAAAGGGTACTGTATAACCAAATACCAGGTGTATATAGTATAGTGAAAATATTGTAAATCTCCATATATATTTCAGGAGTTAGACACAGTCACTCTCAGGATCAGTAGGGATTAGACAAGAATATAAAAAGCTGAAAAAGGTGTACTGTATGACCAGATACCAGGTATATATAGTATGGTGAAAATATTGTAAATCTCCGTATATATTTCTAGGAGTCAGACACAGACACTCACAGGCTCAGTATGGATTAGACAAGAATATAAAAAGCTGAAAAAGGGGTACTGTATCACAAGCGTACAGCTGTATACAGTGTTGGGTTAATTTCAAATCTCCGTATATATTTCAGGAGTCAGACACAGATGCTGTCAGGCTCAGTATGGATTAGACAAGAATATAAAAAGCTGAAAAAGGTGTACTGTATCAGAAGCGTACAGCTGTATACAGTGTTGGGGTAATTTTTAATCTCCGTATATATTTCCAGAGTCAGACACAGACTCTCACAGGCTCAGTATGGATCACACCAGAATATGAAAAGTAGAAAAAGGGTAATGTATCAGTAGCGTACAGCTGTATACAGTGTTGGGGTAATTTTTAAATCTCCCTATATATTTCCGGATTAACACACAGACGCTCACAGGCTCAGTATGGAGTAGACCAGAATATAAAAAGCAAAAAAGGCTAATGTATCCGAAGATACCAGGTGTATACAGTGTAGGGGTAATTGTAAATCTCAGTATAACACACAGACACTCTCTCAGTATGGATTTGACCTTAATACAGAAGGCAGAAAAACGGTACTGTATCAGAAGATACGAGCTGTATATGGTTTTGGGGAAAATTTAAATCTCTGTATATATTTCCAGAGTCACACACAGATGCTCTCTCAGTATGGATTTGACCGTAATACAGAAGGCAGAAAAACGGTACTGTATCAGAAGATACTAGCTGTATACGGTTTTGTGGAAAATTGAAATCTCCGTATATATTTCCAGAGTCACACACAGATAGTCAGCAAGTATTTGTCCGTGATACCAGCCGGTACACGGTAGTGTGTGAGGAGCGTACAGCTCTATACGGTGTGGGAAAAAATGAATGCTCGGTAACTGTGCAGAAAAAAAGAATCAAAGTATTAGTGCTGTGTAGGTGCTGTGTAAAAAGCAGTCTGCACAGCAGTGTACACACAGCAATACAGCTAGCAGGCAGCCTAATAATCAGCTCTGCTGCTGCACACAAGAAATTCCTCCTCTGTCACTGGCAGGCAGCCTAATAATCAGCTCTGCTGCTGCACACAAGAAATTCCTCCTCTGTCACTGGCAGGCAGCCTAATAACCAGCGCTGCTGCACACAACAAAATCCTCCCCTGTCACTGCACACTAACTGTACAGCACAATCGCTATCAGCACAACACAGAATAACATTTTTTTCCTGCCTAACTCCCTCCCTACTGAGAAACAGCGGCAGCAACCTCTCCCTACTCTAAGATCGGCAGAAGTAAAATGGCGGTCAGCGGTCAGGGCTTTTATAGTCACTGTGAAATAGATAAACTTGGCACTCAACTTTTAGACGATCATTCCAATTTTATTGCAGTCAAAGAACAGATAGAGACGTTTCGGTCCAACAAGGGCCTTCCCAATCTGACAGCAATGTAAAGTATATTACAATATGTAACAAATAAAATAAAACATAACCGAAACAAAAAGAAAATACTATATACATATATACATTTCTATATCCAATGGACCTATCTAGAGGAGAATAACAAGGAGGAGAACATCTATGGTGGATTCATTCTATTAGGTGAAGATTTTACTTTGTGATGTGATAGAAGGAAGTTCCAATACTTACCCGACTGCTTGTGGCAAGGAAATAGTGTGAATGAAAGGCAGTTTGCCTGAGAAGAAGACAAAGTGCTATATCATTTTTATAGGTAAGATATCATAGGATCTATTAATGATCATATATAGATACTGGCCACTATATACCTTAGTGGAAGAGAGTCCCTTTTATGGTTTAGTTATTGTATAAGTTTCTTATATGGTAATCCCTAGTCAGGGTCTAGGATATAAGATTATAGAAATTTCTTTAGAAAAATAGTAGACATATGGATGAAGAGAGAGGGTGGGGATATATAAGACTCACATTATCCCAAATGAGATCCAGGGCTGTGGGCCAGAATGGCTCCGCAAATATCCTAAAATGTTAGAGAATGCATTGGATTTAGAATATATGGAACAGGATGACTCCATATATAGTATAATATAGTCTAATCTAGTGTGGAATATAGAAGCCAAAATGGCCCATATAGGGAATCCTATATAAAGCATGGTTAGCTAATGTTCAAAGTCCAATTAGTGGGATTAGGTAAAGCAGACCACGTAAATACTGTATCATTAGTGGCAGTGTGTTTCTATTAAGTACTGTGAACATTAGTGGCAGTGTGTATAATCGTCATTCAAAATTGGTCAGTTTGCTCCTAAATAGAAAACATTGGTGGCAGTACTTACTTTTGGGATGTCAGGCAGGGGCGCAGGTCTCTCTCATCTGATGCGGTGTCCACCGCTTGTCAGCTGGAGAGACCGCGCCGCTCTGCGCCTTAAAAGGAAGTGGAGGGTGTGGTGGTGGCGTGTGACGTCACAGGAAGTGACGTCTTGCGTTCCACCATGCGTTCCAATAGGTTTGGCGCTGGCTGAGCGTCATATGTGTGTGTCAAAAAAGCGTTCCACTATGCGTTCCATTAGAAATAGGCGCTGAGTAAGCGTCATATAGATTCAAAGCTCCTGGAGTGCTATATTAGAATGGAGCCCTGATGAGTTTAACTCAGTATATAAGTATATTAGCACTGAGAGCAAAATGGATATGATGTATGGGAGATATTAAATATATAGGTCTGCTATTAACTGAATTAATGTAATATTAAACTTAAAGGACATGTTTATAAAAGGGGAGAACATTATATATAATATATAATATAATATACTAAAGTGCCGTGTAATAGAGAACAGGAAAGGAAATAGAAAAACATTGTGAATATGATACATTTATTATAATGATAAATTACAAAAGAGAAATAAATGTGTCAGGATCCCGTCTGGGTTGGAGCCGATGTTACTGCAAACACTAGGGGAAGCAGAGGCAGGTAGCGTAGTCAGAAGGCAGGCCGAGGTCGGTACACAGGAAAGGCAGTGTTTGTAGCAGGGAAGCAGGCAAATAACGTAGTCAGGTGGCAGCCGGAGGTCGGTACACAGGAAAGGCAGTGTTTGTAGCAGGGAAGCAGGCAAATAACGTAGTCAGGTGGCAGCCGGAGGTCGGTACACAGGAAAGGCAGTTCGGTAGCAGAGGAGCAGGCAGATAACGTAGTCAGGTGGCAGCAGGAGGTCGGTACACAGGAGAGCAGTGTTTGTAGCAGCAGGAACAGCAGGAGAAAGAGCTTGACTAAAGGCTGGAAGCACAATAATCTCGCAATGACACACCCACAGGGCCAGGTTTATATAGGCTGTGTAATTGGCAATCAGAGGCCCAATCAAGAGAGCACTAGGTGTAACCAATCAGGAAGAACAGTCAATGGTATCTGGGTTCAGCAAGGAACTTTGCAGCCAGCAGAATAGCTCAGATGGTAGAGCTGCTGGCCAGTGGACAAGAGGTACTGAGTTCGACTCCTGACAGTACTCCCCTCCTTCCAGGATGGCCTCTAGACATCTCAGGAGCTGGCTTATCCGGGTACCTTTGATGAAAGGCTCTTGTTAGTCTAGGAGCATGGACGTTGTCCCTTGGTTCCCATGAATTTTCCTCTGGTCCGTAACCCTTCCACTGTACCAGATACTGCAGTTTACCTCTGAATTTTCGGGAGTCCAGAATCTTATCCACAATGTATTCTTCTTCACCACGGATCCTTTCTGGTGGAGGAGGTGGCTGAATTCTTCCTAGAAACGGGTTTTCACAGAAGGGTTTGAGCAAGGATATGTGAAACACTGGATGAATCTTTAGATTGTTGGGAAGTTTTAAACGAAAAGCAACCTGGTTAATTTTTGCAGAAATTTGAAAAGGTCCAATGAATTTCTGACCCAATTTGGAGGATGGCACATGTGTCTTAAGGTTTTTAGTGGACAGCCAAACTTTGTCTCCAACCTGAAGAGCAGGGGGCACTCTCCGATGTTTATCTGCTGCTTCCTTATATTCTTCCTGGGTCTTGAGCAATATCTCTGATAATTCCTTCTGGGATTCCTGTAATTTTGTAAGCCTGTCATTAACAGCAGGAATGGGAGTGTTCACTGGCAGATTAGGGATAAATACTGGATGTACTCCATAATTAGCAAAAAATGGGGTTTGAGATGTAGCGCTATGTATGGAGTTGTTGTAGGCAAACTCTGCTGTTGGTAAATAGTCCACCCAGTCATCCTGAAGATAGGAAATGAAGCAACGGAGGTATTGCTCCAAAGTCTGGTTCGTTCTCTCCGTCTGGTCATTGGACTGAGGATGGAAAGCGGTAGAAAGATTCACCGTGACTCCCAAGGCTGTACAGAAACTCTTCCAAAATTTTGACGTAAACTGAACGCCTCTGTCAGACACCACGCTGTCAGGAATTCCATGTAACCTGAATACCTCTTTGATCATCAGTTCTGCAGTTTTTTCAGCAGTAGGAATTCCTTCAGTTGGAATAAAGTGGGCCATTTTTGTGAGTCGGTCCACTATGACAAGGATGACGGTCATCTGTTTGGAAGGGGGTAGTTCCACAATAAAATCCATGGAAATAGATCCCCAAGGCCTGGATGGAACTGGGAGTGGTTGCAAGAGTCCTAGAGGAGACGATCGTGGGGTCTTGTTTCGTGCGCATGTTAAACAGGTTGAAACATATTTCCTCACGTCCTTCCTACAATTAGGCCACCAAAAGAAACGAAGTAGTAAGTCTTGTGTTTTTGCAACTCCAGGATGTCCTGCCAGTTTAGAATCATGGACACTTTTGAGGACTTCAAGGCGAGAAGATTCAGGTACATATATTTGGTGTTTCTGCATCCAAAACCCCTCTTTGAATGAAAGATCGACGTCTTCCGAAGGATGGTTAAGGAAAGAATCCTCTTGATATCCATCTTTAATTCTATTACCTAGTCCTCTAGAGTGCAATATTCCCAAAAAATTTTTAGGGCCTAGAATTGTATCATCATTACTAGACCTCTCCTGAGGTTCCGAACACATCCTGGACAGGGCGTCAGCCTTGCCATTTCTTGAACCAGGCCGGTAAGAGATTATAAAATTGAATCTTGAGAAAAATAAGGCCCATCGTGCTTGTCTTGCAGACAATCTTTTTGCTGTACGGAGGAATTCAAGATTCTTGTGGTCCGTGAGGACAGTCACAGGGTGATTGGCACCTTCCAGAAGATGTCTCCACTCGGAGAAGGCAACTTTAATGGCTAACAGTTCTTTATTACCAATGTCGTAGTTCTTTTCTGCAGATGACATGGTGTGGGAAAGAAACGCACATGGGTGAAGTTGCATCTTGTCCCCAACTCGCTGAGACAGAATGGCTCCCACTGCAGAGTCCGAGGCGTCCACTTCGACAGTAAATGGCAATTCAGGATTTGGGTGTACTAACAATGGAGCAGACGTAAAAAGAGTTTTCAACTTGTCAAAAGCCTCCTGTGCCTCCGGAGACCAGAAAAATGCTTTGGTCTTTTTTGTTAGTGTAGTAATTGGTAGTATGATCCGTGAAAAGTTCTTTATAAATTTTCGGTAAAAATTTGCAAATCCTATGAAACGCTGGACGTCTTTTAAATTTCTTGGAACAGGCCAGTCTACTACAGCATTGATTTTGCCGGGATCCATGCTCAAACCTTCTGGGGAGATGATATATCCCAGAAATTGGATACTGGTTTGTTCAAACTCACATTTTTCAAGTTTAATGTAGAGATGGTTCTCCTGTAGTCGTTCCAAGACTAACTGGACGTGCCTGCGATGGTCTTCCAAGGTGTCTGAAAATATAAGAATGTCATCGAGATAAGCCACAACGAATTGGTCCAAGAAATCTCGAAATACATCATTAATAAAATGTTGAAAGGTGGCTGGGGCATTGCTAAGGCCAAAGGTCATAACAAGAGATTCAAAATGTCCATATCTCGTTCTGAAGGCGGTCTTCCACTCATCTCCTGGGCGAATCCGTATGAGGTTGTAAGCCCCTCTAAGATCCAGCTTCGTAAAGATTTTCGCAGAACGGAGTCTCTCAAATAGTTCAGGAATCAAGGGTAGCGGGTAGCGATTCTTGACAGTGATATTATTCATCTCTCTGTAGTCAATACATGGCCGCAGAGTGGAGTCTTTCTTTTCAACAAAGAACAGGGGTGCCCCAGCTGGAGATGTGGAAGGTCGAATAAAGCCTTTCTCTAAATTTTCATCCAGGAACTTTCTTAATACCTTCAATTCAGGTTCGGAAAGATTGTAAATCCGTCCAAATGGAATGGTTGCTCCTGGCAGCAATTCAATGGGACAGTCGTAAGGACGGTGAGGAGGTAATTGATCTGCTTTCTTCTTACTGCAGACATCAGAGAACTGCTGATATTGAGGTGGTAGTTTCTCTTCCTTCTCATGCGAAATCTCAGAGATTTGGACTTGTTGGAGAACAGGGGGTTCCTTATGACAATTATTCTTACAGTAGTCAGATGGAAAGGTGATGGTCCTTGATGCCCAGTTGATAGAAGGGTTATGGACTGAAAACCAGGGGATCCCTAGAATAACCGGAAATTTCGGAGATGAAATAAGGTGGAAACTGACAGCTTCATGATGATCCGGGTCGATACAAATCTCCAGTTCGATTGTCTCATGCGTGACAGGTCCAGAAGACAAAGGTGATCCATCCACAGTTTCCATTTCAATTGGTGTGGATTTGGTCCTACTGGAAATATTATTATCACGTGTAAATTTTAAGTCCATAAAATTTCCTCCTGCTCCCGAATCCAACAGGGCAGAGCATTGTATTTTTTGGGTGCCCATTACAACCTGAATGGGGATTACAAAATGAGATGATGTGGTATGTATTTTGTCTATTTCTGGCGTTACTGATGAGATAGTCTGCAAGATGGAATCCGACTGCTGAGAAAGGTCCGTATTGCTGGCAGACCTGTTGTTGGTAAAGGCTATAGTCCTTTTGTTAGGACAGTTGATGGCATAGTGTCCAGGGTCCCCACAATAGAGGCAGAGATGTTCTGCACGTCGCCTCTCCTTCTCCTGTGCAGAGAGTGGTCTTCGGATGACGTCGATCTGCATCGGTTCAGACACAACTTGCGTCTTTTCTTGGTGGTCTGATGCTGAAAATGAGAAGCCAGGGCTATTCCCAAGTGCTCGCAGTCTCTCCTTTCTCCTTTCAGTAAGTCTCTGGTCAATCCGGATACATAGTTGAATAAAGTCCTCCAACTGGTCAGGGGTCTCAACCCTGGCAAGCTCGTCTTTCACTGGTTCTGATAACCCTCGTCGAAATTGACTTCTCTGGGCCGCTGGATTCCAGGTGGTGTCGGCCACCCAGCGACGGAACTCCGATGTATATTCCGCAACAGAGCGACGTCCTTGGCGCAAATTATGTAATTTGGTTTCTGCTGTGGCACAGCGGTTTGGGTCATCAAAAACTTGATTCATAGCTGCGATGAAAGCTTCCAGGTCATTAAGGAGGGCATAGTCTTTTTCTACATAAGGTGAAGCCCAAGCAAGAGCTTCATCCGTCAGGAGATTTATCATGAAAAAAACTTTCTTCCTCTCACTGGTAAAGGGAGCAGGTTGCATCTGGAAGTATATGCGGCATTGATTGAGGAATCCTCGGTACTGCTTGCGATCCCCACTGAACTTTGCAGGCAGCGGCAGCCGCGCGTTTGATTCGGACCCTGAATTGCGCACGTCCAGTAGTTGTTTTTGTAGCTCAATTACTTCCTGTTGTATCGCCGTGAAATCAGTTTGTAACTTGGCATATTTCCTTGAGAGTCAGTACAAAAACTTTGAAGCTCCGTAACTTGCCGCCTCAGGGTGTTCACAGCGGACTCCATTTTGGCGCGAGATTATTCTGTCAGGATCCCGTCTGGGTTGGAGCCGATGTTACTGCAAACACTAGGGGAAGCAGAGGCAGGTAGCGTAGTCAGAAGGCAGGCCGAGGTCGGTACACAGGAAAGGCAGTGTTTGTAGCAGGGAAGCAGGCAAATAACGTAGTCAGGTGGCAGCCGGAGGTCGGTACACAGGAAAGGCAGTGTTTGTAGCAGGGAAGCAGGCAAATAACGTAGTCAGGTGGCAGCCGGAGGTCGGTACACAGGAAAGGCAGTTCGGTAGCAGAGGAGCAGGCAGATAACGTAGTCAGGTGGCAGCAGGAGGTCGGTACACAGGAGAGCAGTGTTTGTAGCAGCAGGAACAGCAGGAGAAAGAGCTTGACTAAAGGCTGGAAGCACAATAATCTCGCAATGACACACCCACAGGGCCAGGTTTATATAGGGTGTGTAATTGGCAATCAGAGGCCCAATCAAGAGAGCACTAGGTGTAACCAATCAGGAAGAACAGTCAATGGTATCTGGGTTCAGCAAGGAACTTTGCAGCCAGCAGAATAGCTCAGATGGTAGAGCTGCTGGCCAGTGGACAAGAGGTACTGAGTTCGACTCCTGACAATGAAAAAGAAAATAGAATAGAAAATAATAAAGGGTGCTGGAATGCAGTCGGGTAAGGGGGTCCAAGGGTGTGGGTTCTAGACGAGAGAATCAATATAAACGACTCTGTAATAAAGAAAACCAGAGTTAGTCCATTATACATAAACCGTACATGCAGTACATATCGTACTGGAGAGATACAAGAGAGTACTTCATAGACAGGGATACAATGATCTATAAGAGAGTTAACAGGACATACAGCTCATAGGTGTATAGGCACATATAGATAGAGACTAGCGTAAAATCAAGTCAAATGTTTATATTTCATATCCAATAATAACCTCTAGGTGTATTTCGGTTATGTATTCTTAAATAAAGGAGTATAGGTCATATTCTCTGTTCAGACCCTTTGGTGAAAGGGTCTGCAATTCATGTATCCAATACGCCTCCCGTTTCTTCAGGAGGCGTACTCTATCTCCCCCTCGTCTCGGGGCACGTACCTGCTCTATTACTTGAAATTTTAACTGCGAGATCTGGTGACCTTTGGCGATAAAGTGGGACGGTATTGGAAGGAGAAGGTTTTTACACCTAATCGTGCTTTTATGTTTTGAGATCCTTTCTTTGATGGCCTGCGTGGTTTCTCCCACATAGAGGAGGCCACACGGGCATTTGATCAAATAGACAACAAACGTTGAATTACAGGTAGCATAACATTTTATGTTATATCTCTTACCGGAATGGGGATGATATATGGTATTTCCTTTCATCACATTGTGGCATTGGTTACATTGAAGGCAAGGAAATGTACCTGTTTTTGGTGTAGATAGAAATCTCTGAGTTTGTATTAGTCTATTATCACCTATGTCTGCCCTTACTAGATCATCACGGAGATTAGGTGCCCTTTTATAGCATGGGAGAAAAGGGTTCCGAAATTCATACATCATATCCATTTTGCTCTCAGCGCTAATATACTTATATACTGAGTTAAACTCATCAGGGCTCCATTCTAATATAGCACTCCAGGAGCTTTGAATCTATATGACGCTTACTCAGCGCCTATTTCTAATGGAACGCATAGTGGAACGCTTTTTTGACACACACATATGACGCTCAGCCAGCGCCAAACCTATTGGAACGCATGGTGGAACGCAAGACACCGGACACCGCATCAGATGAGAGAGACCTGCGCCCCTGCCTGACGTCCAAAAAGTAAGTACTGCCACCAATGTTTTCTATTTAGGAGCAAACTGACCAATTTTGAATGACGATTATACACACTGCCACTAATGTTCACAGTACTTAATAGAAACACACTGCCACTAATGATACAGTATTTACGTGGTCTGCTTTACCTAATCCCACTAATTGGACTTTGAACATTAGCTAACCATGCTTTATATAGGATTCCCTATATGGGCCATTTTGGCTTCTATATTCCACACTAGATTAGACTATATTATACTATATATGGAGTCATCCTGTTCCATATATTCTAAATCCAATGCATTCTCTAACATTTTAGGATATTTGCGGAGCCATTCTGGCCCACAGCCCTGGATCTCATTTGGGATAATGTGAGTCTTATATATCCCCACCCTCTCTCTTCATCCATATGTCTACTATTTTTCTAAAGAAATTTCTATAATCTTATATCCTAGACCCTGACTAGGGATTACCATATAAGAAACTTATACAATAACCTAAACCATAAAAGGGACTCTCTTCCACTAAGGTATATAGTGGCCAGTATCTATATATGATCATTAATAGATCCTATGATATCTTACCTATAAAAATGATATAGCACTTTGTCTTCTTCTCAGGCAAACTGCCTTTCATTCACACTATTTCCTTGCCACAAGCAGTCGGGTAAGTATTGGAACTTCCTTCTATCACATCACAAAGTAAAATCTTCACCTAATAGAATGAATCCACCATAGATGTTCTCCTCCTTGTTATTCTCCTCTAGATAGGTCCATTGGATATAGAAATGTATATATGTATATAGTATTTTCTTTTTGTTTCGGTTATGTTTTATTTTATTTGTTACATATTGTAATATACTTTACATTGCTGTCAGATTGAGGAAGGCCCTTGTTGGACCGAAACGTCTCTATCTGTTCTTTGACTGCAATAAAATTGGAATGATCGTCTAAAAGTTGAGTGCCAAGTTTATCTATTTCACTATATACTGGTTGGGAAACCTACTTGTGCACCATCACGGTAGTGCTACGATACATTTTCACTTTATAGCCACTGTGACGCCACACAAAGCAAGCCAATCACTGCAATGCCCTTCTCTAAGATGGTGGTGGCCGCTGCCCATGCCATCTCGTTGCCCACAGTGTGCGTCCTTGCTCATTGGCTGAGAAAAGGCGCCTGCAAGCATTATGGGAAAACCGACTTTGGCGCTCGGGTCGATAACCGTATGGCCGACCTTACGCTATGGTCGGGTTTCGCTCAGCGAAACCCGACTTTGGCGAAAGTCGTGATTTTTGAATCTGACCGACCTGTTTTGCTCAACTCTAGTCGCAAGCTCTACCACCCCATAGAGATTACGATTGCGCTATTGAGTTCGTACCAGGTGCTACACTCCCTAAGAATCGTTTATTTAATCTGACGATTCCCGAGAGGGAGGCCTTAAAGGAATACCTACAGACTAGTTTAGCTGTAGGTCATATAAGACCCTCTAAGTCCCCTGTGGCTGTGGGATTTTTTTTTATCCAAAAAGAAGGATGGGGGCCTTAGGCCGTGTCTGGATTTTCAGGAGATTAATAAGATCACTGTGCGCAATCCTTACCCGTTGCTGCTAATTCCGGATTTGTTTAACCAGCTAACCGGAGCTAAGTGATTCTCTAAGATTGACCTTCATGGGGCAAATAATTTGCTGCGGGTGAAGGAGGGCGATGAATGGAAGACAGCCTTTAATACCCCGGAGGGTCATTTTGAGTGTCTGATGATGCCTTTTAGCCTTACTAATGCGCCTGCGTTTTTTCAAAATTTCATTAATGACATTCTGAGGCCGTTGATCGGTAGGAGTGTTATTGTTTATTTGGATGATATTTTGTTCTATTTACCTGATCTGGTGTCGCATTGGCAGAGAGTCCGCAAAGTTCTACAGATTTTGAGCGAAAACACACTCTTTGCTAAATTGGAGAAGTGCGAGTTTTCAGTTCAGAAAATGAGTTTTTTGGGGTACTTTGTCTCCAGTGATGGGTTTGAGATGGACCCGGTGAAGGTTCAGGCAGTACTGGAGTGTGTTATGAATTGGTAGCTGAGGAAGACAGGAGCAAAAAACAGCCAAGGCAGCAGAACACCAGAGATATTGGAACTAATGGGTTGCAGATCCCTAAACTAACCGCACAACTAGAAGCAGCCGTGGGACGTACCTACGTGTTGTGAATGTTTTGGAAATTAATTCTGAGCAGAAGCTCCCTCTGGTGGTTACAAACAGTACTGAACCATTCAATGAGGATTGGCAATCAGGAGTTAAGGGTATGCCACACTAGACAGCGTCGCTAACGAGATCGCTAAAAAACGTCACTATTTAGCGATCCCGTTAGCGAAGTTGTTGTGTGCGGCATCTAGCGACGACGTGGCCCCTGCTGAGATCCTGCTGTGATCTCGTTCGTCGCTGACATCGTTCCGGACCCTATTTTTATCGTCGGCGTCCCGCTGGTAAGTATATATCGCTGAGTGTGGCACCTTTTTTTTAGCGATTTAGAGGTATTTTGTACCGCTAAAGTCGTTAAGGAGATCGCTAACCGCGATAGCGTCCTTAACGACATCGCTAAATTTGGCCGCCACTAGCGATATTGAAACGATCCCGCTAGTGATCGCATTAGTATGCGTCGTTATCGTGATCGCTAGCGGGATCGTGTAGTGTGGCAGTACCTTTACAGACTGGTCTTATATAGGGAGGTTCCCTCCCATCATGGTTGCCGGTGATCAATTGTTCTTGTCTCAACTGTGGTTCCTGGTTCACTTGGAAGCTTGCTGAGTCTTTCCTCTTCTTCTGCTTTCAGATAAGATATTTTCTGTTTTTGTTTTTGTGCTTACCATTTGCATATTTCTCTGCATTTCTGTGAGGTTAGCCAGGTTCCCCCCCGGGGGGCTTGGGCTCCTCTCAGTTCCGCTGTAGCCATTGTTATTTGTTCATTTGCCTTTTCCAGTTTTTTCAGTGGCTGCGGCTTAGTTTTGTTACACCAGAGAACTGATTTAAGTGGTAGAGGTCATGTGATCTCAGGTGTTTTTGCAATCAGTAGCGTTGGCATTTTTTTGGGTTTTTTTGGATTGCAGTGAGTATCCTTTCTATCCTTTTCTGTCTAGGCAGATTGGGCCCCTGCATTTGCTCATACTATTTTCTGTCTGTGTCTGTATTTCCTCTTGTTTAACCGCCATTACATGTTTGGGGGCTTCCTATGTTCTTTGGGGATCTGCTCCGGGGCAGATAGCTTTCCTCTTTCTATCTTTAGGTGTAGTTAATCTCTCAGGCTGTGACGAGGCATCTAGGACCAACGTAGGAACGCTCCACGGCTGCCTTTAGTTGTGGTGGTTAGTCAGGGTACTGCAATCCAATAGATTCCAACCTCTCTGGTGTATTGCCATTTTTGACTGCTCTCCTCAGCTACCAAAACATAACAGCTACGGTGACCTAGACGCCTCGGCACAGCCGGAGAGCTAGCTACACCTAAAGATAGAAACAGGAAAGCTAACTGCCCCGGAGTAGAGCCCCAAAGGAATAGGTAGCCCCCACACATATAATGGCGGTTAGACAAGACAAAATACAAACGCAGGCAGAAAATAGAGTGAGCAAACACTGCCTAGATAGGGCAGGAAAGGACAGAATACTATCTGCAACCAAGCAAAACCCTAGAAAAACTTCCAACACTTCTGATTTAAAAAATGCTGAGATCACACGATCTCGCCTCCCGCTAAATCAGATCTCCGGTGTGAACAAGTGGCTAACCCGCAGCCACTCAAATAGCAGGGACAGAGCAATGGAACAAATAAACAGTGGCTACTGAAAAACAGAGAGTAGCACAGGCCCCTGGAAGGGAACCTGGCTAACCTCCCACAAAAGTGCAGACAAAAAATGGAAATAGCAAACACGATAGAAACAAGCAGAAAATATCTTATCTTAAAGTAGCAGACGAAGGCAAGACACCAGCTGACTTCCAAATGAACCAGGAAACAACAATTGATCACCGGCAATGATCATGGGAAGGCAGCTCACTTATATCAGCACAGTCCGTCTCTCCTGATTGCCAGTCATCGCTCGCAGGTGATGGACTTCTACTATTCAACACTGGTTCAATACCCTCAGCAACCACCAGAGGGAGCACCAACTCAGAAGTCATTTCCAACATGCTCACAACAGTACTCTCCCCTTGAGGAGGGGTCACCGAGCCCTCACCTGCGCGACCAGGCCGATCAGGATGAGCTCGGTGATAGGCACGAATCAGTCTCTCCGCATGAATGTCTGAAGCAAACACCCAAGAATTGTCCTCCTGACCATAACCTTCCCACTTATCCAAGTACTGGAGTCTCCGTCTAGCCAAACAAGAATCCAATATCTTCTCCACTTCATACTCCAGATTGCCCTCAACCAAAACTGCTCAGGAGGCGCAGCCATAGGAACCACTGGCTCAACAAACCTTTTCAATAAAGATTTGTGGAAGACGTTATGAATCTTAAACGTCCCCAGAAGAGCCAAACGAAAAGAAACTGGATTAAGGACGTCCAAGATCCTATAAGGTCCAATAAACCTTGGCTTAAACTTTGGAGACGCAACCTTCATAGGGATATTCTTTGAGGACAACCAAACCAAGTCATCCATTTTAAACCAAGGACCATCAGTCCTATGCCGGTTGGCAAACCGCTGGGCCCTCTCCTGAGAGAGAGACAGTTTATCCACTACTTGATCCCAAATCTGCTGCATTCTCTCCACCATAGAGTCAACACCCGGACAGACAGAAGCCTCCACCTGCCCTGAAGAAAACCGATGATGAAACCCGAAATTGCAGCAAAAAGGAGACATCAAGGTGGCAGAACTAGCCCTATTATTCAGAGCAAATTCAGCCAAAGGCAAAAAAGAGACCCAGTCATCCTGATCAGCAGACACAAAACATCTCAAATAAGTCTCCAAGGTCTGGTTTGTTCTCTCCGTCTGCCCATTGGTCTGAGGGTGAAATGCAGAGGAGAAAGACAGCTGAACTCCCAGTTTAGAACAAAATGTCTTCCAAAATCTGGAAACAAATTGGACTCCTCTTTCAGACACAATGTTCTCTGGAATGCCGTGCAACCGAACCACCTGCTGAAAAAACAAGGGCACCAACTCGGAAGAGGATGGCAACTTCGGCAGTGGCACAAGATAGATCATCTTGGGAAAACCTACCGCAGATCACCCAGATAACGGTCATTCTCTAAGAGACAGGGAGGTCGGAAATAAAATCCATAGAGCTATGGGTACATGGCCTCTTGGCACAGGCAATGGCATTAACAATCCACTAGAGCGAGAGCAAAGTTTGGACCGAGAACAAGTCCCACAGGACTGCACAAAGTTCCTGACGTCACGAGATAAAGTAGGCCACCAAAATGACCGACTCACCAAATCTCTAGTGCCAAAAATACCGGGATAACCAGCCAACGCAGAGCAATGGACTTCAGACATCACTTTTTCTCTCCATTGGTCTGGGACATACAATTTCCCTGCAGGGCAACGTTCAGGTTTATCCCCCTGAAATTGTTCCAGGGCCAGTCTCAAATCGGGTGAGATAGCGGAAAGAATGACATCCTCCTTCAGAATGGCCGTATGCTCAGCCACATCAATAGAATCCGCAAGGAAAGTCCTAGAGAGGGCATCCGCCTTAACATTCTTAGTACCCGGGAGGAAGAAGAGCACAAAGTTAAAACGCGTGAAAAACAAGGCCCACCTGGCCTGTCTGGGATTCAATCGCTTGGCTGATTCGAGATAGATCAAGTTTTTGTGGTCAGTAAGGACCACAACTTGATGTTTTGCTCCCTCCAACCAATGTCTCCACTCTTCGAACGCCCACTTCATAGCCAATAATTCCCGATTCCCCACATCATAATTACGTTCAGCTGGGAAAACTTTCAGGAGAAGAAGGCACAAGGGTTAATCTTAGAGGTTACAGAATCCCTTTGGGACAAAACGGCTCCTGCACCAATCTCAGAAGCATCTATCTCCACCTGAAATGGTAGAGAAACATCAGGTTGCCGTAGAACAGGAGCAGAAGTGAATCTCCGCTTGAGCTCCTGAAATGCAGAAACTGCCTCAAGAGACCAATTCACCACATCAGAACCCTTTTTGGTCAAATCAGTCAGTGGTTTCACAATGCCAGAGAAATTACTTATAAATTTACGGTAGAAATTAGCAAAACCCAAAAATCTCTGAAGAGCCTTCAATGAAGTGGGCTGAACCCAATCACAAATAGCCTGAACCTTGACGGGGTCCATTTCAATAGCAGACGGGACAAAATGAATCCCAAAAAGGAAACCTTCTGTACGCCAAAGAGACATTTCGATCCCTTAACATACAAAGCATTCTCTCTCAAAATCCGGAATACCATCCAAACATGTTCCACATGAGCATCCCAGTCATTGGAAAATATCAAAATATCGTCCAAATAAACGATCAGAAACTTATCCATCAAATCCCGGAAAATATCGTTCATGAGAGACTGGAAGACGGAAGGGGCATTAGTGAGCCCAAAAGGCATCACTAGGTACTCAAAATGCCCCTCAGGGGTATTAAACGTCATCTTCGATTCATCTCCGTGCTTGATGCGAATAAGATTATACGCCCCCTAAGGTCAAGCTTGGTAAACCAAATGGCACCTTTCACTCTGGAAAATAAATCAGAAATCAGGGGTAACGGATACTGATATTTAACCCCTCTCTGACATTAGACGTACTATCCCGTCCATAAAACCTGTGACAATCTGACCACGGACGGGATAGTACGTCATAGCGATCAGCTGCGCTCCTGGGGGGAGCGCAGCTGATCGCCGCCGGGTGTCAGCTGATTATCACAGCTGACACCCGGCACTATGTGTCAGGAGCGGTCACGGACCGCTCCCGACACATTAACCCCTTGCACACCGCGATCAAACATGATCGCGGTGTACTGGGGGCACAGGGGGGCATCGTGCAGGGAGAGGGCTCCCTGCGCGCCCCCCTGAGACCCTCAGACTAGCGCGATGTGATCGCGCTGTTCTGAGGGCTTCCTCCCTCCCAGGACCCGGATCCAAGATGGTGCCGGGGTCCTGGAGGGAGGCATCTTCCTCAGTGCCTGCCGAGAGCAGGCACTGAGAAGCCTGCAGCGCTGCCTGTGAGATCGCTGGTCTCACAGAGTGCTGTGCACACTGTGAGACCAGCGATCTGACATTTTACAGTGATGTCCCACCCTGGGACAATGTAAAAAAGTAAAAAAAATAAAAATAAACGTGTAAAAAAAAATTCCAAAATAAATTAAAAAAAATATATATATATTCCCCAATAAATTCATTTCTTCCTGTAAATAAAAAAAATAAAACAATAAAAGTACACATATTTGGTATCGCCGCGTCCGTAACGACCCCCCCTATAAAACTGTCCCACTAGTTAACCCCTTTTGTGAACCCCTTAAAAAAAAAATAAAAACAATGCAAAAAATCAGTGCTTTATCATCATATCGCTAAACAAAAAGTGGAATAACACGTGATCAAAAAGACCGATATAAATAAAGATGGCACCGCTGAAAACGTCATCTTGTCCCGCAAAAAACGAGCCATCACACAGCATCATGAGCGAAAAAATAAAAAAGTTATAGCTCGCAGAATAAAGCGATGCAAAAATAATAATTTTTTTATATAAAATTGTTTTTATTCTATAAAAGCGCCAAAACATAAAAAATGATATAAATGAGGTATCGCAGTAATCATACTGACCCAAAGAATAAAACTGCTTCATCAATTTTACCACACGCGGAACGGTATAAACGCCTCCCCCAAAAGAAATTCATGAATTGCTGATTTTTGTTCATTCTAACCTCCCAAAAATCGAAATAAAAAGCGATCAAAAAATGTCACATGATCAAAAATAGTACCAATAAAAACGTCAACTCGTACCGCAAAAAATAAGACCTCACATGACTCTGTGGGCCAAAATATGCAAAAATTATAGCTCTCAAAATGTGGTGATGCACAAACTATTTTTTGCAATAAAAAGCATCTTTTAGCGTGACAGCTGCCAATCATAAAAACCCGCTATAAATAGTAAATCAAACCCCCCTTTATCACCCACTTAGTTAGGGAAAAATAATAAAACTAAAAAAATATATTTATTTCCATTTTCCCATTAGGGTTATGGTTAAGGTTAGGGTTGCGGCTAATAGGTTAGGTCGTAAAGTGTATTAGGCTGGAGTCACACACAACCACAAAAAATCGGTCCGTTTTAGACGGTCGACAATCGGATCAAAATAAAAACATCACACATCTTCTGGCATCCGATTTTCCTTCAAAGATGCGATTTAATCGCATGTGTGTGTACCTTGTAACATCCGATTTTCATCCGACTTGCGAGATTTTCTCGCAGGCTTGCAAAACTGACATATAATGGATCCAAAAGAATAGTATTTAAATGCCAAAAGAAAGAATAGATATATACACATAGAGCACATATAATATATATATTATATAATATATGTCATTGTGACATATATATATATACATATATTTATAATTCTTACACTTCTACATACTGTTATAGCCGCTAATTCAATTGCCGGCTTCAGTGAAATCACAGAAGCCGACATGAAATGATACATTGTTTCCACACATTTAACCATGTAATTTCATGTATTTTTATATATGTTTGAAACATACAATTACATGAGTATATGTGTGCTAAATTTCAGACATGTAGGGGTTAATTAAAGGTGTAAATTCGTTGAAAAAAAATGCGTGGGCTCCCGCTGTATTTTCTCCACCAGACAGACAAAGCAAGCGAGTGGGGGCAGATAATAATAGCCTAGGGAGGGTACATTTTTTTTGTGCCCCCCCTGGCTACTAACATCTGCCCCCAGACACCCCAGAAAGGGCAAATCTCTAATTAGATTCCCCTTTCTGGCACTTTGCCCGTCTATTCCCATTGCCCTGTAGCGGTGGCGAATGGGTTAATAAGGGGTTAAAATGACCTTGCAATTGAAAGGTCACTTTAAGCCAGGTTAATAATTGATAGCTGTCAATTAGACAACTATCAATTATTAATCCTATTGTATGAAAGAAAAATCAAACACACACAGTTTAATAAAAAATAAGTTTAATTAAATAATCACACAGTTTTTGACCATATTTTATTTTCCTGCTAAAACCATTTCCTGTAATAAAAATAAAATAAAAAAGCAAAATTATACTTACCAATCCGATGTACAGTCAGGTCCCACGGTGTAATCCATCAGAAAGGGTTAACAGGTTACAGGTCGCAGAGAGCTAATAATGCTGTCTCAGACCTGTATTCCCTGAATGAATAACTTCCTCTCCCAGCGAAAGTAAAGGAATAGATTCATGAATGGAGCTTAATTGATTTATTGGCAATTTAACTTTAGTGACCTGACCTAAAGGGAAAGTGGACACAATCAATTAAGCTTCATTCATGAAACACATCCTCTCCTGTCGCCAGGAGAGGAACTTATTCATTCATGAGCTTTGAGCTGAGCATGCAGGATTACTTGCACTGCTTGGCTCAAAGCTAGTTAACCCTTTGTGAAGGATTACAGCGTGGGACGTGACAGATCGGCGGAATAGGTAAGAATAATGTTGTTTTATTTCTTTTTCTTTATTTTAGGAGATCAATGGCTTCGCACGGATTAAGTGTAAAATAAAATATGGTCAAAAAAATGTGTTTTTATTTCATTAAAATTATTTATTCTTAAAGTGTGTGTGTTTTTTTATTTACTTCAATAGGATTAATAATTGATAGTTGTCTAATTGACAGCTATCAATTATTAACCTGCCTTAAGGTCACCTTTCAATAGCAAGGTGACAGTAAGGTGAGATAATTAACCCATTCGCCACCGCTACAGGGCAATGGGAATAGACGGGCAAAGTGCCAGAAAGGGCGAATCTAATTATAGATTTGCCCTTTCTGGGGTGTCTGGGGGCAGATGTTAGTAGCCAGGGGGGGCACAAAAAAAATGCACCCTCCCTGGGCTATTATTATCTGCCCCCACTCGCTTTGCTTTGTCTGTCTGGTGGAGAAAATACAGCGGGAGCCCACGCATTTTTTTTCAACGAAATTACACCTTTAATTAACCCCTACATGTCTGAAATTTTGCACAAATACACTCATGTAATTGTATGTTTCAAACATATATAAAAATACATGAAATTACATGGTTAAATGTGTGGAAACAATGTATCATTTCATGTCGGCTTCTGTGATTTCACAAAACCCGGCAATTGAATTAGCGGCTATTACAGTATGTAGAAGTCTAGGAACTATAAATATATGTATATGTACATGTCACAATGACATGTATATATATATATGTGTTCTATGTGTATATATCTATTCTTTCTAGTCTTTATTAAAGCTGTCAGTGTGATTTTACAGTATAGCCGGGGATGAATTGCCGGCTTTTCTAAAGGACACCGATGCGATTTCATCGCAAGTCACACAGTGTGGTCCGTTTGTAATCAGATTTTTCATCGCTCCCATAGACTTGCATTGGCGATAGTCGACCCACAATCGGTGACAATCGCAGCATGCTGCGATTGTACACGGACGTTTAAAACGGACCACAAAAAATCTGATACTGGGAGCTGCTCCATAGATTAACATAGGTCCGACTGCAATGCGATATTTCATCGCATTGCAGTCGTCCGATTTTGTCGCCAGTGTGACTCCGGCCTTAGGGTTATGGTTGGGATTAGGGATAGGGGTGTGTTAGGGTTCGGTTTGTGGTTAGGGTTGGGACTAGGGTTAGGGGTGTGTTGGGGTTAGGGTTGGAGTTAGAATTGGGGGGTTTCCGCTGTTTAGGCACATCAGGGGCTCTCCAAATGTGACATGACGTCTGATCTCAATTCCAGACAATTCTGCGTTGAAAAAGTCAAACGGTGCTCCTTCCCTTCTGACCTCTGCCATGCACCCAAACAGTAGTTTACTCCCACATGGGGTATCAGCGTACTCTGGACCCTAAGAGTTATTGTGCAATTTGTCCTATTTCTTCTGTTACCCTTGGGAAAATAAAAAACTGGGGGCAAAAATATCATTTTTTTTAAAAAAAAATGATTTTTTTTGTTTTTACGGCTGTACGTTATAAACTTCTGTGAAGCACTTGGGGCTTCATAGCGCTCACCACACATCTAGATAAGTTCCTTGTGGGGTCTATTTTCCAAAATGGGGTCACTTGTGGGGGGTTTCCACCGTTTAGGCGCATCAGGGGCTCTCCAAATGCGACATGACGCCCCCAGACCATTCCATCAAAGTCTACAATCCAAAACGTCACTACTTCCCTTCCGAGCCCCAACGTGTACCCATACACTAGTTTTCTCCCACATATTGGGTATCCGCATACTCAGGACAAATTGGACAACAACTTTTTGGGTCCAATTTCTCCTGTTACCCTTGTGAAAATAAAATATTGGGGGCGAAAAAAATAATTTTTGTAAAAAAAAAAATATTTTTTATTTTTACGGCTGTTCGTTATAAACTTCTGTGAAGCACTTAGGGGTTCAAAGTGCTCACCACACATATAGATAAGTTCCTTGTGGGGTCTATTTTCCAAAATGGGGTCACTTGTGTGGGGTTTCCACTGTTTGGGTGCATCAGGGGCTCTCCAAATGCGACTAGCCCCCAGAGCATTCCATCAAAGTCTACAATCCAAAACGTCACTACTTCCCTTTCGAGCCCCAACGTGTACCCATACAGTAGTTTTCTCCCACATATTGGGTATCCGCATACTCAGGACAAATTGGACAACAACTTTTTGGGTCCAATTTCTCCTGTTACCCTTGTGAAAATAAAATATTGGGGGCGAAAAGAATAATTTTTGTAAAAAAAAAAATATTTTTTATTTTTACGGCTGTTCGTTATAAACTTCTGTGAAGCACTTAGGGGTTCAAAGTGCTCACCACACATCTAGATAAGTTCCTTGTGGGGTCTATTTTCCAAAATGGGGTCACTTGTGGGGGGTTTCCACTGTTTGGGTGCATCAGGGGCTCTCCAAATGCGACATGACGCCCCAGAGCATTCCATCAAAGTCTACAATCCAAAACGTCACTACTTCCCTTTCGAGCCCCAACGTGTACCCATACAGTAGTTTTCTCCCACATATTGGGTATCAGCGTACTCAGGACAAATTGGACAACAACTTTTGGGGTCCAATTTCTCCTGTTACCCTAGTGAAAATAAAATATTGGGGACGAAAAAATCATTTTTGTAAAAAAAAATAATACATTTTATTTTACGGCTGTACGTTATAAACTTCTGTGAAGCACTTGGGGGTTCAAAGTGCTCACCACACATGTAGATAAGTTCCTTGAGGGGTCTAGTTTCCAAAATGGTGTCATTTGTGGGGGGTTTCCACTGTTTAGGCAGATCAGGAGCTCTCCAAACACGACATGGCATCCAGCCAATTCTGCGTTGAAAAAGTCAAACGGCACTCCTTCCCTTCCAAACTCTGCCATGCACCCAAACAGTGGTTTACCCCCACATATGGGGTATCAGTGTACTCAGGACAAATTGCACAATAACTTTTGGAGTCTTGTTACCCTTGGGAAAATAAAAATTGGGGTAAAAAGATCATTTTTTTGGAAAAAAGATGATTTTTTAATTTTACGGCTCTACGTTATAAACTTGTGTGAAGCACTTGGGGGTTCAAATTGCTCACCAAAGATCTAGATAAGTTCCTTAGGGGGTCTAGTTTCCAAAATGGGGTCACTTGTGGGGGGTTTCCACTGTTTAGGCACATCAGGGGCTCTCCAAATGCAACATGGCGTCCAATCTCAATTCCAGCCAATTTTGGTTGGAAAAAGTCAAATGGTGCTCCTTCCATTCCGAGCTCTGCCGTGCCCCAAACAGTGGTTCCCCCCCCACATATTGGGTATCAGCGTACTCAGGACAAATTGGACAACAACTTTTGTGTCCAATTTCTCCTGTTACCCTTGGGAAAATAAAAAATTAGTGACTAAAAATAATTTTTGTGGGAAAAAATAGGATTTTTTATTTTCATGCCCGGGCATTATAAACTTGTGTGAAGCACTTGGGGGTTCAAAGTGCTCACCAAAGCTATAGATAAGTTCCTTAGGGGGTCTAGTTTCCAAAATGTGGTCACTTGTGGGGGGTTTCTACGGAACATGACCCCCATCAACGTCTGCATTCCAAAACGTTACTACTTCCTTCCAAGCCCTGCCGTGCGCCCAAACAGTTTCCCCCCCCACATATTGGGTATCAGCGTACTCAGGACAAATTGGCCAACAACTTTTGGGGTCCAATTTCCTTGGGAAAAATCAAAAATTTGGGACTAAAAAATCATTTTTGTGGAAAATTGTTTCTTTTTTTTTTTCACACCCAGGCATTATAAACTTTTGTGAAACACTTGGGGATTCAAAGTGCTCACAACAGATCTAGATAAGTTCCTTAGGGGGTCTAGTTTCAAAATGGTGTCACTTGTGGGGGGTTTCCACTGTTTAGGCGCATCAGGGGCTCTCCAAACGCAACATGGCGTCCGATCTCAATTTTAGCCAATTTTAGTTTGAAAAAGTCAAACGGCGCTACTTCCCTTATGAGCTCTGCTGTGCACACAGACAGTGGTTTTCCCCCACTTATGGGGTATTGGCGTACTCAGGAGAAATTGCACAACAACTTTATCTGTCCATTTTCTTCTTTTACCCTTTGAAAATAAAAAAAAAGTTTGTAAAAGATCATTTTTGTGGCTAAAAAGTTAAATATTCATTTTTTCCTTCCACGTTGCTTCAGCTCCTGTGAAGCACCTGAAGGGTTAATAAACTTTTTGAATATGGTTTTGAGTACCTTGAGGGGTGACGTTTTTAGAATAGTGTCACTTTTGGGTATTTTCTGCTATATAGACCCCTCAAAGTGACTTCAAATATGAGGTGGTCCCTAAAAAAAATGGCTTTGTAAATTTTGTTGTAAAAATGAGAAATCGCTGGTCAACTTTTAACCCATATAATTTCCTAAGAAAAAAAAATTTTGATTCCAAAATTGTGCTGATGTAAAGTAGACATGTGGGAAATGTTATTTCTTAACTATTTTGTGTGACATATTTCTCTGTTTTAAGGGAATAAAAATTCAAAGTTTGAAAATTGCAAAATTTTCAAAATTTTCGCCATATTTGCATTTTTTTCAAAAATAAACGCAAGTTATATCGAAGAAATTTTACCAATAACGTGAAGTACAATATGTCACGAGAAAACAGTCTCAGAATCGCGCAGATCCGTTGAAGCGTTCCAGAGTTATAACCTCATAAAGAGACAGTGGTCAGAATTGTAAAAATTGGCCCGGTCATTAACGTGCAAACCACCCTTGGGGGTGAAGGGGTTAACAGTGATCTTATTAAGGAGACGATAGTCAATACATGGCCTCAATGAACCATCCTTTTTGGCCACAAAGAAAAAGTCAGCGCCCAAGGGTGAAGTGGATGGTCTGATATGACCCTTCTCCAAAGATTCTTTGATATAAGATCGCATAGCATCATGCTCGGGTACCGATAAATTGAAGAGCCGGCCCTTGGGAAATTTACAACCGGGTACCAACTCAATCACGCAATCATAACTGCTATGAGGAGGTAAGGACACAGACTTACTCTCACTAAACACATCAGAAAAATCAACCAAATAGTCAGGGACATCTTGAGACTGGGGAGAGGTAGAAAAAACAGGAGTGTCACTACGAACACATTGACAACCCAACTGACCACAGACACAGACTTCCAATCCAAAACAGGATGAGTCTGTAACCAAGGAAAACCCAGTACAATAATGTCATGTAAATTATGTAAAACCAAAAATTTGCAATTCTCTTGGTGGTCTGGGTCAACCCGCATTATCACCTGGGTCGAAAACTGGGGTTTATTCTCCGCCAAAGGGGTAGAATCAATACCCAGCAAAGGAATAGACCTCCGCAGGGGTACCATGGGAAAACCACAATGTTTGGTAAAATCAAAAACCCATCAGGTTTAGAGCTGCTCCTGAATCAACAAATGCTTCATCCGAATATGTGGACACAGAGCAAATCAAGGTAACAGTCAAAAGAAATTTAGTCTGAACATTATCCAAAACAACTGAGCGCGCAAAACGTCTTCCCCGTTTAGGGCAGACGGAAATAGTATGAGAAGCGTCTCCACAATAGAAGCAAACTTATTACGCTTTCGAAACTCTCGACGCTGAGCCCCAGAAACCACTCCATCACACTGCATGGGCTCAGGGGCTGGCTGCAAGGCATCACACCTCTCACATATTTCTACGCTCAGGTAAACGTCTGTCAATTTGAATAGCTAATGACATAAAGTCTTGAGACCAGAGGGAACAGGAAATCCCACCATAAGTCCTTTACAGTCTCTGCCAGACACTTCCGAAAAAAGAGCTGCCAGGGTATCGTCATTCCATTTAGTAAGGACTGCCCACTTCGGAATTTCGACAATATAGCTCTGCAGCTTCCTGACCCTGATTCAATGAAAAAACAGTTTTCTCAGCTTGATCAGTAACATTGGTTATATACAACACCCCAGAGCTGAAAAAAACCATCAACACCCCGTTCCCCAAGGACTTAGGTTTCAGGGCAAAAAACAACTTACAGTTATTTTTAAAATTCAAAAATTTAGACCGATCCCCAAAAAATAAATCCGGAGTAGGAATCTTGGGTTTTCTACAGCAGACGTGTCATGTATAGTGTACAGTTCCTATAGGTCTTGTGCTTGGGTGCGAGGAAAACACAGGAGACACGGTTGATTTGAAATGACTTGTATTACTATACAAGATGCTGAAAAGTTCACACAGTTTGCAGGAAACAGCGACAGGAGGACCACAGCAGGCAGAGTAACTTCAAGCCTTACAATAAATCTCCAAAGCAGGTTCAGATCTCTTCTCTGTACCGTATTTTCTTGCAAACATGGATTCACCAAACAGCAGGTTTCCAGGTCCAAAAGTGTTCCAAGGTTCCCAGTAGGGAATAGCTGGAGTACAAGTCCAAGGTTTCCAGAAGTCAGGTCACAGACTGATGAGGCTTGATTCAGGAGCACTGATTGTTCAGTGAGGCTGCTTAAGAAGCAAGAGGGAAGAATCAGGGCGGGAACATGAAAATGGAAACTCCAATTAACTGAGGGCAAAGAGCTGCAGAAAGACAGAAAGCAAAATGGCGACGGAAAACTGAGTTTCAAGGAACATGTCAACAGAGACAAAGAACTTACATTACTCCCCCTTAGGGACAACCTCCGGATGACCTCAGACCAGGCTTGTCAGGGTACCTCTGATGAAACTGGCGGAGCAGGCGAGGAGCATTTACATTATGATGGTTCCCATGAGTGTCCTCCACTGGGTAGCCCTGCCATTTAATCAAATATTGCAACTGATTTCTGACACCTGGAATCTAGAATCCTTTCCACCATAAATTTCTTCCTGACCATTGACAGCACTGGGTCAGGGCAAGGAGAAGAATGTCAGGAAACGTATTGGGTGTTGCAGCTTTAGTAGGGATACATGAAAAGAAGGGGATTTCTAGTTCTGGGCAGTGAAGACGACAGCAACACCACTTTAATCTTATTGATCTTATAAGGTCCAATGTATTATGTCCCAATTTAGACGATGGAATCTTTTAATTTAAGATTTCTGGTTGACAGCCAGACCAAATCTCCTACCTTGAAAGCTGGTGCAGGTTTACGAAATTTATCTGCTGCTTTCTTGTACCTTTCTGAGCCAATTCTAGATTTTCCTTTAGAAGATCCATATTCTTTTGTAAAGAAGTGATTCTTTCAGCCACTGCCGGCAGGGCGTATCTATGGGAAATCGAGGAAGAATGTTAGGTGATAATTACGTTCTAATGTATGTTTCACAAGTCATTAAATATTAAATCAGGAACAACACTCTATACAACAACTAGTAAGGGCAATCCGAAGGTTTTAGAATAGATTTACCTAACGATACTGCTGAAATCAGGGTTAAACTTGGGACTTATGGCTGAAACAGGAAAGAGGTGGACCGGGATTAACCTGACCCTAAACTGGGGTCCTAACTAATCCCCCCACTTGGAGGTACTGATAATGTTCAGGGTCCAAGTCCTCCAACCCAAACCCGTCCCTATAAACCCTGAAACCCTGTAATCATCCTAAGAAGGCCCCGACTCCCAAAGGGATATGGGCTGACTCAGCTAAATTACACAGTTGACAATAAGACAGACAGGATAACACTCGCTTGATACACACTAAACACCAAAGGAACAAAATGGTTGGGAAATAAACTCTAACCAAGTTAGCTTAGAACAACTAAGGACCAAACTAAAGTTATACAGATTCATTCTATCTGGGCTGTGAAGGTTTCACTGGAACCCCCAAGCGACACCAGGAATTTAAAGGAAACCAATCAACAAAAATCATTCCGGGAGAAACTGCACCCAGTCCGCCCGAGCACAGACAGAATTAACTCCCTAGCTGCCAAACAAAAGAAACAGCGCTCAGGTGAGAAGTCAAAATGGCAAACGCGACGATCTTGTGGCAATGCACCAGACGTAACCAGATTGGAGAAAAAAGGGATGCTTAGTGGGAGGCGCTTGAAGTTGTTATAAGAGAATCAGCCGTGGAAGTGATCCCCCAATCATTCGAGGGGCAGAAAAAAACAGC
Source organism: Oophaga sylvatica (assembly GCA_033576555.1). Classification (NCBI taxonomy): domain Eukaryota; kingdom Metazoa; phylum Chordata; class Amphibia; order Anura; family Dendrobatidae; genus Oophaga; species Oophaga sylvatica. The sequence continues at coordinate 132,380,616 of JARQOD010000003.1, forward strand.
GGAGAAACTCTCCAGGGTTGATTGGTTCGTTCTGTCTGTCCATTAGTCTGGGGATGAAAAGCAGAAGAAAGGTTTATTTAATGTTCAAATGCTGCCAGAAATTTTTGCCAAAACCCCTTGAAGGAATTGCACCCCTCGATCCGAAAATGCCTCATCCGGTACCCATGTAAGCGAAACACATTTTTTAATCATCAAGCTGATGGTTTTGCAGTGGGTAAGCCGACACAAGGGATAAAATGAGCTGCCTTTGTTAGACGGTCAAACCACCCTAAATGGTTTCTTCCGAGAGGTTGGTAACTCCAAATGAAGTCCATAGAAATGGTCCCCACGGGCGGGAACGGGTGGGAAGAGGTTGCAAAAGCCAGTTGGTGAGGGGAGGTGTTTTGCAACTTGCACAGACTTCACATGAATGAATAGTTTAAGAACACTTTCCTGTAAGTGGGCACCAAAGAAACGAGAAAGAAAATTTGTGTCTTTAGAATTCCCCATGCCGGAATCTGGAATCGTTGGATGAGTTTGCAATCTCTCAATCTGACTGTTTCATTTTAATACGCGATTCCCTAACCACACACCATTCTTAAAGCAAGACTTACTCCCTTGGGGGTTGAGCCAACAAAGAATCCGCATGGTATGCTTCCTTGTGTCCTTAAGTGGTCTTGATTATGAATCACTCCAGGAATTGGTCAGGAAGTAGTTTAGGGGAGTAATGGACGGTCTCTGCTGAATGAATCCGAGAGTGCATCAACTTTCATTGCGCGATCCTGGCTTAAGAAATGCAAAATTAAATTGGTTTTGGAAAAGATTCCAGGAGTGGCAGGAGCAGGCACTTAGCACCTGATAAATTTCAAGGTTACGATGGTCTGTAGGACGATTTTTGCTGGCAGCTCCCTGAAGAAGGTGTCTCATTCCTTGAAGGCGGCATAATGGCCAACAATTCTCTATTGCCCAATCGTGTTCTCTCAGCCGAAGACAACTGCTGGGGAAAGAAGGCACAGGGATGCAAGACATTCTTCTACCTGTTCTCTGAGAGGTATAGCTCCAACGGCACAGTTGAAGCATCCACCTCTATTATGAAGGCAAGTCGGGGTTGGGATGTACTAAGATAGGTGCGGTGGTAAAATTTATCCTTTAAAAAAAATGCTTCCTGAGCTTGCGGGGTCCAGGAGAACCTAGACGTTTCCGGGTAAGTTGGGTGATAGGTGGACACACCTAGAAAAATTCTTAATGAAACGTCTAAGAAGTTGCAAACCCGATGAACCTGCACCTCCTTCACATTTCAGGAATTGGCCAATCCTTGATGGCTTGGGTCTTGCTTCCATCCATAAATCCCTTGGTAGATAGACTACCCGAATTGAATTTCGGTCCTATGGAATTCACATTTTCAAGTTTGATGTAGAGAGGTTTTGTCTTAGGGTTAACCTTCTACATGTCTGATGTTTCTGGGAGTTAGAAAAAATTAGAATACCATCCAGATAAATCCCAAAATGATTAGGAGACCCTGAAGTTCACCGAAGTGTTGGAAAGTGGCTGGGGGGGGGTACTAGACCAAAAAGGCATAACTAGATATTCAAGTGTCCATAGCGGACCTGAAAGCAGTCTTCCATTCTCCCCAGGTCAATACGGACCAATTATAGGCCCCCCGGAGATCCGTTTGAGAAATTTTGCCATGCCGCACTCCTCCAACAATCGGATTAAAGGAATGGATACGGTTTCTAATAGAACCTTATTAGTTCCCTATAGTCTATGCGGGTCTCAGGATCCATCTTCTTCTTCCCAAAAAAATGGGTGCACCTCGGGAGATAAGAGGGGCGTATGAAGCCTTGGCTAAATTTTGTCATATAACCTTCAAAGTTTTTTTTTAGCTCGGGCCCCGCTAGGGGGTAATTTACCAAAAGGTACGGCTCCAGGCAAATAATCAATTGGACATCTAGGCGGTGAGGAGGAAGCTGTCGCGTTCTTTTGTCACATAAATCCAATTTCCTGGTTCGCTGGTAGTTCAGGGATACATGGTTCCTTTAGGAACGAGCAAGCTGAAATCCTTGATCATCTGTTTCTCGGAAATGTAATTCCTTGGTCTCCCCGTTAATCGTAGGATTCGCGCCTGCAGCCATGGTAGCCCTAGAATAATGGGAAAGTGGGAGAAGAGTAAGCAAAAAATAATTTTCTCCTGTATCTTTACCCATAAGGACCCTCAAGGCTCTGTTTCTTGATCCACTGGTCCAGAAGTCATAGGAGCCCCCCACAGTCTCCTCTGTAATGGAGTAGCCTTCTTCATGAAGTATCCCCCGTTTCAGACAAAGGAGAACCATAAAATTTCCACTTGCTCCTGATCGATCATGCGAGCTAGACACCCAGTGAGTCAACCCGAGTTTGTGGAAAGGAAGCAATGAGAACTGTTTTTTTTAACCCTGGGGACAAAAGGGGAAATGAAAAATTGCACGTTTTATTTCCGCACGCCCGAACTAACAGGTTTAGTCCGAAAATCAAGACTTTGCAGCAGATCTCTTGGAGCCTGAGGTCGGACTACAGAGCTCCCCGCAACACCACGTGAATGATGCTGCAGTACTTACGAGAACGGCGGGGCAGTTTATAAAAGGCCCTGACTCACATAAAACATAGATTTTCCTTTTTACGATGTTCTTTGCGTGCATCCTAACCGTCTTTTAAAGAGTCCACCTGCATGGGTTCAGGTTTGGTTCCTTGTGATCCTACTCAAAGGTTCTTAGCTGAGGAGGGAGGAGTAAAAGGTTAGTGCGATTATTTTTAACCATCTCTCTTGTCTGCGTTCAGTCAGAAACATAATACGGAACAATAGTTAATAAAGTCACCTAACGCGTGGGAAGGGTGGCACCCAAGTTCATCCTTATCGGGAGACAACCCTTTCCGAAAAAAAATAGATTTTTTTAGCGGAAGGTCCCAAGTGGTACAAGACCCCATCTCCTAAATCCAGGGCTATTGGCTACTGAAAGCTTACCTTGGCGCAAATTAAATGGCTGCTTCGCTGTTGCACCTCGATTGGGGTCTCAAACACCTGCCCCTGGCTAAAAAAAGCATCAAGGTGATTCAAACAACATCCTCATCTCAAACAAGGGTTTGCCCACCAAAGCCTTATTGATAACAACATGATTATAGTAAGCACTTTGGATGTTCAGTGGGAAATTGTGAAGCAGTGCAGAGAAAAATAAATTGCTTAATTAATAAATCCCTGAATTTCCCCAGTTCACCCCCAAAACGAAAAGGAGGTAATTTGGGGTCCCAGAACTCGGGGTTCCCTAGAGCCTCAATCCTGGCTCGCAATTCCTGGGTGTCTGTCCAAACACTTGCAAATTATGTTAGTGGGTCCTGTAGGCTTGCAAAACGGGTTTTTAAGCTGTAAATTGAAAGGAAATTGTATCTCATCCCGCAAAGTTCCTTTAGCGGGCCCCATCTTCCAGATCTTTTAAGGCGAAGGCTGGAAGGAGAAGAGGAAAGGGAAAAAAAAAAAAAAACAATAGTGTTTACCTGTGGTAACACTCCAGAGTAAAATTTTAAGGGAATGCGCTCACCTGGAATGGTTGTGAGAAGTACAACCACTGTATCAATAAGGTTTAAACGGCTTGAATCCACAGTCCACAACCGGCTTTCCCAGACCCGCAACACTAAACATTGGCTCCTAATTTGTCATGTAAGGTACTTCCTATAAGTCTTGTGCTTGGGTGCGAGGAAAACACAGGGAACAGGTTGATTGAATGACTTTATACTTCATACAAGCATGCTGAAAAGTTCACACGTTTGCAGGGAACAGCGACAGGAGACACAGCAGGCCAAGTAACTTCAAGCCACAATAAATCTCCAAACAGGTTCGGACCTTCTCGTACCGTAATTCCTCTGCAACATGGATTCACCAAACAGCAGGTTTCCAGAGTCCAAAAGTTTCCAAGGTTCCTCAGTAGGGAATAGCTGGAGTACAATCCAAGGTTTCCCAGAAAAGTCAGGTCACAATGAGATGCTTGATTCAGGAGCACTGATTGTTCAGCTGGGTGTTAAGAAGCAAGAGGGAAGAATCGGGCGGGAACATGAAAACTGGAAACCCATATTAATGAGGGCAAGAGGCAGGAAAGACAGAAAGCAAATGGCCGACGAAAAAATGAGTTTCAAGGAACTGCAAAGAACAAAGAACCTTACAAGACGCTGATGGAGACAGAAATACTCCGAACTTCAGCAGCAAGCTGTCCACACAAAACAAATGCTTACTTCCATGAGAAAAAAACCCTCCTACAGCCCCCAGAGATAAAGAGGAAAAAATACCACAAAAAAAAAAAAAAATTTTTGGTACTATATATATATTATATATTTTTTTTTTACTATTTTTCCCTTTGTTGAGTACCATAGATTTTCAGAAGGCCGTGATTCGTTATGAATTGGTAGCTGAGGAGGAAGGGCAAAAAACACCAAGCGCAAACACAGAAAGGTTGGGAATAATGGGTTGCAGATCCCAAACTAACGCCAATAAAGCTGCCGTGGGACTTACCTACGGTGACCTGACGCCTCGGCACAGCCGAAGAGTAGTCACCAAAGTTAGAACAGGAAAGCTAACTGCCCCCGGAGTAGAGCCCAAAGGAAAGGTAGCCCCCACCATATAATGGCGGGGTTAGAAAGACGAAATACAAACGCGGCAGAAAATAGAAGTGAGCAAAGTTGGGGCCAAACCTGCTTAGCAACAGGACAGAATACTATCTGCAACCCCAAAACCCTAGAAAAATTCCAACATTCTGATTTAAAAAAGTGGATTAGGTTGACGAACGCCGATACTAAAAATATGTATCGAAATGGTACGGATACACAAATTCGTCGAATCCATCCGATACCGGGAAGTCCCAATGTAATCTTGGGAACAAAAAAGCAAAAAAAAAAAACCTTTATTTCCTTGAAACACTAAATATACCACTAAATACAATAAAATATATTTACATGTCATTGTGAACATTTATTATTATACATAATGATAGTTTATTCACTTCTAATAGAAAATACCTCTGATTCAATTGCCGGGTAAAGCCGGCTTCTGTGAAAAGACAGAAGCACCCGACATAAAGCACTTGGTGTACATGGGTTAACCAGTCTTTTCATGTCGTTTTTCAATCTGATTTGCAAAAACAATTACTCATTATGTGTCAAAAATTTCAACCTGTAGGGGTTAATTAAAAGGTGTAAATTCTTGAAAAAAAAGGATTTTTTTGCTACAAATTTTCCCTTTAATTAACCCCTACAGGTGGAAATTTTGCACATTAACTAGTAATTGTTTGTGCAAATCAGATTCAAACTACATGAAAGACAGGTAACTCTATGTAAACCAAGTGTCATTTCAGTCGGGTTCTGCATTTTCAGAAAGCCGGCAATTGAATTGCGGCTATTATATATGTAGAAGTGTTGAACTATAAATTTTAAATATATATTGTGTCCAATTTATGACATGTAAATATATTTATATATATGGGTGAAAATTGCTGAAAAAAAATGCGTGGGCCCCGCCCTATTTTCGCAACCAGACAGACAAACCAGTGATGGGGGCAGATAATAATCCCAAGGGGACCATTATTTTTGGCCCCCCCCCGGCTACAACTCGCCCCCAGACACCCCGAATAGGCAAACTCAATTAGATTTGCCCTTTTGGCACTTTGCCCGTCTATTACCATTGCCCGTCGGTGGCGAATGGGTTAATAAGGGGTTAAAATACCTTCAATTGAAAGGTCACTTTAAGCCAGGTTTTTAATTGAAGCTTCAATTAACAAATACAATATTAATCCTATTGTATGAAAGAAAAATCAAACACCAACTTTAAAAAAAAGAAGTTTAATGAAATAATCACACAGTTTTTGACCATTTTTATTTTCCTCTAAAACCATTTCCTTTATTAAAAAAAAATAATAAAGCAAAAATTTTCTTCCCAATCCGATGTACAGCAGGTCCCACGGTGTATCCTTCAAAAGGGTTTTAATGTTTACTGCAGAGACCGCAGTAAGTTGCAGCCTCCAGTAAACCCCCAAAGAATGGTTCCTTCCTGTGACAGGAGAGGAAGTGGAAAGCTTAATGATTGCTTCCACTTTCATTAGGTCCCGGGACACAATCATGACGTCGGGGAACGGTTAAAAAAATAGGGGATCCCCTCGAAAAAATTGGGGGGTTTCCCCCCCCTATTTTTGTTAACCGCCAGATGAAGCAGACGCTGAGGTGGATTTTCAGGTGTTAAGGAGCCAAGATCCATGGACCTTGCCAGCCGTTAATACCAGGCCACAGCAGTTGCTTTCTTGGTGATTTAAAAAAAAAGGGGATCCCCTCAAAAAAAATTGGCGTGGGGTCCCCCCTATTTTTGTTAACCCACCAGATGGCAGCCGTAGGCCTGGTTTTTCGGCTGGTAGGTCCAATTTCCATGGCCTGCAAGCCTGATAACCAGGCCCAGCGTTGCTTTGCTTGGCTGGTTAACAAAAATAGGGGATCCCCTCAAAAAAAAAAAACGGCGTTAGGGGTCCCCCTATTTTGTTACCGCCAAGAAAATGCGACTGCTGGGCCTGGTATTAAAAGACTGCAAGGCCCATGGATTTTGGCCCTAAACACCTGATTTCCAGGCTACAGCAGCCCCACATTTGGGCCAAAAGATGTGCCAATTGTGGCACTTTACCCGCTCTTCCCCTTGCCCTGTAGCGGTGGCAACGGGGTAATAAGGGGTTAATGTCACCGTTGATTGCACGGTGACAAAAGCCGGGTTATTAATGGAGAGGGTCAATAAGACACGTCCTTATTTATCCCAAAGTTATTAAAAGCACAAAAAAAAGACAAAGCAAGAAAAAAAGTATTTTAATAAATAAAAAAAGACAACACAGTTTTCATTTTTTTATTGTACTTCATTTCGGACGTCATCGATCCCTGTAAAAAAAAGAAAAAAAAAACCAACAGTATACCACCTGTCCGACGCAGTCCATAGTAACATTTCCCACGCGTCCGCCTGCACATCGCAATGACAGGCAGGCCTGTCATTCGACGCAGCACAGCTGATTACCTGCTTCCCCGGCGGGTGACGTCATCGGACGACTGCTTTACGGCTGGGATTACCTAGAGTCATGCAGTTATCGCGGAAAACTGCATGTGCCGCCGGGGAGAAGGGATGGCGGCCATTAAGCAGTCCGCCCTGACCGCGGAGATCTTCGCCAGGTAGTGCCGCCCGACTCCTGACAGACCGACCGACGGCACTGACGTGACAGACCCGACCGACGGACAAGACGTGACAGTGACAAATCCGATTCCGGTATTCGTATGACAAAAAATGGTTTCGGGAATCGAAAGGCCGAACAGCTAATATCGGCCGTATCCGTTATTTATATCGTATGCTCAACACTACTGAACACTGATCTCGCCACCCGCTAAATCAGATCTTGGTTGTGAACAAGAGGCAACCGCAGCCCTCAAATAGCAGGGAAGAGCAATGGAACAAATAACAGTGGCTCTGAAAAAAAGAGGTAGCACAGGCCCTGGAGGGAACCGGCTAACCTCCCAAAAGTGCAGACAAAAAATGGAAATGCAAACCGATAGAAACAAGCGAAAATTCTTATCTGAAATACAGACAAAGGCAAGACACCAGCTGACCCAAATGAACAAGGAAACAACAATTGATCACCGGCGAGCATGGGTAGGTATTCACTTATATCGCCCATCCGCCCTCTGATTACCGTCATCGCTCGCAGGGATGAATAGTAGAAGTCCAACATGGTTCAAACCTCGCAAACCCCAGAGGGAGCCCCAATCAGAAGTCAATTTCCACATGCTCACAAAAAAGGGGTGGCTAGGCCTGAATTTTTAAAGTCGGTTCAAAAGATTTTTAGGGGTTTTCTAATTTTATGAAAAGTCATAAGAATTTTTGTTATCGCTAAACCTTTTTAAAATGATTCACAAAAGTGTTTAATATGTCCAATGGTCCCATGGGCTGTTAAGGCTTTTGAGCATCTCAAGGAGAGTTTTGCTTGCTCTGTTTTGATCCAACAGAGAACAAGCCATTTTGGTAGAGGTTGATGCCTATCATAGGGGGGGGGGGTAGTTTCTGTCCCAGGAGGGAGAGGAGGGGGCATCCTTGTGCTTCTTTTCTAAAAATTTTTCGGAGACTGGCTCAACTTATGGTTGGGAAACCGGAGTTGCGGTATTAAACTCGCGCTTGAGCATTGGCAACATTTTTTGGAGGGGGCTAACTCCGTTAAAGGTTTTTATGATCAAAAGAATTGTATATTGGATGCGCCAAGCGTTTGAATGCCTGTCAAGCTAGGTGGGCACTGTTTTTTGAATGTTCTATTTCTCCCATAAAAATATCCCTGGGACAAAAATGTTAAAGCGGATGCTTTGTCTCGTAGTTTTCCCAATTAATACTGAGAAGGAGGAATGTATTTTTGAAGAAGGGGTGGGGTGGGCAGCATTGGGTTTGAGTTGGAAATGCATCCAGAGGCCCAAGAATGCGCCCAACAAACAGCCGTATGGTAAATTTTTTGGCCTAGAGCCTTGGGAGAGCTTTGTTTGCTGAATGTCTGCGTCTCGGTTGGAGGGTCATCGAGATTTCGGGAACTAGAAAGTTTATGGTTTCGAAGTTTGGTGGCCAGGGTGGCAAAGAGAAATCTCAATGGCTGGTCTTGTATTGTGTCGTAGGCGAAAGGTTCACATGCCCCTGCTCAGGGTTGCTTGCCCTTTGGGGTTCCTAGTTCGCCATGAACCATTTGCTAGGATTTTTATCACTGATCTGCGTTTTGAGGGTTTTTTGCATCTGGGTTTTGTGGGACGGTTGTAAGATGTGTCATTGCTCGTTCAATAAATTACCGCGCCAAGACCCGCTAAGGATTTGAAAGAATTGTCAGAGATTGCTCCATGGTGTTCCCCAGAAATTGTTTTGATAGGGAACACAGTTTGTGGCTCATTTTGGCATGCTTTTCGTGCAATTAAAGGTTCTTTAGTCTTTTCATGGTTTTCATCCGGAATCCAATGGACGAGAAAGGAAAAACAGGTGTCGGGCAATTTTTGAGGAATTTTTGTGCAAACAATGGAATGTGGTAGGAATATTACCACAGCTGAATTTGCTCTTAATAATCATAAGTCTTCCTCGGTGGGTGTTCTCTTTTTTTTTTTGCTGTACGGGAGGCTCCTCTTTTGCCCATTTTCAAAGATTGGGGCGGGCGGTGCCCAAGGAGGAGGTTTTTCTGGAAATTTTGAAAAGGGTTTGGCCAGGTACACCACAATATGAAAGAGGCAAATGGAAGTCAAAGAAATTTTTGACAAGAAAAAAAGGGGGAGGCGTTTTTGCAGTTGGGCACATGGTCGGTTGTCCTCCAGGATCTGCGTTTGAAGTTCCCTTCTAAAAAACGGGGCAATTTGTAGGGCCCTTGAAAGTGGTTCAGGTTGTCAACTCGGCAGCGGTTTGAGGTTTGACATCCCCGTCCTGGAGAATTAATTCAGTTTTTTTTTCTTTATGAAGAAAGTTGACAGCCGATAAGGAGGAAGCCGCTGTTCCTCCAGTGAATGAGGATGGCGAGTTTGAGATTTCACAATTTTGATTCCAGGTGGAAAGGAAGGTTGCGATGTTGTTCTGGAAGGGTTTCTTTCCCGGGATAATTCCTGAGTCAAAGCTGAGGACATCTCGGCCTCAAGTGTTAAGGCTTTTCACAGGAATTTCCGAACAAGGCTCGGCCAAAGGATCCAGAGGTCCTGTAAAAGGGGAGGTTGTTAGAATCTATTTCTTTTTTACCATCCGCCATCTTGATGTGGCTTTCGATGCTGGTTTTTTCCCCTGGTGTGGGTTTCTCTAAGATTAGGTGATTGATCATCCTTTTCCCAGCACCTACTTCCCATCCTTGGGACAACAGGTTTAATCCGGTTGAGTTCTGGCAAGTCTTTTGATAGTTTCTGGTTTGATACGTGCAGTTCTGGGATCTCTAGTTCTGCGCTTTGTTTTTTGGTTTTCCCCTTTTATTTCTGCAATCCTTCTATTTTCCTACTGGGGTTTCCTGTTTTTTGTTCTCATCCCTGATCGTTTCAGGGTACATTCCCCCTACATTTAGGTCTTTGGTTTGAGTTTAACTAGGAAACGGTGGGTCATTCACGAGTAATAGGTGCCCACCCATCGTAGGGTTTCAGTAGTCCTAGTTCAGGGTCAGCTTCTCCCCCTTCTGCCCCGTCCTGATTGCAGATCCGTAAAAGTTTGCCCCGCCACCTAAAAAAAAAAATCCTCTCCCTGATTCCTTCAATAGAACATCATCCAAGAACTTCCTCTACGTTGCTAAGGTTAACTTTTGAAAGTAGCCAGCCTGTAACGCACGTGAGAATTACCCTGGAGACGCTTTGAAAACCTAAGGTAGGGATTACCGAGTTTTTTTCTGGTATAGGGAGTTTAGGGGGGTTATATGGAGTAATAGGAGGAGATATAGGGAGATTATATGAAGTAAAAGGAGGAGATTTAGGGAGGTTAAGGAGTAATGAAGGAAATATAGGGGTTATATGGAGTAATAGGAGGAGAATTAAAAGGGGGGTTTTTATGGAGGAATAGGGGAGATATAGAGGAGGTTATATGGAGGAATAGGGGAGATAAAAAAAAAGGTTATTGGAAAAATAGGAGGAGATATAGGGAAGTTATATGGAGCATAGGAGGAGATAAGGGAGGTTATTTGGAGTAATGGAGGATTTAAGGGAGGTTACATGAGAAATATAGGAGGTGATATTTGGGGGGGGGTTAAATGGGCAATAGGGGGGAGATATACGGAGGTTATATGGACAAAAAGGAGGTGATATAGGGGGTTTTTAAAAGGAGCAATAGAAGGAGATATAGGGGAGGTTAATATGGAGTAATAGGAGGAGATATAGGGAGGTTATAGGATAATAGAGGGATATTGGGGGTTATATGGAGTAATAGGAGGAGCCCGGGCCGGACTGGCCATTTGGCAATTTGGCAAATGCCAGAAGGGCCTGTTTGGTAGTGGGCCCTTGTCTGTTGTTGTTTTAAAAGAATTGGTGTTCTCAAGAAAACCCTCTGTTTAAAAGTTGTACAGAGCCCAACGTCGCTGACTCCATCACTTATCCCAGCAGACCCGGGTAACCTTAGAAATATTGGGGCTTGTAGTAAATTCCTCCTTTCCCCATTCAGGGGTCATATTAGAAAAATTCCTATTTGGTTCCTTGGGGACGGGGACAAAAATTGGACCTGTGTGATTTAAATGCCAGGGCTGAATTTCCCGCCCCAGTCTGTCCCCGGGGGGAGATAAAGGGGGGGTTTATGGATTTTAAAAGGGGGGAAATATGGGGGGGTTATATGGAGTAATGGGGAAAAAGATAGGGGGGATTTTATGGAAAAATAGGGGGAGATATGGAAGGAAAAAAAGTAATAGGAGGAGATATAGGGGGTTTAAAGGGGGAAAAAGGGGAGATATAGGGAGGTTATATGGTAATGGGGGGAAATATAGCGAGTTTTTAAAAAGGGAATAGGGGAGATATAGGGAGGATATATGGAGTAAAAGGAGAGATTTAGGGGGGTTAAATGGGGTAAAAGGAGGAATATAGGGGGGTTTTTTGGAAAAAAAATAGGAGGAGATATGGGGGGGGATATGTAGTAAAAGGGAAAGGGGAAAATAGGGAGGTTATATGGTTAAAGGGGAGATTTTGGAAGGTTATATGGAGTAATAGGAGGAGAAAATGGAAGGGGTTTATGGAGTAATGGGGGGGATTTGGAAAAGGGTTTAAAAGGATAATGGAGGAATAAAAGGAAGGTTTTTTGGGGGGAATGGGGGATATGGGGAAAGGGTTTTATGGAGTAATAGGAGGAGATATGGGGGAAAGGGTTTTAGGGGTTAATAGGAGGAAATAAAAGGGGGGTTTAAAAGGAGAAAAAGGAGGGATATAGGAAGGTTTTATGAGAAAAAAGGGGGGGGAAAAAATGGAAAAAATTGGAGTAATAGGAGAGATTGGAAGGGGTTTTTTGGGGGTAATAGGAATTGGAAGGTTTTTTATGGGGGTAATAGGAGGAAATATGGGAAATTTTTAGGGGGGAATTTTGGGGGGATATTGGGGGTTTAAAGGAGTAATAGGAGGGATATTGGGGTTTTTAAAAGGGGTAATGGGGGAGATATGGGGGGGGGTTTTTTGGGGGAAAAAAGGGGGAAAAATAGGGAGGTTATATGGAGAAAAAGGAGGAGCTATAGGAATTTTTTAGGGGGAAAAAAAAGGGCTATAGGAAGGTTAAGGAGTTGGGGGGGGGAAAAAGGAAGGGGTTTTAGGGGTTAAAAGGGGAAAATGGAAGGTTTTTTTTGGGGGTAATAGAAAATTAGGAAAGGGTTTTAGGAAAAAATTTTGGGGGATATGGAAGGGGGTTTTAGGAAATTTTTGGGGGGGAAATAAGGGGGGTTTTATGGGTAATAGGAAGGGGATATGGAAAAGGGTTTTTGGAGAAGGGGGGGATATGGGGAAGGTTTTTAGGGGGAAAAAAGGGGGGGGTATGGAAGGGGGATATGGAGTAATGGAAAAGGGGATATAGGGAGGTTATAGGGGGGAAAAAAGGGGGAAAAATGGGGGGGTTATAGGGGGTAAAGGGGGAGATATTTGGGGTTTTAAAGGATTTTTAGGAGGAGATATGGGGGGGGTTATTGGAGAATAGGATTGGGGAAAGGGGGGGTTTTTATGGAGTAATGGGGAAATATAGGGGGGTTTTAAAAATGGAGTAATAGGGGGGACTTGGAAGGTTTAAAGGAAATTTTAAAAGGGGGAAAATATGGAAGGTTTTTTATGGAGAATTTTGGGGGAGATATGGGGAAAAAGGGTTTAGGAAATTTTAAAGGAGGAGAAAAAGGAAAAGGGTTTTTTGGGGGGTAAAAGGAGATATGGGGGGGTTAATGGAGTAATAGGGGGGAAAATGGAAATTTTTTTATGGGGTTGGGGGGGAAATAGGGGGGTTTTTATGGGAAAAAGGGAAAAAGGAAGGTTATATGGAAAAATGGGGGGGATATGGGGGGTTATAGGGGGGGAATAGGAGGGGATATGGGGGGTTTTTTTTGGGGGAATGGGGGGATATGGAAGGTTATATGGAGTAATGGAGGAGATATAGGGGTTATATGGAGTAATAAGGAGGGAGATAAGGGAAGGGTTATATGGGTAATTAGGAGGAGAATATTAGGGGGTTAAATGGAAGAATGGAGGAGAAAGGGGAAGGATTATGGAGTAATAGGATTGATTTTGGGAGGTTATATGGATAATGGAGGAAATATAGGGGAGGTTATAGGGGAGTAATAGGAGGAGTATAGGAAGGTTATAGGAGTAATAGGAGGAGTATAGGGGAGGATATATGGAATAATAGGAGGGATATAGGAAAGTTTATGGAGAATAGGAGATATAGGAGGTTATAGGGAAATAATAGGGGAAGATATAGGGGGGTTTTATGGGGTAAAGGAAATAGGAAGGTTATAGGAAAAAGGGGAAATATAGGGAGATTATAGGAGTAATAGGAGGAGAATAGCGAGGTTTATGGAGTAAAGGTGGAATATAGGGAGATTATACGGAGAATAGGAGGAATGAAGGGAGATTAATAGAGTAATAGGAGGATATGGAGTAATAGGAGGAGATATAGGGAGGGGTTATTTGAGTAATGGGGAGGATATAGTAATAGGAGGAGATATAGGGAGGTTAATGGGTAATAGGAGGAGTATAGGGGGTTATATGGAGTAATAGGAGGAGATATAGGGAGGTTATATGGAGAAATAGGGGGAATTATTGGAAGGGGTTATATGGAGAATAGGAGGGATATAGGGAGGTTATATGGAGTAAAGGAGGAATATAGAGAGGTTATATGGATAATAGGGGAGATAAGGGAGGTTATATGGAGTAAATGAGGGGATTTTGGGGGGGTTAATGGAGTAATAGGAGGAGATTTTGGGAGGTTATATGGAGTAAATGAGGGGATATGGGGGGTTATAGGAGTAATAGGAGGAGATATAGGGGAGGTTATATGGGTAAATAATTATGACAGGTGGGGATATCGAGACTTGCTGGATGGGCCACGACTGGGCGGTTTAATTTACAGGGTAAGTCTTTTTTAGAAATGACCGAAAAAAAATAAGCGGGGGTGGGGGTGTTGTTTATATGTAAAATCATCCTTAAAACCCATCCTGCGTGATATCTGTGAATCAATGAAAGATGTAGATCTCTGTGGGGGAGATTAGGGGGGGGGGGGAAAAAATTTAAAAAATTATGATAGGGGTTTGTTTAAGTTCCAAAAAATAATGGAAGCAAAGAGAATATCCTCGTAAAGAAATAGATAAAGCAGCAACTAGGAGAAGCTTATTATGGGGGCCCTTCAACTCCCCCTGAAATACTTTTGGGAACAGAAACCTGTAGTTCCGCAAAGGTTGGGTTTTTTGGCAACTATGAGAGAAAAATTACCTTTCCAACTAGTTCAGGACCCAACAAAGGGGGGGCATGCTAGACCTAATATTAACCAAGGCCAGACCGCATATCAATATAAGGGTTGGGGGTCACTTGGGTAATAGTGATCACAAAATAATAAGCTTTATGTTTCCTTTAATAAGATGTTTGTCGGGGGTTCAAGGCACTAAACTTCAGGAAGGCAAATTTCAACGGTTTAGAGATGATCTGTGCAATAAACTGGGACGATATCCTGAGACAAAAAATACACAAAGAAAATGGGAGAGTTTATTGACCCCTGAATAGGACCTTGCACAGTAATCCCTATGGGAATAAACAGCAAATTGGGAGGAAAACCACTATGGTAAATAGAGCGTAAGGGGCGCAATAAGGGAACAAAAAGAAAGCGTTTAGGGAATTAAAGCAAGTAGGTAGTGTGGGGCATTAAAAAAAACAGAAGACTGAAGAAATTCGTAAAAAGCAAATCAAGACAGCAAAGATTGAAGCAGAGGCCTCTTGCCAGGAAAGTAAAAAAAAATCCCAAAATATTCTTTAACAAAATAAAAAAGCAAGAAACTAAAAAATTATAGGTTGGTCCCTTAAAAATAGTCTGGGGTGAAATGGTGGAGAGGTGAGGAAAAAAAAACCAATATGCTAAATGACTTTTTTTAACTGTATTTACACAAAAAAAATCCCCAGACAGATAACAGATCAGTGATAAAAAAAAATTCTCCATTAAAAGTCACCTGCTTAACCCAGCGGAGAACGGCGGCGTTAAAAATCATAAAGTTGCAAATCCCGGGCCGGATGGGAACACCCCGGTACGCAGGAATTAAGTACATCAAGATAGACCATTATTTTTAAACTTTTAAAGATTCCATAATAACGGGGTTCTGTACACAGGACTGGCGTTAGCAAATGTGGTGCCAATATTTTAAAAAGGGGGCAAAAACTAACCCGGAAATTATAGGCAGTGGCTTAACATCTACTGTGGGTAAAATCCTGGGGGTTTTTTAAGGGAAACTATATTGGAGTATCTGAGGCTGAATAACCCCATGACACAGATTCAGCATGGGTTTACAAGGGACGTTCTTGTCAACTAATCTTATAAGCTTTTAGAAGGGGTAAGTTCAGGACTGGACCAAGGGGAAATGCAGTGGACGTGGGTTCAGGACTTTCAAAAGCTTTTGATACGTGCCACACAAAGGTGTACAAAAATGAGAACAATGGGGATAGGGGAAAATATGTGTAAGTGGGTTTAAGTGGCTCTGGAAGGAAACAAAGGGTGGTTATTAAGGAGCACACTCGGAGGGTCCGGAGGGGTGGGACCACAGGGGTCAGTATTGGGGCCGTTCTCTTTAACAATTTATTAATGACCTTGTAGGGGGCATACAGAATAGTATTTCAATATTTCAATGACACAAAAATCTCAGGGTAAAAATCGAGGAGGACAATTTAAAATTTCAGGAGGATTTATGTAAACTAGAACTTGGGTGAAAGGCAAATGGCTTTAATGGGGATAAATGTAAGGTCATGCACTTGGGTTTTGAACAAACAAGATGTATAATTATGGCTTAATTGTAAAAACACTGGGCAAAACTGTCACAAAAAGACCGGTGTAGGGTGGACGACAAACCACATTTATGGCCAATGTCAGGGCAGCTGCTGCCAAGGCAAAATAATAATGGGATGCATTAAAAAGGCATAGAGCCTCATGAGGAGAACATGATTTTTTCCTTATACAAGTCACTGGTGGACCCCCTTAAATACTGTGTGCAGTTCTGGGCTCCGGTGTATAAGAAAGACTTGGGGTTTTTTAGTTTGGAAAAACGAAGGCTTTGGGGTGATCTTTTTACAAGTATATTTATTTAGGGGACGTACAAAGCCTTTCTAAAAGACTTTTTACTCTTTGACCTGTGCGGGGAAAGGGGGATCCTCTAGTCTGGAGGGAAAGAAGGTTTTTGCCATAATCACGACCAGATCTTTACGTAAGGCAGTGAGGATATGGAACTCTCTGCCGCTAATGTTGTAATGAGTGATTCCTTACTAAATTTAAGAAGGGACGGAGCCTTTCTTGAAAAGTAAACATTACAGGTATTTTCACTAGTTTCCAGATACTGCTTGACCCGGAGCTAGTCTGATTGCCTATGTGGAGTCGGGAAGGAATTTTTTTTTTCCCCAAATGTGAATTTACTGTTTGCCACTTGGGTTTTTTTTGCCTTCCCGGAAACAGTTAGGGCGGTTGGATAGGAAATGGGTTAACTAGATGGATTAAAGTCTCCTTCAACTTAATAACTAGTTACTATGTTACTTTGTAATAGGGGAGATATGGAAGGTTATAGGAGGAAATAAGGAGGAGAAATGGGAGGGTATTTATGGAGTAATAGGAGGAGTATAGAGGGGTTTTATATGAGGAGTAGGGGAGATATAGGGGGGTTTATAGGGAGAAATGGAGGAAAATAGGGGGTTATATGGAGTAATAGGAGGTGATATAGGGGGGTTATAGGAGTAAAGGAGGAGATATGGGAGGTTATTTAGAGTATAAAGATAAGGGAGGTTATGGGGAGTAATAGGAGGAGAAATTAGGGTGTTATAGGGAGTAAAAGGAGGAGATATAGGGAGATTATATGGAGTAATAGTGGGATTTAGGGAGGTTATATGGGTAATAGGAGATATAAAGGGGGTTATAGGGTAATAGGAGGAATTTAAGGTGGTTATTTTGGGGAAATAGGAGGAATATGGGGGTTAAATGGAGAAATGGAGGAGATATAGGGGAGGTTATATGGAGTAATGGAGGAGAATAGGGAGGTTATATGGAGAAAATAGGAGGAGTATTCAGATTTTATATAGTGTAATAGGGGATGATATCCCCAAAATTTGCGCACTTCTCCAATAAGCCCTTCACATTCAGTCTTTCGGCGTCAGTGAGAATCCGACATCGTGACGGATCACGGATCCACAAAAATAGTGAAAAACTGAGGTGAAGGATCCTTTTTTTCACCCGTCCTTTAGCGGACCCGCCAAAGCAAACGGATTTGTTTTTTCCCGTACACCCCGTTTTTTTCATCCGTTTTTTGACGGATCGTTTTTGACATGGGAGGACTCCAACAGATTGGCTACTAAAAATACTCTGTCCCGGATTGGCTATGTAAACTACGTGGAAACTTATATAGGGTGTTTTTACGCCATATTATTGAAAGGTTGTATAGCAAGTGGAAGAGATGGAAGGAATTTTTTGGCAAAACTTTTGGGGGGATATGTGCTGATTTTGCTTTGGAGGCCAAACAGTTGGAACAATGTTCGGGAGAAGGAGGGAAGCAAGACAGGATCCTGCGTCAGGGCGGCGAAAAGACGTATGTGGATCCATCCGATAAATGCAAGGCGTATGACACTTGGGTCTGTTCCACATTATACATGGAACTGAGGCAAAACCCGACAAGTTTTCAATTATGTGCGAATGAAGCTGACAATTTTCATTTTTGGTGGAACGGATTGGAAAAATAAAAAAAAGACACCTACTTGGGTTTTCAATACCCCTGAAAGTGTCTATGGTGAAATTCGGTAAGCATTGTTTTTTTTTTATTCCTCCCATTTTCAAAATTTTTAATGTTGTTTTTGCTCGTTTTTTTAATTAATAATGTTTTTCCGTTTTTTACAGATTCCTTCAACTGGAGGGAAACCTTTTCCTTCCAATTGATACCGGCTGGTTTCCACTATCTCGGGATTTGTGAAAAGAGACCGCCGGCTTTGTGGGATTGTTTGCAGGAGGAATAATCCCACAGAACACAGGAGAGGTGGTGGAGATTTCGAATAATGTTAGGACAAAAACCATCCAATTGTGTCGGTGCAGTTGATGGGAAGCACATAAGAATTGTTAAACCTGCTGGAAAGAGGATCACAATATTTTAATATAAAAATTTTTTCAATTGTACCATGGGCATTGCCGGCCAAATGTTAAATTCTCGCAGTATATCGGTGCCCATGGCCGCTCAAATGATCCCAGGTTTTCAAAAGTCGCCGTGGGCTTGGTTATATGGAGACACATTTTGATTTTCCACCCAAGACCACTACCTAAACCTTGGCCTGCATTGATTTGTGTGTGTGGGAGATGAGGCTTTCAACTCTCCCGCACTTGCTGAAGCCCCCATGGAAGTGTTGGATTAACACAAAAGGAAACAAATTGTAACTATCGTTTAACAAGAGCCCAAAGAGTGGTGGAAAGTGCCTTCGGATTTAAAAAGCAAAATGGAGAGTGCGCTGACCGAGATCAAACTGAAATGGACGTGGATGAGGTGGGAAGGTTGTTTTGGTCCTCCACAATTTTTGTACATCCAAGGAAACAGGTTTCCAGGATGAAAATGTTTTCTGGAACTACCTTGCAGGATTACCACAATAAAGTTTTCAGGTCAGCCTCAGTTTCCAGAATGTGGGACAAGTTTGCGGACTACTTATGTCACCTGAAGGAAGAGTGGACTGGCAGTATACATGGTTTAAATTTTTTTTTTTTTTTTACTATACCTGTTTTTGTTTGTGCCCAAATGAAGTTTCAACAAATCTGAAAACCCGAAGCGTGAAAGAGGCTGTTTTAAACCAAACCTTTGTATTTTTTCCCAAAAATTTTTTTGTATGTTTGGTATCTGTACCCCAAATTTGCAAAAATTTTTAACCTTTTGTACCTTTACCACTAGTTTATTATCTGTATCCTAAATTTTGGTACCTTACACCAAGTTGTTTTTTTTAACCTTTTAACGTTTTAAACTTTAGCACTAAAAAAAACCCAAGGACAATAAATGTGTTTTCAAGCAAATAAATTTTTAAATAAAGGCTCTTGTTCCTTGTTTGGAAGCAAGCGCCCGTACAATGCGTCTATAAAAAAGGTAAAAACATACACAACGGCTGCTTTGTAAATGGCAGGGAGAACAAAAACACAGAACTGCTGCATTATAGATTAGTGGGGACAAAAACATCAGAACTGGTGCATTGTAATGACAGCGGAGAAAAAAAAAACTACCCAACTGGGCATTGCAGATGGCAGGGAGAACAAAAAACGTTCACAACGGCTGCATTGTTAAAGGCAGCGGAGAACAAAAACATAAAAAAAGGCACATTGTAGCGCAGCGGAGATAATTTTTGTGAAGCACTGTATCTTTTGTTACAGATTGGTGTATTGTTGGGTGGAGATAAGCGGAGGGGTGAAGGGCGGACCACGGATAGTGGGGCGGAACACCAGATTGGGAGGATCAGAAGTGGAAGGGGTGGTAAAAAAATGAGGTTGGGCAGGGAGTTGAGGGGCGATGTGGTTTGTGGGAGGAACGGTGAAGGGTTGGGGGATGGGGTCGGTGAATTAAGGGGAAACTGGAAGGGTGAACTAAAATACGGGAATAATGGAACGGGGAAGGCGGAATGGTGAGGAGTGGAGGAGGAGGACGCAGTGGAGGGACGCAGCTGGATGGACGGCAGGTTGAGGGGGGGGTTTTGGAATTTGCTGGGTAGATGGTTGGGTTGGGACATTGCCGCGCTAGAGAAAGTGTGGCCCTTGCTCACAGCACTGCAGGTCAGGAGTTAGATTTTCCATGTGCCTGGTACGACTGAAAAAAGCAGTGTCTCGGCGATAAGTTTGCATTGAATGCAATTTTATCAATACGACCTGGTTCAAGTATGTTTTTGTAAATACTGAACCCGCCAGCAGTTACTTGATCATTCAAAAGTCAGATCGTGTTTTCAGATGCAAAAATCAGACGATAGCTCCTTTCCTGACCTTCTGGCGCTGCCGTCCAGCCACAAAGGTGGGCAGGTTGGTGGCAGGTCAGCAGGGTGGGGAAAGGGAACTTAACGCGTCCCCTGCACTTCAAGTGCGAAGTCTCCCCTGCTACTCCGCGTGGTTGAGGGGGGCCGAGGGACCGGACAAGAGGGAAGGTGCGGAGGGTCGGTTTTCACTTGGTCCCCGGTGGCGGACTCCGAGGGATCGTTCAGAGGGGACCAACTGGAAGCAGGCTCTCGAGTGTGCAGACAGTGCTGTAAAAAAAAAAAAAAAAAATATATTAATATTTACATTGCCCTTGCTGAAATAACAAAATAGGTTAGACAGGTAAAACATTTTGGATACAAAAAGGGGTGTGGAATTTTACCTTCTGCGACCATCGTTGACCGGAGGAACGACCGGGCCTGGCGAATTTTAATGCTCCTGCGTCTCCGATCCATCGGGGCCTGCATCTCCTTGTTGAATTCCCTTGAAGCGATCCCTTTTTGTGACCACCACCGTGTGATAGCCCTGTCACCTGGAAAGTAAAAAAAAAATTTTTTAGATACAACACATTACATCCCCCCCATAACTTATGAATGTGAATACTTCGGGGCATTATCTGGTCCCGAGCGTCGAGTTCCCCGTTCTCAATCACCACGTGCATACTTCCTCCCATAGCCATTGGGTGATTACTTAGCAGAAGGCGGCGGTCAGCCTATTCCCCAGGCCCCTGATCTTGGACTTTTGATGAGGGATCCACATCAAAGCCCTCCATCCTAACTTGGGATCGGGAGCACACGTGAAGCCTGTGGAAACAAACAAAAAAAAAAAAATATAATTCAGCAACATGAAGTAAAAAAATAAAAAACCCACAAAACAAAAAAAGGGTACTGCTCTTGCTTACCGCCGAAAAGATCATGCCGACGCCAAAGGGGGTCCTTGGGGAAATCTGGGCCCGGCCTGGATTTGAAGACTTAAAAAAAAAAAAAAAGTTAAAAAATGTATGTGCTTGGAATGGGGTATATGTTTTGTGGTGCGTGATCAATGTTTGTGTTGGGTAAAAAGGTGTATGTGAGGGTCTGTCTGCCCCAAAACTTACACTTGCGGCCCACCTAGTTTTCCCCCCCTCCCTTCTTCTTCTGGAAGGCCTCTGCTTCAGCTTCCGTGCAAACAGAATAAGTATAGGTTTTTTATTAATGTTAACAAAAAAAAAAAAAAAAATTTTTTCCTCATTCGGCGATGCTGTGGCCGGGGGGGCCCCGAAGGGGCATTATGGTACACTTGCCCAGGGAAACAGTGGGGGTGATGGGGCCCTAAACAATCTGCAAGTATAAAGACACTTTTTAAGTACTATACAAAGGTATTTTAGCTTTCGGCCAATATACTTACATCGAACTTGAAATTGGCCTGACGGGGGCCCCTTGGGCCGGGTTTTCCCTTGGGGGTGACTGGGGGCCCTAAACAATCTGCAATATAAAGACCACTTTTTAAGTTACTATCAAAGGATACTTTACTTTTGGCCAAATATTAATCGAACTTGACAATTTTGGGGCCGACTGGGTCAACTTGAAAATGGGTTTTTGGGCCTCTTGGGGCCGGGTCCTTTGGGGCTGCTGGGGCTCTAAACAATCTGCAATTATAAAGACACTTGATAAGCTATATAAAAGGATACTTTAGCTTTTGGCCAATATATTTTATCAGAACTTGGGGAATTGGCTGAGGGGGAAAATGACAGTTGGCCTGAGGGGCCTCTTTTGGGGCCGGGCTCCTCTTGGGGGGTTTAGGGTCCTCTAAACAAAAGCAAGTTAAAGACATTGATAAGTACTATACAAAGGATCTTTAGCTTTCTGGCAATATCTTACTCAGAATTGACAATTGGGGGCCGACGGGTCAACTTGACAGTTGGGCCGGGGTGGGTCCTTTGGGGGGCCGGGCTCCCTTGGGGCCTGACTGGGTCCCCTTAACAATATGCAAGATAAAGACATTAAAACAATACTAAAATAAAAATAGATTACTTGCGTGGTTTTCCAACGCCGTTTTAAATTTCCTTATCTTGATAGGCAAGCCAGCCGAACCCCCCTCCTGTTTCCCCCCCCCAAAAAAAAAAAATCTAGCTTCTAAACCCTCCCCCCCTTCCAATTTAGATACAACCCCCCACTTGAAATTTATTTGTCAGAGTAAAAAAAAAACTGAAATCCCAATTCCTGCTAACCTTTTAAAAATTTTCTGTTTTTTAAAAACCAATTTTGTAAAAAAAAACCCCCCTTGTTACCCTGGGGTATCTTTAAAAAAACACAAGAACCTTTGTTTTAAAATTTTAAGGCAGTTTTTTACATTTTTATTTTATTTTTTTTTTTTTTTTTTTTGGGAAAAAGAGGAGCTACCTGCTCTTTATTTTAAATAAAACAAAATTTTTAAAATAAAAAAATACATGTTTGCCCGCACACACACAACACCCCCCAGCACGTAAAATACTAGAATTAAAAAAAAAAAAAAAATGATGGAAACAAAGTACAGTATAAAAGAAATGCAAAACACACTCAAAATATGGCTCCAAGCCATGCAAAACACGCAATCACACATGATGGCATGCTCCACGGTGGCGGTTGGCTGGGCTGCACCAAAATCTCGGCTGGCTGTGGCAGGCAGGTTGGCTGGGGCGGCAGGCAGGCAGGGTTTAAAAGTTCCTTTGAAGCTTGCGGGGGGGCCCTTTAAGCTGATCCGGGTCTAAGTTTGCACAGTTTGATGTCTTGCCAATAAAAATGAGGTACACCTCCCTTTATATATTTTGGGGCTGTCGGAAAAAATACCAACTTTTTGGGGCAGCTCAGTCCGAAAAAACTTTCCGGACGGATTCCATAAAAAGACGGGCACCGGTGGCTATGGATCACTCACCTTCCCCCCCCTGGAGTCCTGGTTTTTTAAACCCCCAAGGACAACATCTGCAAGGGTTTTTGTATTTTTCTCCCCTGTTTGCGGGGTTTTTTCCGGGTACCCCGGTTTCCTCCCCCACCCCAAAAAATTTCTGATGGGGGTTTTTTTTTGTGACCCCACGGGGACAGTGACGAAAATTGTGCAAACTGTAAAGCCTGCGGAATTTTAGCGCATATAAAAAAAAAAAAATGACGGAGGACGGACCCCTTTCCCCCCTAAACCCTTTTTTTAAATTTGGGGGCACGAGGTCCGTCGCGACCGCTCCCCTCCCCATTTCGGCAGACAAAAAATGTTTCAATGTGTTTACTCCAGACAGCGAACGTCAAAAAATTTTTGGGGACCCAAATAAGGGGAAAGGGAAAGGACACCATCCGTCGCGACCGTCGTAATACAAGTTTGGGGAAAAAAGAGATCCCCAAAAAAAAAAAAGGCGGATCCGCTGTTTTCAAAAAAAGGCGGGGTTTGATGACTCGTACATGGTTGGAAAGGGCCAAGTGGAAAAACAAAATGCCTTTTTTTGTAATATTGTGCGTATAAGGGCCCTAGTTTTAAGGGAGGTGTTAGAAAACCCCCTTTTAGTTTTGTTTTTGTTTGTGGTACATGACCTTTTTTCCATTTAGGGGTTGGCCCCCCTTCTGGCTTTTTTGGGGGTTCATTGTTTTTACTTTAACTGCGGGTGCTTAGGTGCCTTTCTCAGTAGTTTTTTTGATTTTGGTCTCTAAGTAATTTTTTTTCGTTTAATTTTTCCCCCTACAATTTTGTTAGGGTGTCCCCCCTTTTTTCCCGTCCCCCGATCTTGTAGGGGGTTCTCCCCCCCAAAATAGGCTTCTTCAGACTAGTGGTACTTTGGGGGGCTGGTCGCAGGATCAGGTTCCCCGTTTCCGTAGGGATCCAGCTTTTCTATTGTAGGGAAGTTTCCCCCCCTTTCCTTAGTGCTTATAGCAGATTTAACAACCAGCCAAAAAAAAAAAAAAAAAATTAAGGGGAAAAATTTTTTTTTCCATATGGGTGGTTCGGGGTTTGGCTAACGCCTGCGGGGGGGCCCTCTGGAGGTGGTGAGATCCGCAACACGTGAGGTTGTTCTGGGCACATTTGGGGCCAAAGGTAGTTTGCCTGTTTTTTTTTTTTGGAAAAAACAAGTTTTTTTCTTTTAAAAATCTTGCTTGTTGTATTTCGTTTTTGGGCCCCCCAATCCCTGGTATGAATCCAGCGATGGGTTTTCTAATGTCACTTTCGCATAGACCAGGAGGGGCCTTTCTCTGCCCCCTATGACCTCTTTAGATCAGGGATGTTTTTTTTCTGCTTTGGGGGGTTTTTGTATGACGTCCTGATCGTGTTTCATCAGTGAAAAAAAATTGAGACGTTGAGAAGGGATCGGGGAAAGTGGAAAAATATTGTACTCACTTCGAAGGTGGTACTCAGGTGGGGGGGAAAAAAAATTTTTTTAAAGTTTATTTTTGCAGGGTTAAGTGAAAGGGGTTAAAGATTTGCTGATTCTTATCCATCCCGGGGAATTGCAGAGGCAGCAATTAGCCATGGGGGGGGAAGGGACTGGTGAAAGGGGTTAAAGAGGGAAATCTCCTTTTCAACTCCAAGTGGGGAAAGGGGGTGTACGACTTTGGAGAGCCGAGGAAATTGGAGCAATGGCACCTCACTCGGGGAAAAATACCGTAGATTTGCTGAAGGTTTTTTTTTCTATTTGGCAAGTCAAAATTTTTTTAAAAGAACTGTGTTTTTCGAATGAACAAAAAAAAAAAAAAAAAATGAGGTCAGTTTACCCAAAGTTGTTTAAACCAAAGGTTTTTTTTTCTGCTCCACCCCCGTTAGGAGGAATATGGAGTTTCGGGTATTTGGGGTTTTGGGTTCAACTTCAATGTGTTAATGGGAAATTTTTGGAAAAACTAAATTAAAAACCCCCAAACTTCTGTCTTCCCATAATAATGTGTTTCTGTGGGGGGCTCTCCCTTGAAAAATGTTACTCCCATATCGGAATTTCACTTATAAATGGGGTTCTAAAAAAAAATTTGGTTTGGGTATTTTGAAAAATTTGCCTCACCGGTGATTTTGGGGTTTCCCCTGGTTTAAAATTGAAATCCATTGGTTTTGGTCTACCAAAAAAAATTAAGTCCTGGAGTCCTAATTGTTAGACAATTTTGTAACGGGCGTTTGCTGCTGTAGTTAAGGGGAGTTACCTGCCCCATCAGGATTTGGAAAGTTTTTTCTGATAAGGAATCGCAGGTATTGCCCCTATAAGATTATGATTGTGAATTTTAATTTTTGTCCCGGAGCAACTCCCAAAAGTCGTTTTTTAATCTTACATTCCTGAAGAAAGGCTTTGGAGGAGTCAACAACAGGTTTGGCCGCTGGTCCATTGGCCTTTAAGTCTCCTTGGCGGTTGGATTTTTTTTTTTAAAAAAAAGGGGCGGGGGTTTAAGGGCCCTTTCTGGGCTTTGTGAGATTAAAAAGATTACTTACGCTCCTTCCCCTGGCATTGATTCCTGAAAATTTTTCCATTGGGGGGGGGCCAAGGGTTCTCGAAAATTACTTTGGGGGGGAAAATTTGTTGCGCTGAAGGGGGTGACGAAGGGAAAGACTGCGTTTAAACCCCGGGGTCATTTTGAGAATTGGTTATGCCTTTTGGGCTTTCCGTGCCCCCGGATTTTTTCAGAATTTATTAAGCACCCTTTGCCTTTGATGGGAAAAAGTGGGGGTTGGTATTTGGATGACTTTTGATTTTTTTCACCATTTGGAGCTCATTGGGGGGGGGGTTGCGTAAAGTATTACAGTTATGATTAAATTTATTTTTTTCCCAAACTAGAAAAATGTGATTTTGCTGTCA
Organism: Oophaga sylvatica; assembly: GCA_033576555.1. Taxonomy (NCBI): domain Eukaryota; kingdom Metazoa; phylum Chordata; class Amphibia; order Anura; family Dendrobatidae; genus Oophaga; species Oophaga sylvatica. The sequence continues at coordinate 132,406,541 of JARQOD010000003.1, forward strand.
GAGATTATTTTTTGGATACATTATCTCCAGCAAGGTTTGAGAGGGGCCCCCGGGAAAAATGAAAACTGTGCAGGTTTGGGCCCAGCCATTTGGTTGAAATAAAACAGAGGTGTTTGGGGTTTGCCAATTATTAAGAAAATTCATAAAAATTTTTTTGTGTTTTCCAAACCTCGCCAGGAAGGTGCTGAGCGGTTAGGGCTATGAGGCCTTTTTGGGTTTTCGTTGCTAAAGGAAATTTTTGCTTGCTCCCCCTCCTTGCGCCGTGTGACAAACCTTTTTTTGGGTTTAGGTGAGTTTTTTTGTGGGGGCGGCGGGTGTTGTCTCAGGAAAAAGACGGGGAGTACATCCTTGCTTTTTTTTCAAAGAAATTTTTTGAATCTGAATAAATTATGATATCGGTAATTGGGGGAAATTTTTGGCAATTAATCGCATTTTAACATGGCTCTTTTTTGGGGGAGGAATTTCCCTTAATTTCCTACCCCCCTCAAAAAATCTGGTCTCCTTGTGCTGCCAAAAACTTGAATGCCCCCCAGGAGGGGGGGACTTTTTTTCACGGTTTAATTTTTTCCGTTTTTAAATTTCCCCCGGGACTTAAAATGTTAAAGTGATGTTTCAAAAAAATCAAAAAGGGGGTTTGGGGAAAAATTTTTTTGGGGAAACTAAGCCCCCAAACCCCTCGGGGGGGCTTTCCCCGGACCCCTTTGCCACCTTTTTTTTTTACTGCCCCCCCCTCGAGGGTTACGCCACTGGGTGGGTACCGGGGAAAGGGCCCTTTTGTTCCTTTCAAAAACCCCGGCAAGACCCGAAAACCTTTGTCAAGGGTTTCCAGACCTGGCCCCCTGAATTTTTTTGGGGCCCCATTTTTTCCCCCTTTTTGGGGTCCTTTTTACAGGGGGGGTTTTTTGGGCCCCCCAAAACCCCTTTTTTCCAAAACAAAAAGGCCAGATTTGGGGCCCCTTTTTTGGGGGAAAAAAAAAAAGGGGGGAATTTTCCCCAGCGGTTTTGCTTTCCCCCAAAACCTTTTTTTGGGGTTTTTTTTTTTTGGGGAAACCCCCCTTTTGGGGGGCCCCCAAGTTAACGGTTCCCGAAGGGGAAATTTTTCGGGGTTTTTGGAGAAAAATTTTTTTGGGGACTGGGGGGGGGGTAATCTCGGGGGTTTTAAACCCCAAAAAATTCCAAAGTGAAATTTTTGATAGAAAAGAAAAGAGGTTTTGTTTGCTTTTTGGTGACTTTTTTTTTTTTCCCCCCTTTAAGAATTTTGCGTTTGAGGATTCCCTTTTTAAAAAAATTGGGGGTTTTTCCCCAATTTTGGGGGGGGCCCTTTAAGGTTTTTTCAGGTTATTAACCAATCTGTGTTAATTTTGGAGCTTCTACCTCCGGGAAAAAATTAAAACCCGGGTTTGGTTTTCATGTTTCTCTCTTAAAAAAAACTGGGTCTCAGATGGAGACCCCCCGGGCCCCGTTCCCCGGTGGTGGAGGAGGGGGAATATGAGTTTTCCCCGGGGGCCCAAATTCTTGCCCGGGGGAAAAAGGGAGTTTTTCAGTAAAACCCTTTTTTTGCTTTTGGGGAAGGGGGTTTTTGGGCCCCAGGAAATCATGGGTGAGGGGGGTGTTTTTTCTGCTTCTTGATTTTCAGAACATTTCACAAGAGGGGGTTTTCCCGGGTTAAACCTTTTAAGGGGAAAGGGGGGGCCCCCGGGGGAAACCCCTTTTAAAAGGGGGGGGACCCCCTTTGAACCCCCTTGTTTAAAAAATTTTTTTTCCGGGGTTTTTTTTGGGCCCAGGGGTTTTTTTTTCCCCCCTTAGTCTTTTCCGCCCTTTGGCTTTGTGGACTTCATTTTTTTTTCCTTAAAAACCCCTTTTTTTTGGGGTGCTTAAGGGGGCCCTTTTTTAGTCATTTTGCTTTTTTCTTTGGATCTCTAAGTAATTTGTTTTTCTTTTTTTAAATTTTTTCCCCGCTAAATTTCGTGGGTTTGGAGGTTTAACCCCCTTTTTCCCCCGTTAATATTTTTAAAAGGTTTAAAACCCCCCCAACTATTTTTTTTGTTTTTCCCCCCTGAGGACCCCAGGGGGGCCCCGGTTGCAGGATGAGGGTTCCCCCCTTTCATCGTAGGGATCCAAAAATTTGTTCTAAAATTTTTGGGGAAAAAAATTTTCCCAAAAATTTTCCCTTTGTGCTTGAAACAGATCATAACAGGAGGAAAGTATACAGGGATGGCAGCTCCCCCTTTTGTAAAATCGGAAAGTTTTCTTTTAGTGCACGTTTAAAAAAATAAGGGGTTTTTTTTTTTTTCACTTGGGTCCGGGGGTTTTTGGGCCCCCCCCTGAGGTTGGGGGGGGAGCTGCCCACGTACCCAGCCCTGGGGTTTTGGGGAAAAAAACCCGGGGGTCTATAGGGGGTTTTTGGACCTGTGCTGATGTCACTTTTTTTAAAAAGACTGTCCCTTTTGGGGGGGGTTTTTCCCCCCCTTTTTTAAAATTTTTGTATATAAAAGGGGGGGGAAATGCTTTTTAAAAAAAGGGGTTTTTTTTATTTTTGGGGGAAAAATCCTGGGTTTTTTTGGGGGCTCCAGGACGAGCCCCGAAAAAAATGGCATTTGAAATGTGTTTTTGCTTTGTAGGTTTTTTGGGGGAAAAAATTAGCATATAGTGCTAAATTTCATTATTTTCCATAATGTAATGATTACAATTAAACTTTCATATATTTTAGATTCATTACACACCAACTGAAATTTGTCAGGTCTTTTATTGTTTTAATACTGATGATTTTGGCATACAACTCCTGATAACCCAAAAAACCTGTCTCAAAAAATTAGCATATCAAGAAAAGGTTCTCTAAATGACCTATTACCCTAATCTTCTGAATCAACTAATTAACTCTAAACACATGCAAAAGATTCCTGAGGCTTTTAAAAACTCCCTGCCTGGTTCATTACTCAAAACCCCCATCATGGGTAAGACTAGCGACCTGACTGATGTCAAGAAGGCCATCATTGGCACCCTCAAGCAAGAGGGTAAGACCCAGAAAGAAATTTCTCAACAAATAGGCTGTTCCCAGAGTGCTGTATCAAGGCACCTCAATGGGAAGTCTGTTGGAAGGAAACAATGTGGCAGAAAACGCTGTACAACGAGAAGAGGTGACCGGACCCTGAGGAAGATTGTGGAGAAGGACCAATTCCAGACCTTGGGGGACCTGAGGAAGCAGTGGACTGAGTCTGGTGTAGAAACATCCATAGCCACCGTGCACAGGCGTGTGCAGGAAATGGGCTACAGGTGCCGCATTCCCCAGGTAAAGCCACTTTTGAACCATAAACAGCGGCAGAAGCGCCTGACCTGGGCTACAGAGAAGCAGCACTGGACTGTTGCTAAGTGGTCCCAAGTGCTTTTTTCTGATGAAAGCAAATTTTGCATGTCATTCGGAAATCAAGGTGCCAGAGTCTGGAGGAAGATTGGGGAGAAGGAACTGCCAAAATGCCTGAAGTCCAGTGTCAAGTACCCACAGTCAGTGATGGTGTGGGGTGCCATGTCAGCTGCTGGTGTTGGTCCACTGTGTTTCATCAAGGGCAGGGTCAATGCAGCTAGCTATCAGGAGATTTTGGAGCACTTCATGCTTCCATCGGCTGAAATGCTTTATGGAGATGAAGATTTCATTTTTCAGCACGACCTGGCACCTGCTCACAGTGCCAAAACCACTGGTAAATGGTTTACTGACCATGGTATTACTGTGCTCAATTGGCCTGCCAACTCTCCTGACCTGAACCCCATAGAGAATCTGTGGGATATTGTGAAGAGAAAGTTGAGAGACGCAAGACCCAACACTCTGGATGAGCTTAAGACCGCTATCGAAGCATCCTGGGCCTCCATAACACCTCAGCAGTGTCACAGGCTGATTGCCTCCATGCCACGCCGCATTGAAGCAGTCATTTCTGCAAAAGGATTCCCGACCAAGTATTGAGTGCATAACTGAACTTTATTATTTGATGGTTTTTTGTTTGTTTTTAAAAAACACTTTTATTTTATTGGACGGTTGAAATATGCAAATTTTTTGAGACAGGTTTTTTGGGTTATCAGGAGTTGTATGCCAAAATCATCAGTATTAAAACAATAAAAGACCTGACAAATTTCAGTTGGTGTGTAATGAATCTAAAATATATGAAAGTTTAATTGTAATCATTACATTATGGAAAATAATGAAATTTAGCACTATATGCTAATTTTTTGAGAAGGACCTGTAGTGTGCAGATAATACAGTGATCGCCAGTGACATTATACACATGAGCTCTGTATATAGTGTCAGTGTACCGGTAATACAGTGATCACCAGTGACATTATACACAGGTGCTCTATATATAGTGTCAATATACAGGTAATACAGTCGTCACTGGTGACATTATACACAGGAGCTCTGTATATAGTTTCAGTGTACAGGTAATACAGGGATCACCAGTGACATTATGCACAGGAGCTTTGTATATAGTTTACAGGTAATACAGTGATCACCAGTGACATTATACACAGTAGCTTTTATATAGTGTATAGTGTACAGATAATACAGTGATCACCAGTGACATTATATATAGGAGCTCTGTATATAGTGTCAGTGTACAGGTAATACAGTGATCACCAGTGACATTATACACAGGAACTCTGTACACAGTATATAGTGTATAATGTGCATGTACATGTAATACACTGACTCACCGATGACATCTCTAGTTGAAGTCCTTCTTCTTTGCTTTTCTTCTTCAGCCAGCACAGACTGCCATCATTTCTTCCAGCCAGGACTTATCTCTGCAAAAAATAGCACACAGTCATCAATAGTGTGTAGCCCAGCTACGCAGGCACACACATAAAATCCAGGAGAATGCACAGGAAGGTAACCACAAAAGCTTGCTATTCATGCACTTCACTTACAATTTCAGACACACCCACTAGGGGTATAGGAGGTGGTGACATGTAGCAGAGTCAGTCTGTTTCCTGTCTGAGAAGAGCTCAGATCAGATAGTTTCCTGTCTTCAGACAGTGCAGTTCAGTGCCAGTTCAGTCTGGACTTGGAGAGGAGAGAGGACTGAATCCTCGCAGAGCTAGCGTAGCTCACCTGACAAAGAAGTGGAGGCTAGTACGGGTGAAGTGCATCATCCTAGCCTAGTCAGAGCTACCCTTAATCAGTACCTCAGTAGAAGCTGAAGCAAGGAGGAAACTGAGAGCTGCTCAGCGAGCTCGGGAGAAAGCTGACTATTTCCATCGAAATCTACAAGTGCTTATGCAAAGAGCAGAAGCAGGGCGAAGGGCACAGTGGAGAAGATAGAGAAGTGCTTTAGGTATTGGATTGCCTGCACTAAATTGCCGGACGCCGGGGTCTGAAGCGTTGCTACAGTTTCAAGCTTAGTAACAAGAACACCGGAGGCATCTGGAATACAGGTCGCAGAGAGCAGCCCTAAGTGTCAATACGTAACCGGAGACAGGGAAAACAGGAGTCTAGCCTGATCAGCAAATATAGACTTAGTTTTCACCACTTAGAAGTTTCCACCACAACGTTGGCCGGGCAGTATAGCTATTGAGAAAGCTGGAAATTCAGAGTTAACTTCGCTTCAGGCAAGTTGGACTCACCTACATTTGAAGTAAAGGAGGCCTCTAACCTGCTCAGCGGTTACCGGAATGTGCATTCTCCACCCCGACCAGCTCCCCGGGATCTGCTTGAACCATCTACCAGTAAAAGGTATGAAAAGAAGCTATTTCGTGTGTGACTGAATTATTATCTATACCCTGCATCATCATCACCATAGACTTCCAGGGACCCGTCTCACCTGTGGGAGACTACCACCCAGCTGCCCCCATAACATCCCCTGTGAAAGTCCTTATAGCAGCGCTGGTTCAATTAACCAGATACCACAGGTGGCGTCACAAACTACCTATCCTAAATATCCCCTGTAAATATTCACCATTGGATGAGCGCCCAGGGCCACGGACCGAGCCACCGCTACCAGTGACAACTCCCATAGATTTCCATGGGCTCGGCTCCGAGTACCCCATTGCCCTGGTACTAAGTGCGACTCAATAGCTGATCACTTCCAGAGCACTTACCCCACTTTTTCCCTGACTTCTACACTACGTCAGATGAAGAAAGAGACGTAGTGCCGCCCTGCACAGTAGCAAGACCCCCTTTTGTTCCCTCCATGGAAAACAGTTTACTAAAAAGTAAATTATATTACAGTAGTAATAATGTCCCTAATTAGACCATAAAGAAATTATGCTCCCCTCTTGTCACCACAAACTAATATAGCATGTTCATTCTAGCCCCCAAACAGTAATTGAGTCCCTCATCCTGGCCCATTTTATTTAATCTCACCCAGCCTGGCCCCCTATGTCCCTTGTGCAGCCTGGCCCAAAGATATCCATCCTGCCCCCCAGCTATCCATACTGGCCTCCATTTGTCCCTTGTCCTGTCCCCCCATATATCTCTCCTGGACCCCCATATATCCCTCCTGGCCCATTGTCCTGGCCTCCCCCCATATATCCATCCTGGTCCCACTTATATATGCATACTGGCTCCCCCATATACAGTGGGTTCAGAAAGTATTCAGACCCCTTTAAATTTTTCACTCTTTGTTTCATTGCAGCCATTTGGTAAATGCAAAAAAAGTTCATTTTTTTCTGATTAATGTACACTCTGCACCCATCTTGACTGATAAAACCCAGAAATGTAGAAATTTTTGCAGATTTATTAAAAAAGAAAAGGTGGAGGGGGCCCCTGGAGGCAGCTAATACTGAGAGCAATCTTGGCCTGTTTCTCCGGCCCCAAGGCTTTGGAGGGCCCATGGCCAGATTGCCCTCATGTGTGGTGGGCACAGAGTGATCCCTGCAGCTTCACTGCCTACAGAAGAAAATGGCAGCGGAGCAGAGCTGGAGGAATCCGTCCTCTGTTTCCTGCCTGGCGCTTTCTGTCTGAAAATGCGTGCCTGTGTCAGAGAGAGAAAGAGATGCCGGGGGAAATGATGCTGCGGGAGAATGTGCGGAGAGGTGAGTGGTGGCGTCTGTGGTTTTTTTTTTGTATTTTTTTTAACATTGATTAGGTTGGTGGAGGGCAATGATGGGGGTGGTAGGGGAGAACAATGATTGGGGTGGTAGAAAGGGGAATGATGAAAGTGGTGGAGAGGGCAATGATGGGGTTGTGCAGGAGAAGGCAATGACGGGGTGGTGTGGTAGAACATTGATTGAGGTAGTGGAGAGGGCAATGATGAAGTGGTGGGGAGAACAATGATTGGGGTGGTGGAGAGGAGAATGATAGAGGTGGTGGTGGAGAACAATGATTGGGGTGATGGAAAGGGCAATGATGGAGAGGGCAATGATGGAGTGGTGGGGAGAACAATGATTGGGGTGGTGGGGAGAACAATGATTGGGGTGGTGGAAAGACCAATGATGGAGGTGGTGGAGAGGGCAATGATGGGGTGGTGAGGGAGAACACTGATTAGGGTGGTGAAGAGGGCAATGATGGAGGTGGTGGACAGGGCAGTGATGCAGGTGGTGGAGAGTGCAGTGATGGAGGTGGGGAGAAAGCAATTATGGGAATGGTTGGGGAGAACAATGAAGGAGGTGGTGAAGAGGGCAATGATGGAGGGTGGTGGAGAGGATAATGATGGAGGTGATGGAGAGGGTAATGATAGGGGTGGTGGGGAGAACAATGATTGTGGTAGTGGAGAGGGCAATGATGGAGGTGGTGGAGAGGGCAATTATGGGGTGGTGGAGAGGGCAATGATGGGAGTGGTGGAGACGGCAATAATGGAGGTGTGGGAGAGGGCAATGGGGGTGGTGGAGAGGGCAATGATGGAGGTGGGGGAGAAGGCAATGACAGAGGTGGGGAGAAGGCAATGATGGAGGTGGTGGAGAGGGCAATGATGGAGGTGATGGAGAGGGCAATGATAGAGGGGGGTTGGAGGACAATGAGGGATGTGGGGGATTAGGATGTCAGGAAGGGGGACTTATAATGGACTTATGAGGAGGGGGAGGAGGACGTTAGATATGGTTGTAAAATGAATTGGGTGGTAGAGGAGGGTACTAAGCCCCTGATAGCGTCCTCCTCCATCTCACAATTTATTGTGATGCTGTCGGGGACTTAAAATTTATTGGAAAGTAGGAGAGGAGGGGGTAAGGTGCATTGGACAATTTATAATAAATTGAAAGGTCAGAGAATATGCTGTCAGGGACTTGTAATGAATTGGGAGGTGGCGGAGGATGCTCAGTACCTGGTGGCGTCTTCTCCCACCCACAAATTCATTATGATGCTATCAAGAAATAATAATGAATGGAGGGACACAGGACAGGGACTAAGGCTTTGTGCACACGTTTAGGATTGGCAGGAGAAAAATTCTGCTGCATTTCCTATTGTGTTGACAGGAAGAACGCTGCGTAAAATACATTTATTTTTTTGCAACATTTTGGCCATGCTTATCTGGCGTATTTAACCTCAGTCATTAGTATGGGTGAAATACGCTGCAAGAATTGACATTATGCAGATTTTAATCTGCTGCAAATCTGCAAGGAAAAAATAAGCAACGTGTGCATGAGACTTCAGGGATCTCAATCACTTTGTCTTGTACTGTAAAACCTTGCACATTTTCCATGTGCACATAGCCATACAGTTATTGGGTGATGGAGATTATAGTTAATGGTGGGAACAGTGCTGCTTATTACTTTATATTTTTAATGGTGGGGTACATATCTGTATTCGGGGGGAGACAAATGTATGTATACAATGTACGTGACCTTGTTATTTTCAGGGCTGAGATCATTGTGACAAGACGAGACATGGCAGGGAAATGTCGACATAAAGGTCTGTCCAGATGGAGAAGAAACAGCAGAGAACGATTCTGAACAGTCAACACATCAGTGGTAAGTGCCTGGATGTAAATATTATTCTGTATTTGCACTGTGTGACTTGGAGTGATATTGTTATCTGTAAAATCCCTTATTCTACATTCTCACATTTGTGTGAAATGTCCGTGTACTTCCAGATTATTTTATCAGACGGCTCACGGACTCGTAGGGTTTTATAGATCAATTCACACATCCGTGAAAATCACGGCTCTGAGATTGAGATCCGTGAGGGACAGAGAATGTTCTGTTTTGATCCAATTTTGAGGATCAGTGCTCAATGCGTCTGTAAAAGCTCGCGGGACCGGTTTAGGGGAAATGGGTCTCTGGTCACTGTCACTCCGGGGCACCCCCTCAGTACAGGCTCGGTCCTGGCCATTTCCCAGGCTCCTGGGCTGGCGGGGCTGGCGTGATAACTGTAGTGGGGCAGAGTACCATATGAACTGGCGGCCGTATACCGCTCGATCAGGCTGATCACCTGGTCCTGTGTGCCTGGATCCCCTTGGCCCACACAACGCTGAATAGCGACTCACAGAATTCTCACCAGCCAATCAACCACCACCCTCTCTACCATCAGGGAAGGGGTTAAGGTCTCAGGCTGAAGCCATTTTTTTTACTAGCTGTAGCAAGTCATATGCCTGAGGTCTGGCGGGTTGGTCCTCCACAAAGGACCATTGAAACACCCATTGTGCCTGTACATGCGTGCTAACCCCCAGTCAGGCATGGATCTTACCTTTCAGTTTCCCATAGTTCTGGGCATCCTCCTGGCTGAGGTCAAAGTAGGCCTTCTGGGCATCGCCCACCAGGAACGGGGCCATCACTATAGCCACTAGGAAATCGGCAGAGTTTCCCGCTCCTCTGTGCCCTCAAACACGGTGAGGAAAGCTTCCATGTCGTCCTCAGGACTCATCTTCCTCAGCGCTGACTGGACTTTGTTCTGGGCCTCAGAAAGTTTTGGAGTTACTGGTGAGGGCGTCTCTCGCAGGGCTGCAATCTGCTGCAGAATCAAATCAATAGTCTTTTGCAGCTGCTGCTGACGATTGTGCTGCTGTTACCGCTGCTACAGTTGCTGCTGCCGCTGAGGCTGCTGGTGTTGCTCTTATCGTTGTCACTGAAACTGCAGCTGCTGATCTTGCTGTTGCCGCTAAAACTGCAGCTGCTAAGTGAGGGCCAACTGCTGGAGTATTTCCTCCATTTTACCGGCAGGCTAGAGCTGTAGCATTGCAGGCTTAATTACTGACATGCAACTCGCTTTGGGTATGTGTTATGATTTGGTAGCTGAGGAGAGCAGGCAAAAACGGCAATACACCAGAGAGGTTGGAATCTACTGGATTGCAGTACCCTGACTAACCACCACAACTAAAGGCAGCCGTGGAGCGTTCCTAAGTTGGTCCTAGACGCCTCGTCACAGCCTGAGAGGTTAACTACACCTAAAGATAGAAAGAGGAAAGCTATCTGCCCCGGAGCAGATCCCCAAAGAACATAGGAAGCCCCCAAACATGTAATGGCGGTTAGACAAGAGGAAATACAGACACAGACAGAAAATAGTATGAGCAAACGTTGGGGCCCAATCTTCCTAGAAAGAAAAGGATAGGAAGGACACTTACTGCAATCCAAAAAACCCTAAAAAATACCAACTCTACTAATTGCAAAAACACCTGAGATCACACGACCTCTACCACCTAAATTAGTTCTCTGGTGTAACAAAACTAAGCCGCAGCCACTGAAAAAAACTGGAAAAGGCAAATGAACAAATAACAGTGGCTCAGATAAACTGAGAGGAGCACAAGCCCCCGGAGGGGACCTGGCTGACCTCCACAGAAGTGCAGAGAACAATGCAAAAAGCAAGCACAAAAATAAAAGCAGAAAATATCTTATCTGATAGCAGAAGATGCAGGCAAGACTCAGCAAGCTTCAAAGTGAACCAGGAACCACAGTTGAGACAAGAACAATTGATCACCGGCAAGCATGATGGGAGGGAACCTCCCTTATATAGGACCAGTCTGTAACTCCTGATTGCCAATCTTCACAATCTTCATTGAATGGTTCAGTACTGTTTGTAACCACCAGAGGGAGCTTCTGCTCAGAATTCATTTCTAACACATTCACAACAGTACCCCCCTTTGAGGAGGGTCACCGAACACTCATTTGGGCAACCAGGTCGGTCAGGATGAGCTCTGTGATACGCACGGATCAGTCTCCTAGCATGGATGTCCGAAGCAAACACCCAAGAATTGTCCTCCTGACCATAACCTCTCCACTTAACCAAATACTGGAGTTTCCGTCTAGAAAAACGAGAATCCAATATTTTCTCAACCACATACTCCAGATTGCCCTCAACCAAAACAGGGTCAGGAGGCACAGCCATAGGAACCACTGGCTCGACAAACCTCTTCAATAAGGACTTGTGGAACACGTTATGGATCTTAAATGTCCCTGGAAGAAGTAAACGAAAGGAAACAGGATTAAGAATCTCCATGATCTTATAAGGTCCAATGAACCTAGGCTTAAACTTAGGAGATGCAACTCTCATAGGGATATTTCTTGAGGACAACCAGACCAAGTCCCCCACTTCAAACCGAGGACCATCAGTCCTATGCCGGTTGGCAAAAGGCTGGGCCCTCTCCTGAGAGAGGGACAACCTCTCCACTACCTGTTCCCAAATCTGCTGCATACACTCCACAACAGAGTCAACACCTGGACAGACAGAAGCCTCCGTGTGTCCCGAAGAAAATCGAGGGTGAAACCCAAAATTGCAGAAAAATGGAGACATCAAAGTGGCAGAGCTAGCCCTATTATTAAGAGCAAACTCAGCCAAAGGCAAAAAAGAGACCCAGTCATCTTGATCAGCAGACACAAAGCATCTCAGATAAGTCTCCAATGTCTGGTTTGTTCTCTCAGTTTGTGCATTGGTCTGAGGATGAAAAGCCGAGGCGAAAGACAATTGAACACCAAGTTTAGAACAAAAAGTCCTCCAAAATCTGGAAACAAACTGGACTCCTCTGTCAGACACAATGTTCTCAGGAATGCCGTGTAACCGAACCACGTGCTGAAGGAACAAAGGCACCAATTCGGAGGAGGAAGGCAACTTAGGTAATGGCACAAGATGTATCATTTTGGAAAACCTATCACAAATCACCCAGATAACGGTCATTCTCTGAGAAACAGGGAGGTCGGAAATGAAATCCATAGAGATATGGGTCCATGGTCTCTTGGGCACAGGCAATGGCATCAACAAACCACTAGAGCGAGAGCAAGGCTTGGAGCGAGAGCAAGTCCCGCAGGACTGCACAAATTCCCTGACGTCACGAGACAAAGTAGGCCACCAAAAGGACCGACTAACCAAGTCTCTGGTACCAAAAATTCCGGGATGACCGGCCAACGCGGAACAATGAATCTCAGACATCACACTCTTTTTCCACCGGTCTGGGACAAACAATTTCCCAATAGGGCAGCGCTCGGGTTTATCCTCCTGACACCCTTCCAGAGCCAGTCTCAAATTGGGCGAGATGGCGGAAAGAACTACACCCTCTTTCAAAATAACAGCAGGATCAGATAACTCAGGAGAGTCCGCAAGGAAACTCCTCGAAAGGGCATCCGCCTTAACATTTTTAGTGCCAGGAAGAAAGGAAACCACAAAATTAAAACGCGTGAAAAACAAGGCCCACCTGGCCTGTCTAGGATTAAGTCGCTTGGCTGATTCCAGATAAACCAGATTCTTATGGTCCGTGAGGACCACCACCTGATGTTTGGCTCCCTCCAGCCAATATCTCCACTCTTCAAAAGCCCACTTTATGGCCAATAACTCCCGATTACCCACGTCATAATTACGTTCAGTTGGAAAAAATTTCGAGAGAAAAAGGCACAAGGGTTACTTTTAGAGGTCTCTGGATCTCTTTGGGACAAAACGGCACCTGCCCCAATTTCAGAGGCATCAACCTCCACCTGAAATGGCAGAGAAACATCAGGCTGCCGTAGAACAGGAGCAGAAGTGAATCTCCGCTTAAGTTCCTGAAACGCAGAGACTGCCTCAGGAGGCCAATTCACCACATCAGAACCCTTTTTGGTCAAATCAGTCAATGGTTTAACAATAGCAGAGAAATTACCAATAAATTTACGATAAAAATTGGCAAAACCCAAGAATCTCTGAAGAGCCTTTAATGAAGTAGGTTGGACCCAATCACAGATGGCCTGAACCTTGACCGGGTCCATTTCAATAACAGATGGGGACAAAATGAATCCCAGAAATGAGATCCTCTGGACGCCAAAAAGACACTTTGATCCCTTCACATACAGAGCATTCTCTCTCAAAATCTTGAACACAGTCTGAACATGTTTCACATGAGAGTCCCAGTCATTGGAAAAAATCAAGATATCATCCAAATAAACAATCAGAAATTTATCCACAAAATCCCTGAAAATGTCATTCATGAAGGACTGGAAGACGAAAGGAGCATTAGTGAGCCCAAAGGGCATCACTAGGTACTCAAAATGCCCCTCTGGGGTATTAAATGCCATCTTCCATTCATCCCCGTGCTTAATGCGAATAAGGTTATACGCCCCCCTGAGGTCAAGCTTGGTAAACCAAGTAGCACTTTTCACCCTGGAAAACAGGTCAGAAATCAAGGGTAACGGATATTGATATTTCACAGTGATATTGTTCAAGAGACGATAATCAATACACGGCCTTAATGAACCATCCTTTTTGGCCACAAAGAAAAAACCGGCACCCAAGGGTGAAGAGGATGGTCTGATATGACCCTTCTCCAATGACTCCTTGATAAAGACCGCATAGCGTCATGTTCAGGTACAGACAAGTTAAAAAGGCGACCTTTAGGGAATTTACTACCAGGCACTAATTCAATAGCGCAGTCATAGCTCCTATGGGGGGGCAAGGATGCAGATTTACTTTCGCTAAACACATCAGAAAAATCAGTCAAAAAGTCAGGAACATCCTGAGCCTGGGGAGAGACAGAAAAAACAGGAGTGTTGGCATTAATACATTGGCAGCCCCAACTGGTTACAGACACAGATTTCCAATCCAAAACAGGATTATGAGACTGTAACCAAGGGAAACCTAGTACAATAATGTCATGCAGATTATACAGCACCAAAAATTTGCAACTCTCCTGATGATCAGGTTCAACCCTCATTATCACCTGAGTAGAGAACTGGGGTTTATTCTCAGCCAAAGGGGTAGAATCAATCCCCAGTAGGGGAATAGACTTCCGTAGGGGTATCAAGGGAAACCCACAACGTTTAGCAAAATCAAAATCCATCAGGTTAATAGCTGCTCCCGAATCAACAAAAGCCTGAGCAGAAAATGTGGACAGAGAGCAAATCAAGGTAACAGTCAACAGAAATTTAGTCTGAACACTACCCAAGACAACTGAGCGTGCAAAATGTCTTCCCCGCTTAGGGCAGACTGAAATAGCATGAGAGGCGTCACCACAGTAGAAACATAACCCATTGCGTTTTCGCTGTGCCCCAGAAGCCACTCTATCACACTGCATGGGTTCAGAAGCTGGTTCACAAGGCAACACTATTCCACGCATACCTCTACGCTCACGCAAACGTCTGTCAATTTGAATCGCTAATGACATAGAATCATTGAGACCAGAGGGAGCAGGGAAACCCACCATAACATCACCATAACATCTTTTATATTCTCTGACAGACCCTTCCGAAAAAGGGCTGCCAAAGCATCATCATTCCATTTGGTCAGGACTGCCCACTTTCGGAATTTCTGACAGTATAACTCAGCGTCCTCAAGCCCCTGATTTAATGCCAACAAGGTTTTTTCAGCTTGATCAGTGACATTAGGTTCATCGTACAATAACCCCAGAGCCAGAAAAAATGCATCAACATTACTCAAAACAGGGTCCCCAGGTGTCAGGGAAAAAGCCCAATCTTGAGGATCGCCGCCCAGGAGAGAGATGACAATTTGAACCTGCTGTGCTGCGTTCCCTAAGGACTTAGGTTTTAAGGCAAAAAACAACTTACAGTTATTTTTGAAATTCAGAAATTTAGCTCGATCCCCCAAAAACAAATCTGGCATGGGGATCCTAGGTTCCACAACTGGCAACCCTGCAAGATAGGTAGCAATACTCCGAACTTCAGTGGCAAGCTGATCCACACGGCCAGACAACTGTGCAAACTCCATTGAGAAAAAAAAAATCCTCAGCACCCAGAGAAAAAGAGGGAAAAAAATGCAACAAACAGAAAAAAAAAAAATCTGACAACTTTTTTTTTTTTTTTTACACTATTTTTCCCTTCTGTGAGTACCATATAATTTTCAGTTTTGGCCGGTGATACTGTTATGATTTGGTAGCTGAGGAGAGCAGGCAAAAACGGCAATACACCAGAGAGGTTGGAATCTACTGGATTGCAGTACCCTGACTAACCACCACAACTAAAGGCAGCCATGGAGCGTTCCTAAGGTGGTCCTAGACGCCTCGTCACAGCCTGAGAGATTAACTACACCTAAAGATAGAAAGAGGAAAGCTATCTGCCCCGGAGCAGATCCCCAAAGAACATAGGAAGCCCCCAAACATGTAATGGCGGTTAGACAAGAGGAAATACAGACACAGACAGAAAATAGTATGAGCAAACGTTGGGGCCCAATCTTCCTAGAAAGAAAAGGATAGGAAGGACACTTACTGCAATCCAAAAAACCCTAAAAAATACCAACTCTACTAATTGCAAAAACACCTGGGATCACACGACCTCTACCACCTAAATTAGTTCTCTGGTGTAACAAAACTAAGCCGCAGCCACTGAAAAAAAACTGGAAAAGGCAAATGAACAAATAACAGTGGCTCAGATAAACTGAGAGGAGCACAAGCCCCAGGAGGGGACCTGGCTGACCTCCACAGAAGTGCAGAGAACAATGCAAAAAGCAAGCACAAAAATAAAAGCAGAAAATATCTTATCTGATAGCAGAAGATGCAGGCAAGACTCAGCAAGCTTCAAAGTGAACCAGGAACCACAGTTGAGACAAGAACAATTGATCACCGGCAAGCATGATGGGAGGGAACCTCCCTTATATAAGACCAGTCTGTAACTCCTGATTGCCAATCTTCACAATCTTCATTGAATGGTTCAGTACTGTTTGTAACCACCAGAGGGAGCTTCTGCTCAGAATTCATTTCTAACACATTCACAACAGGTATGCCTCAGTTCCACTGCCTGCCCTCTCCAACCATATGTAGTGCAGCGGGGTTGGAGCAGTGCGACAGATAGGCAGGGACCACCGAAAGTTCAACATAAACAGTGTCTTTATTTTCAGACTCACCTAACAGGAGTGCTATCCTCCGGATCGCAGCCGGTTTCCACAAATACAGTCCGTGTTCAAAAACCAATGGCACCGCCATGTCTCTTGGGTGCATCAGCTGCCTTGTATTCCCTGGCTCTGCGTTAACTCCACACAGATCTGGGTTGAACAGAGCCTCCTGCTCTGCAGCTTGCAAACTCCAAACTGACACACCCAAGGCCAAACTGAGAGACTTAAATGGAATCGTGGCCATAGAGCCACTTCCAAAACCCGGAGTGGAGAGAGGGATTCGCCCTACTACCAAACCTGCAAATCCCTCTAAAAATAAAAGCCCTTGACTGGTTTTCCTAAAAATCTGAGTGGGTCAACGACTTGGACCCAATCCACACTTCCTTGTATTTTGCCTTGTGATTCACATGCATTCTGCTGTAAACTCAAGGCGCTCCAGTGGGTTTAATATGACACCATCAGCACCCTGGGGGACACATATCGACCCTCGCATATGATCACCCCACACTGCCTCTTGAGGAGATATGGGGGGTTATATGCAATAATAAGGGGAAATATAGGGAGGTTATATGGAGTGATAGTTTGCATGCCCAAATTCTTTTTATAGTTGACTTAGATACTGAAACATCTATCACCTGGAGTGTTCTTCACTTGGATCAATGTTGTGAAGATGTTTTTCTTCACCATGGAAAGGATTCTGTGATCATGCACCATTGTTGTCTTCCATGGACTTCCAGGCCTTTTTGAGTTGCCACGCTCACCATTGCAATCTATTTTTTCAGAATGTACCAACCTATTGATTTGGCCACTTCTAAATTTTCTGCTATCTCTCTGATGGATTTTTTCACCCTAATGATGGTCTGTTCACTCCCTTTGAGACCTCCTTTGACCGTGTGTTGTGGATTCACCGCAATAGCTTCCAAATACAAATGCCACATCTGGAATCAGCTCCAGACCTTTTACCTGCTTAATTGATGATTGAGCAATGAGGAAATAGCCCATTCAGGCCATTAAAGAGCTAATTGTACATAAAAAAAAGTTAAATATAGTTAAATAAAGGGAGTATTTTGGAAAACAATTGAAAAAGAAACATGTTAGATGCGGCCAGCAGTACCCTTTAGGTTTTGGAAGTATATACATTATACAGTCATGGCCAAAAGTTTTGAGAATGACACAAATATTATATTTTCACATGATCTGCTGCCCTCTGGTTTTTATGTGTGTTTGACAGATGTTTTTATCACAGACAGAAATATAATAATTGCAAACATATGAGTAACAAAAGCTTATATTGAAGTTAGAATGAGTTAATGCAGCAAGTCAATATTTGCAGTGTTGACCTTCTTCTTCAGGACCTCTGAAATTCTCCCTGGCATGCTCTCAATCAAGTTCTGGACCAAATCCTGACTGATAGCAGTCCATTCTTGCACAATCAATGCTTTCATTTTGTCAGAATTTTTAGGTTTTTGTTTGTCCACCCGTCTCTTGATGATTGACCACAAGTTCTCAATGGGATTAAGATCTGGGGAGTTTCCAGGCCATGGACCCAAAATCTCTATGTTTTGTTCCCTGAGCCATTTAGTTATCACCTTTGCTTTATGACAAGGTGTCCATCATGCTGGAAAAGGCATTGTTGATCGCCAAACTGCTCTTGGAGGGTTGGGAGAAGTTGCTCTTGGAGGACATTCTGGTACCATTCTTTATTCATGGCTGTGTTTTTAGGCAAGACTGTGAGAGAGCCGATTCCCTTGGCTGAGAAGCAACCCCACACATGAATGGTTTCAGGATGCTTAACAGTTGGCATGAGACAAGACTGGTGGTAGCGCTCACCTTGTCTTCTCCGAATGAGGCGTTTTCCTGATGTCCCAAACAATCGAAAAGGGGATTCATCAGAGAAAATAACTTTAACCCCAGTCCTCAGCAGTCCACTGCCTGTACTTTTTGCAGAATATCAGTCTGTCCATGATGTTTTTTCTGGAGAGAAGTGGCTTCTTTGCTGCCCTCCTTGAGACCAGGCCTTGCTCCAAGAGTCTCCGCCTCACAGTGGTGCAGATGCACTCACACCTGCCTGCTGCCATGATTTCTTCAGAATAAGACACTTTTTCTGTCAAATTCTTAACTTCAATATCCTTAGGACTATTTCATTATATCTTCCTGTACATTAGATAATTTAAAATTAATTTGTGAAATTCTTAACATAATTAGTTTTTAAATGAATCAGATCGTTAAATATACGTAGTGTCTGTTTTCTGTCATCATCTACTAGTGTGAATATTTTCCTGTTGATTCATTGTCATCTTTGTCATCTAAATGAGATCCACATCACATAGAATAACATTGAAAGTTACATAATGCCATCTTTAAAATGTTCATAAAGTCTACTGGTAAAGCTTTAATTACATTATTATTAATGTGCTCACGTACAATGCTCATGGTCACAAGATGATCCTGATAATCAACACGTAGATGTGGTTTTCTCAGACATTTATGACATATGTTGCCATAATATATTAAGGGATTTATCAGGGTCCCACCTCTGAAATCATCACCTATTTTGAGAATAGTGGTCCACTTAAGGAGAGGTGACTACATCCTCCCATACAATTAATGATAAGATGACCACTGTTTCACGCTTTTCACTTTTACAATACTCCTATAGATGAGTCACTTCTTCAGTCAGCGGTGGTTGGTCATCTCATCTGGTGGGACGGAAGTCCTGTGGATATGTCATCAGTTTCTGAAATTCAAATACATATTTACTGGGTTTGTCCAGGACCACTCACTTCCACATCGGGAGGAGACAGACACTGGTGATGTACCGTTCAATATCTTCTTTCTAAAAATTGACAAGAATCATTTAGGCATCCTTGTCTAATTTTTAGGAGAGGTGCGCAATACCTGTGTCCACCAAAGAGACCCGGCAAACAGTCAATGGACCGTGGATGCGTCTGGATAACCCTTTTATGTTGTCTGAACACTTAATATTAACATCAAATTATTATTGTAATTTTTTTTCTCTTATGTGGTTAATATACATTTTTTTTCCGTGGTGCATGGGACGTCTGAAGGTCAAAGCGGTTCTTGTTAGTCTGTTTCGCTAATGAATTCATACTCATTTTATTTAATATTTATGCCTCACGTTCACAGCAATCATTATCAGTCATCCCATCGTCTCCGTACTTGATAGTTTGTAAATTTTATATTTATTTTTGACATTTTCCCCCCAGAGATGTGAGCCCACCCTCATCGTAAAGGAGTTCAACTTTAAGATCTTGAGCGACTGTGGCAGTGTAATGCGACTCCAGGCTAGGAAAGCCAGCCAGAAACTGGAAATCAGTGCTAAGGAGGAGCAAGGGAAGGAGGCAGGTCTGGTCAGGGCTGCTTACACACAAAGGCTCCCGAGACAGAAAAGGGAGTGAAGGCAAAGTAGAAACAGGAATATGAGCAGACACAAGAAGGTTACAGGACTGGCCATAGAAACCAGGACTGAGTAGAGCGGTTAGGGCCAGCTTAGCCTCAAGGAGAGATAAAGGGTGGACAAGGTAAAGGGTGGATATCTAGCAAGGGGTGCAATGCCAGGATTCTGGAGAACGATTTGTGGGGGGGAGCAGAAAAAGTATGAGCCAGAACATGAAGTGGCTGCTGTGCAGCAGGAGGTCCAATGTGCCAGGATCCATGGGCTGAGAACCTTCAAGAAGATGGGTAAGTCTTCCGCATCTGCGAACCTTAATGACTGGAAATCAAAGAGATGGTGGTGGGTCTTGTTACCGTATCAATTATTTAGTAACGTGGAGTAAAACGGTGTACAGAATGTGACAGGCACTGATTTGTGGATATGCCACATAGTATAATCATAGACAGCAAGTAAATCTATATATATACTTGTATGTGTACTGGCACAAATCTCTATATCTATCTATCTATCTATCTATCTATCTATCTATATTTATTAATCTATCCATCAACCTACAGTTGAAACCAGAAGTTTACATACACTATATAAAAAGACACATATGCATGTTTTTCTCAATATATGACATGAAATCAGAATAAACCTTTCCGGTGTTAGGTCAATTAGGATTACCATAATTATTAATATTTGCCAAATGCCAGAGTAATGAGCGAGAGAGAGAATATTTAAGACATTTTTATTCCTTACTGCAAAGTCAAAAGTTTGCATACACTAAGATTACTATGCCTTTAAACAATTCTGGACTGCCCATATGATGATGTCATGTGTTTGGAAGCTTTGGATAGGTTTTTTTTGGTACATCTGAGTTAATCAGAGACACACCTGTGGATGTATTTTAATGCACACATGAAACACACTGCTTCTTTGTGTAGCATCATGGGAAAGTCTAAAGAAATCAGCCAAGATATCAGTAAGAGAATTGTGGACTTGCACAAGTCTGGCTCATCCTTGGGTACAATTTCAAGATACCTGAAGGTGCCTCGTTCATCTGTACAAACAATTATAAGCAAGTACAAACAAAATGAGAATGTCCAGCCATCATACTGCTCAGGAAGGAGAAGGGTTCTGTATCCCAGAGAAGAACGTGCTTTGGTCCGACATGTGCAGATCAAACCAAGGACAAAAGCAAAAGACCTTGTGAAGATGATGGCGGAAGCTGGTAAGATTGTGTCAAAATCCACAGTGGAACGAGTATTGTATCAACATGGGCTCAAAGGCAACTCTGCCAGGAAGAAGCCATTACTCCAAAATAAAAACATAAAAAAGCCAGATTAATGTTTGCAAAGGAACAAAGACATTCATTTCTGGAGACATGTCCTGTGGTCTGATGAAACTAAAATTGTACTTTTTTGGCATTATGACCATTGTTACAGGAAAAGACGGGAGAAGCTTGGAAGCCTAAGAACACCATCCCAACTGTGAAACCAGCATCATGATGTGGGGTTGTTTTGCTGCAGGAGGGACTGGTGCACTACACTAAATAGATGGCATCATGAGAAAAGAAGATTATGTGGCAATATTGAAGCAACATCTCAAGACATCAGCCAGGAAGATAAAGTTGGGCGGAAATAGGTTTTCCAAATGGACAATGACCAGAAGCAAACTCCCAAAATGGTATTTAAGGACAACAAAGTCAATGTTTTGGAGTGGCCATCACAAAGCTCTGATCTCAATCCTATTGAAAATTTATGGGCAAAGCTGAAAAGGCAGGTGCGAGCAAGGCGACCTACAAATCTAGATCAGTTACACAAGTTTTGTCAGGAGGAATGGCCCAAATTCCGACCAACTATTGTGAGAAGCTTGTGGAAGGATCCCAAAAGTTTGATCCAAGTCATTCAGTTTAAGGGCAATGGTACCAAATACTAATGAAATGTATGTAAACTTTTGACTTTGCAGTAAGTAATAAAACTACCTTAAAACATTCTCTCTCTCATTCTTTTGCCATTTGGCAAATATTAATAATTATGGTAATCCTAATTCACCTAAAAAGGGAAAGGTTTATTCTGATTTCATGTCAGATATTGAGAAAAACATGCATATGTGTCTTTTTATATAGTGTGTGTAAACTTCTGGTTTCAACTGTATCTGTCTCGTGAGTTTCAGGTTGCCGCCATCTGTAACCATAGCGTGTGAAGCCGCCAGCCTCAGGTAGCTAATATCTTGGGACACAACAATACACGTAAAAATAAACTAGCACTGCTATCACACTTACAGTATAGTCCAGCACACATTGGAAACCCAAGCTTTGGGGAGAATTCCATTCGATTTTTTTCATCCATGGTGGCTGCAGAAAAGACAAAACTTTAGAAACCAAGAGTGTAAATATGAATTGCAATAAAATCATATTTGCTTGAAATTCCAGTAGAGACTTTGACAGCATAGATGCAGCCACATTGGAAAGTAAGTGGGCGGCCAATACGTACACATAAAATTATGGACGATATAAAAAAAAGGCAGAAATAGTCAGATGTGAAATATATCACCTTGCCCAATGCTTATCTACTAGTAAGTATGAGTAGGCACACCTACTAGGTGAACAGTACAAGTGCTACCTAACAAATCACTGCAAACAGCAACTACAAGGGCTGTCAGGTCACACGTGTAGTAAGGAAAGGAAGAAAACTAAATTATACTCTGGAAGGTGAAATTATCACGGTTTGTTTTGTGACCTAATTTTCTCCAGTGAATAGACACAGGAAGCCCATAATCTACTTATTATCATTTAATAGTAATATTGCAACCCGAGGCATCCCTGGTTGCCATGGAAAGTATGTGGCTATAAATATATACGTGGTATGTATATGTATATATATATCCACATATATCTTAACCATCAAAAGCATGTATGGTGTATAATATGCACTTTTAATTAAAGGAATTGTCCGTGACTTATAAATATAAAATATTATTATTTAATATATTATATGACATATAATAAAAATGATCCCATGGCAATAAAACCCCTACCACATACCCACCATATTCCGCTGCCCCTTTTCTGTTGGCAGTGTTCCTCACTGGTCTTCTGGATTCCGCAGTGGTGATGTTACTGGAAAAATAGTCATTAGACTCTATCATCTGTTGCAAATGCAATCTGACCACTGCAGTCAATCAGCGGCTCAGCAGCTGTCAATTAGCTGCAGCAGTCACCTTCTCTATTCGAAGAGGAAGTCAAGAGATCGGTGAAAGATAGTGGGTAGCAGTATGGAGGAGCAGGTTTTTCAGGTTTTTTGGGACCATTATGGTCCCATTTTAAGTGGACAGCCCCTTTGATATGTATCACATTCCACGGGTAAAATCAAATGTTAAGTAGCCTTGCAGATACTTTGCTGGTCTTCTCAGTAAAGCTCTAGAGCTAAATTCCCAATTCTGCTGGCTTCCTTTTAACATAAGCTGCATATTTAGATCTAAAATAATAATATAGTCAGTAACCCTTCTTTTGCAAGCCGTATGAGATCCTATTCTATTTTAGTCTGTAAATATACTGTTCTGATTCCAAGCCATATTCTGGCTGTATGAATGACACAGAACGAGGCTATTATCTCACATGACTGACAGCAGAGCAGAGACAGGGAGGGTGCATATCTGTGTCAGTATTTATTGTATTCTGTTCCATCATAAGAAAAGAAAACAGAAAATAGCACCTGATGGACCCCAATGACCTTCCCGTCCTGAGCCATTATTTTAGCAATGCACACCGCACAATTTTATCTTCTGGCTTTTTTGATGAAATCTGTGATGAAGGCTCCTAACAAAGCCTCCAGCACAGATATGAACCCACGTTTCCAAGGTCGTCCGCAGAATTTTAAAAGCTGCTATGTACATAAATGTAGAAAAAGACAAGAAGTAACAGAATATTGGCGCAATTAGAGCAACACAGTCGACCAACTATTACTGTGGATTAAGCCACTGATATTGAATATGGAGTTTTGACAAGAAGCATTGGTCCGCTTCCGCCTGGATTTGGTGAATAGCATTGAAACTGTGAGGTGCTAATTGCCAAGAGACCAGGAGGGGAGACCAACAGAAGGGGGCCTCTGTGCAAGAACAATATATGATTCTTTTGCAGTCCTAAATCTCATCATAATGCACAATTCCACATGCTTTGGAGGTGATAGTGGCCCTCTACCTCTTGGCCCCTGTGCGGCTCTGCACAGGTAGCACAATGATACGTTGTCTCCTGCAACAGACTACATCCCGCCACTGCAGCTTTTCTCATTACGGGAAATGATATGTCACAAAGGAACAACCAACAAAATGTCACACGTCAGATCTCTGCAAAACTGAACTTAAGCTTTACCGTCACAGTCAGCATCTGTATATGGTTATTTACCAACGTAACAAATGTATAAATATATTGTATATGTTCCCTCTCTTCAAAGAAATAATATGAACATACAAATTAATAGGATTTATTTTAATTATTAGATAATAACTACTGTATATTAGACACAATGCAGATATTGAAAGCACTATATGCATTAGATAGCCGATAGCTGTATCGCCCGGCTGCCACATACACAACAGCGCTCGAGGGCTGTAGATTCCTGAATTCTCTATGAGAGAATGTAGTAGAAGAAAAATCCTAAATGGGCTTTATCAATTATCTAAAAGTAATAAATATATACAGTGGGTTCGGAAAGTATTCAGACCCTTTACATTTTTCACTCTTTGTTTCACTGCAGCTATTTGGTAAATGCAAAAATAGTTCTTTTTTTCTCTTAATGTACACTCTGCACCCCATCTTGACTGATAAAAAACAGAAATGTAGAAATTTTTGCAAATTTATTAAAAAAGAAAAACTGAAATATCACATGGTCATAAGTATTCAGACTCTTTGCTCCGACACTCAAATTTAAGTCACATGCTGTCCATTTCCTTGTGAGCCTCCTTGAGTTAAGGGTATGCCACACTAAGCGAGATCGCTAGCGAGATCACTAACGAGATCGTACCTGCGTCACCATTTATGACGCAGTAGCGATCTCGTTAGCGACTTTAGCTGTGTGTGACATGTAGCAGCGATGTGGCCCCTGCTGAGATGTCGTTGATCGCTCATGAACGTTTTGAGCCGTTTTTTGGTCGTTGGTGTCCTGCTGGTGAGCCTGAATCGCTGAGTGTGACACCCTTTATGAACGACTTCACCAGCATCGCAGGTGGGACTAGGTTTTCCCAATGACCGCAGATGTCGTTATACAGATCGCTGATGAGATGTGTTTGGAATCACACAGCTAAGTCGCTAACGAGATCGCTACTGCGCATAAATGGTGACGCAGGTGCGATCTCGTTAGCGATCTCGCTAGCGATCTCGCTTAGTGTGGCATACCCTATAGTTCTATTCCTTCAATGGAGTCCAGCTGTATTTATTTAAACTGATAGGTCTTGATTTGTAAAGGCACACACTTGTCTACATAAGACCTCACTGCTCACAGTGCATGTCAGACCAAATGAGAATCATGAGGTCAAAGGAACTGGCCCAGGAGCTCAGAGACAGAATTGTGGCAAGGCACACATCTGGCCAAGGTTACAAAAGAATTTCTGCAGTACTCAAGGTTCCTAAGAGCATGGTGACCTCCATAATCCTTAAATGGAAGAAGTTTGGGACCACCAGAATCTTCCTAGACCTGGCCGTCCAGCCAAACTTAGCAATCATGGGATAAGAGCCTTGGTGAGAGAGGTAAAGAAGAACCCCAAGATCACTGTGGCCGAGCTCCCCAGATGCAGTAGGGAGATGTAAGAAAGTTCCACAAAGTCAACTATCACTGCAGCCCTCCACAAGTTGGGCCGTTATGGCAGTGTGGCTCGACGGAAGCCTCTTCTCAGTGCAAGACATATGAAAGTCCTCATAGAGTTTGCTAAATACACATGAAGGACTCCCAGACTATGAGAAATAAGATTATCTGGTCTGATGAGACGAAGATAGAACTTTTTGGTGATAATTCTAAGCAGTGTGTGTGGAGAAAACCAGGCACTGCTCATCATCTGCCCAATACAATCCCAACAGTGAAACATGGTGGTGGCAGCATCATGCAATGGGGGTGTTTTTCAGCTGCAGGGACAGGACAACTGGTTGCAATTGAAGTAAACATGAATGCGGCCAAGTACAGAGATATTTTGGATGAAAACCTCTTCCAGAGTGCTCTGGACCTCAGACTTGGCCGAAGGTTCACCTTCCAACAAGACAATGACCCTAAGCACACAGCTAAAATAACAAAGCTTCAGAACAGCTCTATGACCATTCTTGACTGGCCCAGCCAAAGCCCTGACCTAAACCCAATTGAGCATCTCTGGAAAGACCTGAAAATGGCTGTCCACCAATGTTCACCATCCAACCTGACGGAACTAGAGAGGATCTGCAAGGAAGACTGGCAGAGGATCCCCAAATCCAGGTCTGAAAAACTTGTTGCATCATTCCCAAGAAGACTCATGGCTGTACTAGCTCAAAAGGGTGCTTCTACTCAATACTGAGCAAAGGGTCTGAATGCTTATGACCATGTGATATTTCAGTTTTTCTTTTTTAATTTGCAAAAATTTCTACATTTCGGTTTTTACAGTCAAGATGGGGTGCAGAGTATACATTAATGAGAAAAAATTAACTTTTTTGCATTTACCAAATAGCTGCAATGAAACAAAGAGTGAAAAATTTAAAGGGGTCTGAATACTTTCCAATCCCACTGTATATATATTTACATTTACTGGCGTGTACAATAGTTTAGAGAATCAGGGGCTTAAACATAGGCAGGAGAAATAAAGGGCAAGCCCTACAAAACAGATAATGCCCAGATGGTAATGTACTTCATACTACAGGGTGGGTCATTTATATGGATACACGTAAATAAAATGGGAATGGTTGGTGATATCAACTTCCTGTTTGTGTCACATTAGTATATGGAAGGGGGGAAACTTTTCAAGATGGGTGGTGACAATGGTGGCCATTTTGAAGTCGGTCATTTTGGATCCAACTGTATTTTTTTCAATGGGAAGAGGGTCATGTGACACATCAAACTTATTGAGAATTTCACAAGAAAAACAATGGTGTGCTTGGTTTTAACGTAACTTTATTCTTTCATGAGTTATTTACAAGTTTATGACCACTTATAAAATGTGTTAAAAGTGCTGCCCATTGTGTTGGATTGTCAATGCATCCCTCTTCTCCCATTCTTGACACACTGATAGCAACACCGCAGAAGAAATGCTAGCACAGGTTTCCAGTATCCTTTGTTTCAGATGCTGCACATCTTGTATCTTCACAGCATAGACAATTGCCTTCAGATGACCCCAAAGATAAAAGTTTAATGGAGTCAGATCGGGAGACATTGGTGGCCATTCAACTTGCCCACGATGACCAATCCACTTTCCAGGAAACTGTTCATGTATGAATGCAAGGACCTGACACCCATAATGTGGTGGTGCACCATCTTGCTGGAAAAAATCAGGGAACATGCCATCTTTCCTGGAAAGTGGATTGGTCGC
Source organism: Oophaga sylvatica (assembly GCA_033576555.1). Lineage (NCBI taxonomy): Eukaryota > Metazoa > Chordata > Amphibia > Anura > Dendrobatidae > Oophaga > Oophaga sylvatica. Next base: position 132,433,636 of record JARQOD010000003.1, read on the forward strand.
CGTGGGCCAGTTGAATGGCCACCAAAGTCTCCCAATCTGACCCCATTAGACTTTTATCTTTGGGGTCATCTGAAGGCAATTGTCAATGCTGTGAAGATACGAGATGTGCAGCATCTGAAACCACGGATACTGGAAGCCTGTGCTAGCATTTCTTCTGCAGTTTTGCTATCAGTGTGTCAAGAATGGGAGAAGATGGTTGCATTGACAATCCAACACAATGGGCAGCACTTTTAAAACATTTTATAAGTGGTCATAAACTTGTAAATAACTCATGTACTCATGTACACATATGTACACATATCGCTGTGTGTGACACTGATCAGCGACCGGCCCCCCTGCCGGGTATCACTGATCATTGTCCAAAGGCCAGGAAATTTTTTTGATCGTTGGTCTCCCGCTGGCCAGCACGCATCGCTGCGTGTGACAGGCAGGAGACCAGCGATCAGCTGGTAACCAAGGTACACATCGGGTTTCCAGGCGCCGGGCGGTGCCTGGAAACACGATGTGTTCATTGGATAACAGCGCGCTGCTGCAGGGGAGCTGGTAACCAAGGTACACATCGGGTTTCCAGGCGCCGCACAGCCTAATTGGCAGCTCACCAGCGATCATGTAGCAACACACCAGCGATCCTGACAAGTCCATATCGTTGTCGGGATCGCTGGTGTGTCGCTATGTGTGACGGGGCCCTAAGAATGCTCATTCCTAATTATCAGCCTGTGTAAACATAGATGACCTGACAAATGGCAAAACACTTGATTGTTGAGTGAGTATATCGTTTATCAGCAGCACATCACTATGGGTAAATGGGGGATGTGCTGCCAATAAAATGATGCCATGTGGTGCTAGAAGAATTATATTAACTATCTTTGTGTTCCCATCAGTACTTAATGGCCTGTGTAAAAAGGCCAGTAACAAGCACCTATTGACTGGCCATCAGTACTCGATAACAAGCCCAGATCTGCTTGTCCAAAGCGACCTGTGAAGACCAGTCTGTTGCTGGCTTGTTTTCAGTATGAACAAAAGTTCAGCCATATTTCACCTGACTGTTCATCTGCTGCAAGGTCAGACAAATTTTATCCTATAGGAAAGTTGAGCTTTAAACTTTAAAGGAGAGATTCTGTGACAACCATAGCCCAGAGTGCCAGTCCATCAGAGTGAAGCTGATTGTTGGGGCCTCTTTATGTTGGAAGTCCCCCTTAATTAGCAGATGTTGGTCAGTTCCCATGTTTTAGTTCTAAATGCCCTATTGAGGCATAGAAAGGATTATGTACGGTAAGACAGAGAAGCCATTTTGGATCATCCTACTATTTTGATTTCTCGGCACTAATAACTATTTTCTAAACAAAGAATGTCGTCATCATCATCGTGTTTACTTCCAGTCACTTCCGCCTGTTTTTGCTCATTAGCACACAGGAGAAGAATGCTATAACATAATGGGCGGAAGCATTGAGGACAGGTAAACCTAGCCTCGTTTATGTGATTCGTCATCTGCGTTTGGATGGTGGCATTCCTGAAGCACAAACATCGTGACATAAAGTGACCAGTGAGTCACTGCATTGCATTAATACATTGGGTGATTGTGCAGTGGCCTTTCCATGTGCAAAACCGGAGACAATTTACTGCAGCCGACTAATATCAGTGATCTCATTTAATCTGAGTTTAGCCCCCAGTCATATTAGACAACCATCATCCGAACGATTGTTGTCTCCCCTAACTTCTCCATACACTGGTGTTTTAGTCTGATAAAGCAAGCCTTCATCAGACATACGGATTGCATGTGAATGAACATAAAGTAAGCAGGAGGTACACATTAAGCCAGAAGTGACAGCAGTCAGTATTACGATGTGGAATGCAAAGTTCTTTTTACATTGGTCTCCTGGTTGGTACCCTGCTCTGTGAGTGACATCTATCCACATTATCCTCTTTGCACAAGAGGGCTCAGATGGACAGAACGCTCTCATAATGTCTATAAGAAAGCTGCTGACAGACTCCTCTTATCTCTTAGAAGAACAAGTGGATCGGCCATTGATATTCCAGTGACCAGATCCTTCTCTCCTCAAGATCTGTCGGAGGACAGTCAGAGGCCGCCATGTCAGCTGATCATGCCAAAAGCAGCAGGTTTAGCTGACATTAATATGTATGTGGTGGTCCTTATGACTAACACTGTACCGTGCCTTGCTAAATCTACAACTAGGCTTAATGGCCTCAGAAGGGAGGATATTCTCTTTGTCAACCTAAGGCAGTGTCAAAAATGTCTCTCACATAAAGGAGGTCTTGTGGACCATGATTTGATTGCCAGACTGAGATTTAGCTTAAAGGGGTTGACGACTACGTTTTTACGTAGCTGGAGGTTCTCAGATTCTGATGGAACACTAGCACCGTCATTTCTGCGGTATCTGTGTAGCCCTGGTGTTAGGCACACGCAGTACCCTGGAGAGTGTGTGGCGAGACAGCAGTTTAATGCTAAATATCCATTCACTCAACATATACTAGACACACCCTTAGGGTAGTGGAGTTTACTCTTGAGGGAGTGGTCAAGGCGTATGTGTTAGAGTGATTTAGTCAGTTTAGTTCCTGACTTCAGAGAGAGAAGACGTCTGGAGGGAGGAAGCAGTCCAGATTGCTCTATCATCAGTTCGGAAAGTGGAGTCTAGTACAGGTGGTTTAATTCACCTCAGCCTAGTCAGAGCTGTACCTCATCAGAATACACTGGAAGGAAAGAAGAAGTTTAGTGCAGAAAGTCTTCAGTATCCTGTCTAAAGGACGGTATAAGGTTCAGAGACGTGCTCCTGCCTATTGATAACTGAGCATCTGTAACTAACTTTGAAGTGAAGGAAAAGAAAGAAGTGACTGCTCGACCCTTGGCTAGTGTGAGTGCTTATGTTACCAGCGAGGACAAGGCGAAAGGCACAGTGGTTTATTGGAATAGTGCTTACGGATTGAAGAAGTCCTGCACATTGCTACCGGTCACTGGGGACCGAAGGATCACTATTGTTTCAAGCATAGTGATAAGAAAACCAGGAATTTACCGGACCTTAGGTCGCGGCAAACAAGCCCCTTATAGTCAGTACGTAACTGGGGTCAGGGGGAGTGAAGACTTTGAATCAGTGCACGATAAGATAAGAATTCAGCTCCCTCGCAGGAAGGCTCCTAACACAAAGCTGACTGGGCGGTACAGCTATAGATTAGCTGGAGTTATTGAGGGAACTACGCTTCAGGCTGGTTGTACTCATTGTATTGGAAGTAAAGGAGGCCCCTAACTTGTCCAGCTGCTGTCTCAAGATACACTCTCCTTGGATCAGCCTCCCTGGGACCTGCCTGAACATCTTACAAGTAAAGGTATGGAAAGACGCTGACTGTGTGAGACTGTGTTCTTTATCTGCACCCGACTTCACCAACTTCATAGACTTTGAGGGAAGAGTCCCACCTGTAGGGGACCCGACATCTAGCTGCCTCACCATCCCCTCAGAGATCTACAGCAGCGCTGGTACTAATTACCAGAATACTAAGGTGGCGTCACGAACTGTATATAAATCTATCCCCTGTAAATATATCCCCAACATACGCCAGACCGCCCGGGCCACAGACCGAGCCACAGCTACCTGTGACAAATCCCATAGACTTCTACGGGCTCGGCTCTGAGTACCCCATTGCCCTGGTAATCCACAATTGTGGTGGCGGGTCACAACATATCCACGGTGGTAGTACAAATCCGCCCCCTATAAAATTAATATTGGGTGAATCTACAGTACCTGGCCGTGACCATTATAGTTTTAACGGAGCAGAATCTGAGAACTTTCGGTTTGGTAACAGCTGATCGGCGGTGGTGCCGGTGTCACACTCCACTGATCAGAATTTAATGGCCTATCCTAGTGATAGGCGATCAATAAAAAAGTAGTGGCCAACCTCTTTAAAGCCACTGGGCCCCAAAGACCTGTCTGCTTGGAGGCCAAACACCAATATGTTGTTATGTGGCATTGAGGTCTTTTTTCAACCGCAACCTCTGCACTTTCCAAAGGTACACCCTTGTCCATATGGGTACAGCAGCTGGAATAGTTGGTGCTCAGCTGTTATGGCTGGGGAGAAACTGCAGGATATTACATGTTTTGCTGCTGAAGTCACTAGTTCTAATTCAGCTGAAAGGCTAACATTTACCATGATGATTCCACCAGAAAGAGACAGACACTCTGTAGCTGCTTTCCACGAAGAATTATAGCGAGAGTCCCAAGCAAGGGCCCCCTATGATGATCCCTACAATCTTGCTTAGTAAGACATAAGTGTTGACAGCCCTTTGTACAAATGTCTGGGCTTATCAGATCACATAGTGAAAGTTCCATGGGTGGAAGCCAAGCTGCATGGTAATCAAAAATAATTTCAATATTAATATTCTCTTTGCTTCTAATTACATTAAAGATAATTAAATATGACCGTTTATAACATTTTCATTGAACTACGCTTTTTTCCTTGTGGACCAGAGATAAAAAGCAGAAATTGTAGTTAGTCCAAGATGGTTAAAATTATGACTTTATACATTAGTCCCGCTCGTGGCCTCTTCATTTCTCCTTTATTTATAGGATTGTAATACATTATAGCGCCATATCTGTCATTTAAAAGGGTTGTCTAGCTGAATAAAATTTGTGCTAGATGTGTTTAACATTTATTTCTATAAGTTACTAATATACTTTATGAAAGGTCCACTGATATCCCACTTACAGTCCCAGGGTCCAGCACCTCCATTTCCAGTTAAGCTTTATTGAAAAAGGTCCACTTATATCCCGATTTTACACCCAATTCTGGGTCCCAACAACTTAACATCCAAATAGACTTTGACAGAGGCCTCCGCTTCCTTATGTGATGAAGTTACTTATTTCAATAATTATGGATTCCCCCTTCTCTGTCTCCACAAGCATGTAGTCACTGACAGAGAGAGGAAGATTTCGTCTTAGGCCAGGGTCACACTTGCGAGTGTGATGCGAGAAACTCGCACGAGTCTCTCGCATCAATACCTGGCACTGCCGCCGGCACTCAGGACCGAAGTGTGCGGCTGCATGTATTTCTATATTCAAACAAGTGATCAAAAAATTATATAGCTAAAAAATGATATCACTCGTAACATCATCTCGTCATGCAAAAAGTGTGGCCCACATACCCAGCCGAGTTTGAGACCCCTGCCCTACAGGCTACTTATCCATAATCTGCCCTCAATTCTTGGTCAAACTGTTTTTTTTTAAGCCAGAGATCTCTATAATCCAAGATTGACTGGTTGCAGGCTCTATAATTTATTGAACCTCCTATTGTAATCTGCACCTCAACCTGATCAGCTCTGTAAATGCCAACCCAGAGTCATCCTCTAAATAAGTGTTGCTTAAAGAATTGGAAATACATTCAGATATTTTTAAAGACATAATTGGTTCTTCCCAAATTACCCAGATTTGGTTGATATTCCTGATAGTGATTGATCATAAGGGATGGGGGATGGATGATATTTGCTGGACAGATAGCATGTGATTGGGCAGATTGTGATGCAACACTTATTTTAGTTATAGGCTGAACGTGCAAGTTTATATTTAGTTCGGAGTGACCACATAAAGCGTCATCCACATACCGATCATTCTCGTAGAACCTGATTTACAATCTGGACTTTGCTGGATTTTCACTTTAATTGCTGTGTGCACAAGAAACAATTGCAACTTCTAACACATGACTTTGTAGCACTAGATCTAGTTATAGAGTTAGTAGTATGTTTTTGCCAGATTTCTTCAAGACCATTCTCCTTTTTGGGGGGCCGCACCCTCTCTTTTTTAATATAAAAAAAAAACATACTGAGATGGAGTAATGAAGCTAGTTAGACGGTGTATATACACTGCTCAAAAAAATAAAGGGAACACTCAAATAACACATCCTAGATCTGAATGAGTGAAATATTCTCATTGAATACTTTGTTCTGTACAAAGTTGAATGTGCTGACAACAAAATCACACAAAAATCATCAATGGAAATCAAATTTATTAACCAATGGAGGCCTGGATTTGGAGTCACACCCAAAATTAAAGTGGAATGTAATGTCCTTAAAACAAGTCAAAATGATGCTCAGTAGTGTATGTGGCCTCCACATGCCTGTCTGACCTCCCTGTGCCTGTCTGACCTCCCTACAACACCTGGGCATGTTCCTGATGAGGCGGCGGATGGTCTCCTGAGGGATCTCCTCCCAGACCTGGACTAAAGCATCATCCAACTCCTGGACAGCCTGTGGTGCAACGTGACATTGGTGGATGGAGCGAGATGTCCTAGATGTGCTCAATCTGATTCAGGTCTGGGGAACGGGCGGGCCAGTCCATAGCTTCAATGCCTTCATCTTGCAGGAACTGCTGACACACTTCAGCCACATGAGGTCTGGCATTTTCCTGCATTAGGAGGAACCAAGGGCCAACCGCACCACCATATGGTCTCACAAGGGGTCCGAGGATCTCATTTCGGTACCTAATGGCAGTCAGGCTACCTCTGGTGAGCACATGGAGGGCTGTGCGGCCCTCCAAAGAAATGCCACCCCACACCAGTACTGACCCACTGCCAAACCGGTCAAGCTGAAGGATGTTGCAGGCAGCAGATCGCTCTCCACGGCGTCTCCAGACTCTGTCACGTCTGTCACATGTGCTTAGTGTGAACCTGCTTTCATCTGTGAAGAGCACAGGGTGCCAGTGGCGAATTTGCCAATCCTGGTGTTCTGTGACAAATGCCAAATGTCTTGCACGGCGTTGGGCTGTGAGCACAACCCCCATCTGTGGACGTCGGGCACTCAGACCATCCTCATGGAGTCGGTTTCTAACCGTTTGTGCAGACACATGCACATTTGTGGCCTGCAGGAGGTCATTTTGCAGGGCTCTGGCAGTGCTCCTCCTGTTCCTCCTTGCACAAAGGTGGAAGTAGCGGTCCTGCTGCTGGGTTGTTGCCCTCCTACGGCCCCCTCCACGTCTCCTGGTGTACTGGCCTGTCTCCTGGTAGCACCTCCAGCCTCTGGACACTACGCTGACAGACACAGCAAACCTTCTTGCCACAGCTCGCATTGATGTGCCATCCTGGATGAGCTGCACTACCTGAGCCACTTATGTGGGTTGTAGAGTCCGTCTCATGCTACCACGAGTGTGAATGCACAACCAAAATTCAAAAGTGACCAAAACATCAGCCAGAAAGCATTGGTACTGAGATGTGGTCTGTGGTCCCCACCTGCAGAACCACTCCTTTATTGAGTGTCTTGATAATTGCCAATCATTTCCATCTGTTGTCTATTCCATTTGCACAACAGCATGTGAAATTGATTGTCAATCAGTGTTGCTTCCTAATGGACAGTTTGATTTCACAGAAGTTTGATTTACTTGGAGTTATATTCTGTTAAGTGTTCCCTTTATTTTTTTGAGCAGTGTATATACATATACTATACCATGCGTTATGGTGGGAACACTACATGCAAAACTGAATAGTGCCAATTTCCTTGAATTCCCATGTCATACCTTATCACCTCATTTTTGCGCGTTTTTAGACTATTTTCCTTCCCTATTCTATGATTTTAGATTGAAACTGACTCAGATTTCTAATATATTTTTTTTAAGTGTCACTAAGTGCCAACAAAGGTAAAGAGTTTCTTATTCAATGTTTATTTGTAGAAAAGTCACATTAATAATGCAGATATTTGCCGTTCTCTCCTGTTCGCTCCTGTCAGCCCAATGCGAATCTGAGCACAACATCTAAATCATGCAACAACCTGCTTGTTAGGGATACACTCCCAAATATCTGCTGTCTTTCCAGTCCTAATCTTAGAGCGAATGAAGATGAGCTAGTTAAAACAGTTTTTTTGTTGTTAAATATATACTATATACACTTTTTTGTATTTTCTACGATCAACGTAAAAAAAAATAATCTTGCCATTTTTATACCTCTAACCTCCATTCACAATAAGTAATAGGCACCTCCCCCTCTCCTCACAATGACCTGTACTCAGCTTAGAGCATGCTCAGATCACATTTCTATACAAATAAATAGGGTCTGAGTCAGCCTATTGCAACTAATGTCCATAAGAAGACCAGTAGGAGTCTAACATTTTAAAATAAAAATAAACTTTACATAAAAACCTGATTTAAACTATAGGTAATTTTCTAACTACACATTTACATTAACCACTTAACGCTATAATACCAGTCACTTTGTGCTCCATGATGGATATGTAAGTCATGCTGATTACCCGACACAGCTGTTCTTTACCAGGGTGATCAATCCATCGGCACCTTGAAGAACGGTCTTGGGGTGCTGATGGGTTGCTAATGGCTAGGAGTGACAATGGCTTCTGAGTCTGCCATACACTATAGTCCACCAGAGATGGCGGGATCTGATGAACTGCCTATGGATTCCTGTCAGTTAAGCACTGACAACAAAAAAAATGAAATAAAAGCTGATCAAAGTTTTATGCATCCAAAAATGGTACCAGTAAATCCTACAGCTCGGTATGTATAAAACAAGTCCTCATTGAGGTCTGGGATTGAAGTAAAAAAGTTATGTCTCCCAGGACACGATGCGAAAAAAAACCTAAATATTATTTTAGTTATAAATTATTATTTTTTATATTCAAAAGTAGAGGAACATAAAAAAAACTTAATACATTGGGTATCACTGTAACGTTATTGAGCGATACCATAAAAATATACTTATATATAAATGTATACCGCATGGTGAACGCCATAAGAAAAAAAATCTGAAAAATAATACCAGAAGTGCCGATTTTTGCTTATCCAGCTTCACAGTAAAAAGTGATAAAAAAAAAACTTTATTAGTTCCCAGCTCTATGTTCTATGGCCATATGATTCATTTTTCATCCCTTGTTTGTTGGGGAGTCCTGCACAAGATCTTACCACCTAATAACAGAGGAGATAAAGCCACCCCATGCTGGGCTTGTGGTTTGTCTCTTGTTTTCTTACATCATCAGTTCCCCCATAGATTAGGATTGTAGACTAAGGGCCCCGTCACACTCTTCAATGTCCCAGCGATCCCACCAACGATCCGACGTGGATGGGATCGCTGGGACATCGTTAGCTGATCGCTTGTGAGCTGTCACATGGGCAGACTCACCAGCGATCAGGACCAGCGAAAATCAGTGACGCTTCAGCGATCTCGCTAGCGATCTTGCTTAGGGTGACGGGGGCTTAAAGGATCGGCTAATGTGTGGGAGGAGGTTGTTCTTTGCTTAATATGGAGAATGTACATTTTTTGGGAGTTGATCATCACTTTGCTACTGCTGATGATCCATGCCTACTTGAGTTCAAGCCAAGGAGATATTTTAAGTTCTAACTCAGAAAAATCTCAATTAGATTCTTAGTGACAAGAGCCATATTTTTTTTATCAGACTCAAATATGTTGGCAGTAAAATCTCACTCCTCTGATTTGAATATAATATAGTTGGATTTAGACAGGAAAAACACTTCAGTTTATTGTGGTTTTGTATATTGTTGTATATTAATTTCTTGCCGGTTCTTGTTTCCAATTTTCTGCAGATACCATCAAGACTTCCTTACCACCCATACCATCTCTACCCTAAGAAAAACACATCTACCTTAAAGAGGACTTGTCCCCACTTCTGACTTGTCTCTTTTAGTAAATACTTTTATACCCATCACTTAACAGTTCTTGATTTTCTTCTGGTAAAGCTCTGCATTGTGATGTCCCTTTGTCATTCCTACTGGAAATGTATTGACAACTGGGTGTTACCAGTTGGGCAACGCCCTACACAGTAATACAATGTGTAATCAGTGCTGACAGTGCGGGGACAGATCTCGTGAAGGGAAATTGTAACATGCATTATCCATAAATTTCTACAAGGAATAACAGAGGTATAACACAATGCTATAAATTAATTGAACAAAGGAATAAAAAAGAGGCTTCAGCATCTTATAATGAAATATTTACAAGTATTTACTAAAACACATATGTAAAGAGAGCCGATAGTTCTTTTTTCAAAGCAAGATTTAGGCCAAATTCACAGGCCGAATTTTTGGTACGACTGCTGTCCATGGAAAAAACTGACATCACAATGAGCACTTTGTTTTCTTGAACTGAATCTGCACTTTAAAAAAATTAAAGCTTGAACTAGTTTATTCCATATGTTAGATGAGACTTGTCCACTCAAGTCTATGGGTACATAAAAAAAAATTGGATCCCCGTATGGCATCCAATTTTAAGGACACATTGCAATTCTTTAACATAGGAAACTGTATTTGATCTTGCAAATTTTTATAACTGATGATGTATAAAAATGAATGCAGATGACAGAAAATAGGGATAAAAATAGTTCATTTATTCTGGATGAAACTCGTATGATTTTTTTTATACACTCATGAGAATTTAACCTCAGTTACATGCCCGGTATTTTCTCAGAAATGGCACCACAGACTTTTATGGTCTGTGGCTTGTCTTACAACCTAGTTCCATTTGCTTAACCCCTTCATGACCTATGACGTATAGGTACGTCATAGGTCGTGTCCCTACCTTTGATGTGGGTTCCAGCACTGAGCCCGCATCTTTCCCAGCATATGACAGCTGATTTGATCAGTTGTCATGTGACTTTAGCAGCCACAGGTGGAATCGCGATGCACTCGCTGTTGTTAACATGTTAAATGCCGCTGTCCGTCTCTGACAGTGGCATTTAACTCGCGCAAACAGGATGCACGTCACAAACTCCGCCCATCGGCGTCAGAAGACCCACCGTGCTTGTCATTGCAGATCCCCTAGAAACATCAGCCCGTGGCCGGCATTCATTGGAGATGATATTTTCTGCTACACATAGCAGCGCTGAAGCCCTGCTATGTGTAGCACAAGCGATCATTTTTTAACATTTGGTAAAAAAAGCAACAAAAAATAATTGTGGAATTGCACTTTTTTGCAGTTTCACCGCACTTAGAATTGTTTTCCCCTTTTCCAGTACAACATATGGTAAAATCAATGGTATAGTTGAAAAGTACAACTCTTCCCGCAAAAAACAAGGCCTCACACGTCCATGTTGATGTAAAAATAGAAAAGTTATGGCTCTGGGTTGAAAGGGAGCAAAAAACAAAAACGGAAAATCGGAGTTAAAAAGGTTGAACTGCAATATCTGATACATCCTAAGTAGAAGAGTGGCACTATATGACCTCATACTGTATATAAGGATACATAGTTGTGTCTACCTCCATGGAAGTTACTTTCTGTAAAAGTTCTTCATTCCGGATCTTTGGTGAATGCCCCTTTATGATGTTCATTTTCCCTAATAGGTCACACTCACTGGAGAGTGTTAGGACACCGTGACATAAAAAGATGTACAGCAGGGTCCTCAAATTGGGTCCTTCTTTTCAGACAGATACGTAATCAGGAAGACTTGCCATGACCACCCAATGAAAGAAATAACTCCAGGAATCCATTTGTTGGGTTTAGTTCAAAGATTTGTTTTCTTCTTGGAGGAACCTGCATCCTGCCCCGTAAAAACATGATGTAAACAAAAACAAAGTCCTTGAAGATGACTAATGAAATGTTTCACTACAAGACATTGCTTTTTCATTAGTCAACCGATGATTAATTAATTCAACAATAAAAGTGAGCTTTTTCCTCATAAATTCCTTCCCAGAAACACTGTAAATGAAGCAAACCAACAGGGAACACATTTAACTGTTTCCATCACATGGACAACTCAGGCCACCAAACCAAACAAAAGTCTTCTAGGACAAGGGGGAAGTATGTGACTTGGCAAATATACAGTGTGGGATAAGATGTTGGAGACCACTGTGGAAGGTTCCTCCTGACCAAGGACTGGAAGATGGAACATTTACTGTTCTCAGCTGACGAAGTGCAAAAATGGACTAAGGTTAAATCCTTGGATTGTTAGAGTTTTAGAGCAGCACACACTGTTATACAGCATTAGGCTGAATGCTAAGCTTCTTAGCAAGATCCCAATTCAGACAGGAGCTTAGGGATTGACAAGCAGAATCTAGACATTCCTGAAATTGTATTTTGTACAATCCAGTTTAGATGCCATAATTATGTCTTTTATTATTACTACTCCATCTGCATTTCTGGAAGGCAAAAAAGATCTGCTCCAATATTCTTATACACAGTCATGGCCAAAAGTGTTGGCACTCTTGAAATTTACTGTCAAGAAGCAAAAGAGCTGCTTTACAGGGGTTTCTCTTCCACATGTGAGTCCCTACCTTAAAGAATATAGGTCAACCTAAATTTCCTTAGCTTATTTTTATAGATTAGTCCTCAGTGGATAGCACTGCAGCCTTGCAGCGCTGGAGTCCTGGGTTCGAATCCCACCAAGGACAACATCTGCAAGGAGTTTGTATGTTCTCCCCGTGTTTGCGTGGGTTTCCTCCGGGTACTCCGGTTTCCTCCCACACTCCAAAAATATACAGATAGGGAATCTAGATTGTGAGCCCCTTCGGGGACAGCGACGATAATGTGTGCAAACTGTAAAGCGCTGCGGAATATGTTAGCGCTATATAAAAATAAAGATTATTATTATTATAAATCAATCTTTAACTTGGATCACCAACCCCATTTATAATAGCTATTTTGGAAAGGTGAGGGATGTTACTGCTTACTTCTATGGAAAGGTCAAGTGGATGGATATTTTATTTTGTATAAAAACCTCCTAGATCTTGGCTCTATGTGCAGACAAATATATAATGTCTAAAGTCACAATAAAGCACCCCCATCGTTCGGCCTACATGTATCTCGCTAGACTTTCCCATACACATGAGCACTTACTCTGACGAGGGCTCATATGTCCTCTATGAGTCAGCCGGTGCCGGAGAACTCTTGCGGCTGCTTATCTCTTTGAAATCAAAAGGACAGGCAGTCTGAAATTGGACATATTGTATCCTTATCTCCTCATACATCATCTGTAGGGTTGGCTGACATTAGTCTAATGTGTATGGGGGTCTTAACGCTTGGAACACATATTGTTTCAGCTAAAGGTCCATTTACATGTACCAACTAGCAGCATGTTTCAACTTTTACTGATCGGCGGTTGTTAAAATGCCTGTTTACATCGGCAGATAAAAGTAAATGATGCTCATTGAGCGATTTATACTAGTTCGCTCAGGGCGCATAGATTTCCACTGTTCTCGATACTGCAAGTTCTGATTACACAGGATGATGCATTACCGAGAATGATCACTTTTTTGTGCTGCACAAAAGATCATTTCACCCAATCGGGTGATCGTCATCCTGTTTACACAGCAAGATAATAGTGAAATGAGGGTTTTTATGATCGCTTGCAGTGTAAATGCCCCTTAAGCAGAAAATCTGCAGATTCCATCATACTGTCATCTACTCTCCTTTTTCCTCTTTATTGTGCCTTCCCATGTTCCACGTTAGCTCACATTAGCTTGCCTATGTTTACTGACCGTTACTTTCCCCGGCCTGTGCTGTGGTTTCCCAGGTTTCTCCCGCTTTGCTTTGTGTTATTGCTCTGTAAATAGTTTATAATAAAGGAGATGCTTTGCGGTCGGCTTAAAAACACTGGGCAAATATACAAATCTTAGGCCGGGATCGCACATGCGAGTAAATCGGCCGACACTCGCATGTGAAATCCCAGCTCTGGCGCCGGCACTTAGGAGTGGAGCGCGCAGCTGCATATAACTACATGGAGCCGCTCACTCCACTCCCGAGTGCCGGCGCCAGAGCTGGGATTTCACATGCGAGCCGATTTACTCGCATGTGTGATCCCGGCCTTAGTCTCAAAGTTGTAAAGGGTGGGGAGGGGTAGCTACAGTAACTAAGCAAGCTAGCGGTCTCATCAGGTAGAATTGAATGATAGATTCTGATTTGCATAGGTTTGTCAGTCTGGGTCACATTTTGGTTCATGCAAAAGTTTTTCCTGCAAAAGTTCATGTGTATAAACTTAGGCCCATAAAAATGACTACAGACATACAAGTAATGCAAATCTTAATCTTTGTCCATATATAAAGTCTATGATCATTGTTAAATTATAGGACTCTACTGCCATGACTAGAGCAGTAATTAGACATGTTGTAAATTTTATCTGTGATAATTTGGGCATCTTTCTGTACCCCACTATAGTACCCCAAAATGTGAAAAACAAGATTTACTGTAGATAAAGTATATTGTGGTATATAATGTATAAATTATTTACTAGATGATAGAAACATACTGCATGGCCAAAACTGTTATCAGGCATTTTGAAATCATATATGTGGTGAATTGAGCATAATTTTATACTCCATTACAGTACCGCATGATTTATATTTGATGGTCAAGCGACAGAGTGTGTTGGAAGAACATTATTATTGTGCAGCATAAAGATTATGATAGTTCATTCTTAAGTGACAGATTGTGTAATCGTTGCAAAGATTTGAAAAGAGGGTTACCATGAGCTTTTTGCTCTCTTTATTTCTATACTTTATATTTAAGGGAGAAGACCTTTTAATTTAATTTAAGTGTATCTAGGTCCCACATTGTAAGTGCAGGTGGCAACTGACATGAGAGTATTCGTATGTTTTGGATTTTTTTTAGTTTAGACTGATAGCTACAGTTCTGCCTGTAGTGCCCAGATGGTCATGGCTGTGTGACGATATGGATTATAAGGTCATACATTACTGAGGGTGGATGTACTGCATGTGTAGCAGCTGCACCGAGGCCACTGTGTGTAAGAAAAGGGATTGAGAGCTAATGATTCCTTATTCCATTCCTTTTCGAAAGTCAAAGGTGGCTTATGAGGTCATCAAAATTTAATCTTCCATAGTCGTGATCTCATCATTACCGTAGAAAGGGTATGTGATATATTTTGATTTGTTTTGTGCAGCCCTCTCCGATGATGAAGATATAAACACCATGCTTGTGGGAACTCACCTCTGGAAGATTAGGCAAGGATGGCGTCAACAAAGACTATATAGGCTGGAACCTGATGGGATGACCATCTGGTATGAAAGCAGAGCAAGAAAAGCACGTTCCAAGCAGATCTGTAAGTATTTAGTAAGGTATAAGAAAAGTGTCAGACTCACTGGCATTTTCTATCATTTTTTTATGTTTTCTTCATACTATGGGGCGCTCACTGCATACTGTTGTAGATTGAGTATAATAATACAGTATGCTGTAAATGCCCTCTGCAGCAGCAGGTACTATTCACTAAATCTATGTGTATAGTATGTGCATTATGAAATATATATTAGATATTGAAATCCAAAATCAGCACAAAGTGGAAATTCTTACTAAAGTACCTAAAGATTGTGTGATTTTGCAGCAAATACTGGGCGATCAATACAACTGCATAGACTGTGGGAATAAGGTGGAAAATGGGCTCGGACAATAAGTGCAAGCAATTATTACTTAGGCTGTAAAGAAGGGCTTACATATCAAAGAAGCAACCTGCCATGGGACCTATCAGATAGGGCGGCCTAGATCAGGTTAGCCTTATCACCCTTGTCATCGGGCGTTAGAGGCCTACACCTAAGAAAAGGGCAATGGGAACACTGCCCTCTTACAAAAAGTGGGACGGTATTGTGGTGTGTGATAGTATGGCCAGACCTTTCTGTTCTGGGATAGATGGTGTGATGCCTCAGCCAAGTATCATGAGAGGGATGTTGTTGTTTTTTCTGTGCTTTAACCTGCCCTGCTTGATCTGGGCTTTAAAGGTTTTTTTTTTTGCACAAATTACCCCCTATTGTTTGCATATTAGTTTCCCTAATAATGTCACCTTTCAACTCTACACATTTTATTTCATTGTGTTTCTTTATCTCCATTCCCATTATGTCATTTGCCACAGTTTCTGTTCTACACATTGAGTCTGTACGTGAAGGGCGACAGTCAGAAGGGCTTCGTAGAAATGGCCGCCGCTTCCCGGAAAGCTGCTGCTTCAGTATCTCCTTCATGGGAAGGAGAAGAAATTTGGACCTGGCTGCAACCACTGACCAAGAAGCTCGTAGCTGGGTACAAGGCCTGAACAAGCTCATGGAGAGAGCGGAGGCGATGAGCCAGAGGGAGAAGTTAGTTCAATATCCTTATGCATTTACATGGTAGCCATGAAGTGGTTGACAGGTTTAATCAGGGACGGAAGCGTAGTGTGTGCTAAGTTCAACACCAGTGTTGCCACCAAACATTTCTGAGCACCATAGAAACTTGGCTTTAATCTTAACTTATCCATTCAAGTCTGTATCTAACCACCCCTCTCTTCTTCCCTCAATATTTCTACTATGTTCCCTTTTCTAGAGTCTTATCCATGGTATCTTTCATGGTTGCCCCGATAGTTGTTTTATGGAACTTCATCTATCAGTTGACTTTGATTTTAAGGAGGCATGTCTATGGCACCTTTCTGGTGAAACTGCTGTGCCAACCTTTCTCTATTGACTCAAGGGCCCTCTCTGATTTCCCTATATTCTTATATCATCTGGTCTTTGTATGGAGATTATCTGTGGCATCCTCTGCATGATGACCCTTGGTATCTTTATTTCGTCTTGTCTGTACCAACCCAATGTATTATCATAATTATCAAATTGTCAACCAGGAAGAAGTTTTGCAGCTTTCTGATATGGAAGTATCTCTATACATATGCACTGTATTCCCAATAATCAGGTGGTGGTGAAGTCACATAGGTAAGTCTTAATTTTGTCATGTCCCATGAATTATCTTCTTTGACTGATCTGCATTTGGATCCGGGATTATCTGCATCGGGCAGACAGAGATGGGGATGAAAAGATGAGTTTCCAAGAAGTGAAGGACATGCTGAGGATGATAAACATCGATATGAACGACGTGTACGCCTACACCCTCTTCAAGGTGAAACCCTTATGCGTTTATCCTTATATACTTGGCTAGCCAAACCTGGGTTACTATAAGGGACTTATATTGGCTTTCATTAAAAATACAGGGAATGCTGGAAGTTGTAGTGTGAGAGCTGCAGGTTGGCTTGCTTATGACAATATTTGGAACCAGTTTTAATCCAGTGAATCTGTCGTATTTGAAACACACTGCAATCATTGAGCAGGAAAAGCTGAGATTTATATAAAGGTTTGTGGGGATAGATTCAATGTAGCGTTTGTTATACTTATTTATAAAGTACCTGTCAGCAGAACAAAATGTGTCCGTTTTTGCTCTTATTTTATTCCCGCTGATCTCCTGAGTATTTTGGTGTTTTGTTTCTTTATATCCACCATATGGTTCCAGAGATATGGGCCTTTTTATTTAGGGGCAGCATGGTGGCTCAGTGGTTAGCACTTCTACTGAGCATTACTGGGGTCCTGGATTCAACTCGCACCAAGATGAACATCTGCAAGGAGTTTGTATGTTCTCTCCGTGTTTGCGTAGGTTTGTTCCCACGCTTCAAATACATACTGATAGGGAATCTAGATTGTGAGCCCCAATGGGGACTGTGATGAAAATATGCGCTATGGAATTAATGGTGCTATATAAGTGAGCATAATAAATAATAATAGTGCACATTTTTATGTTCTTTGCCAAAGGGGCGATGCTCGTAATAGAGATCAGCCTAAAGGCACGCCTCCAGATAATCCAGTGAGCATCATATCTTTGGTAAAGAGCATGGCAATTAGCACTAAGTAAAAAGGTCCATAGCTCTAAAACCATATGATGGATTAAAAAAAAACAACAACAACAAAAGAATACTTCTGTGAGTATCGGGAATGAAATAAGAGGAAAAGCTGGTAACTTTTGACCGGATGACAGGTTTTCTTTAAATCCCTGCTCATTCTGGATTTAGGAGTCCTGTGGGTGGTCCTAATCAGTGATTGAGGCCTATCCTTAATGGGTGGAGACTGTCAATCACTGATTAGGACCGCCCACAGGACTCCTAAGCTGAGAAGAAAGGATTGTAATAAATGCAAGTTATACTAAATCTTTCCCCACAAACTTATAAATTAATCTGCTCTGCATCTCCTGATTTGTAACATGATGTCCATATATTGTACAACATTTCAAAGAGGAGAGGTTTCCTATAAATAACCGAGTACAAGAGTTTAATGTGTCATTTTCCATAATTAATCATGCCACCTGTGGTCTTAATACTCTTATATATAAGTACCCCTTTCCAGGTAGAAACATATACCGATGGGTGTTCACCAGAGGGTAGGGCAGTGCTAGGGGCACCTTATTAGTTACTACCCTCCAGGACCGGCACTTGTCGTGTCCCCTGCCTGCCATTGTGCAGTGAAGCTGTCTGCGGACACTGGCTAAATTTAGAGTGGGTAAGAGGCACACACCCAGGAGTACGGTGAGCCCCTGCCAACAGTGACTGTCTGTAGCATTACATACACTTTTTTTTCATGTTAACTCCTTGAGGCTCTGTGAGTGGATTAGTTTTACGGTGCTCAGTATTAGTTTTGTTCATCTGTTATAACTTCTGGTGAACTGGATAAGTGACTACCTGACTGACAGGCCGCAGTTTGTAAGGATGGGGGAGGTGTTATCTGGCAGTGTACGGAGCAGTGTTGGAGCCCCTCAGGGTACAGTGCTGTCACCCTTCCTCTTCTCATTGTATACAGCTGACTTTCAGTATAAATCCGACTTCTGTCACCTCCAAAAATTCTCAGATGACTCCGTGATTGTAGGGGGCATTGTGGTGGGCCGGGGGGAGGAGGAATATAGAAGGGTGGTTTCTGACTTTGTGGATTGGTGTCAGACTAACTGTCTAGAACTAAATGTAAAGAGAAACAAGGAGATGGTGGTGAGTTATAGAAGGAAAAAGGATAATTACTTACCGATTACCATTGCTGGCCAGGAGGTTGAGATGGTTGAGAGCTACAAATATTTGGGGTTCACCTTGACAGTAAACTTGATTGGAGGTGTCATACAGAGAAGGTTCACAAGAAGGGAATGAGCAGACTGTACTTTCTGCGGAAGCTCAGGTCGTTCAATGTGTGCAATAAAATGCTGCAGATGTTCTACCAGTCCGTGGTAGCAAGCGCCATCTTTTTTGCTATCATTTGCTGGGGCAGTAGTGTGCGAGTAGCTGACGCTAATAAGTTCAACAAACTTATCAAGAAGGCAAGCACAGCTGTTGGCCTCCATCTTGACTCTTTTGAGGAGGTATTGGAGGATAGGATTCGAAAGAAGTGCAGGGCTATAATGAACAATAATACGCACCACTATACGAGCTGTTCTTGAATCAGAAGAGCACATTTAGCAGCCGTCTAATCCTACTAAGGTGCAAGAAGGAGAAATTCAGGAAATCGTTTGTGCCTACCGCAATGGGGATGTATAACAATGCACTAAGGGTGAAAGATGGCTACGACCTAGGACTGGCGCACTAATGGAAATGATCAGAGATTTGCGTACCTTTGTTTGTTACGTATTGTGGTTAGTCATGTTCAAGATTTGCGTATAGTAACTACTCTATATAACGCTGTTTGTATTGTTTTGTTTGTAATGCTGTTGTGATACCATAATTTCCCTTGGGATCAATAAAGTGTATCGTATCATATAACTTGAGGGGATGACATGCTAAGAGTAATATGATCAAATGTCACATGTATATGATACATAAAACAAAGCACATCTCCCTCTGGAAGATAAACAGATTTAAAATATGGGAATTATCTGTATGTAGCATTTTCTTAGGAGAAAACTGAGTTCCAGCACTCGTTTTCAAAGATAAAAAAATCTGAATCCTTTATTCTCATTTCATAAAATCCAATATTGTAAAAATCTACACGCATTTCGGATCGATTTAATTACATATTTCTTAGACAGATAACGATAACATATCTTATCATGACTAAGAATTATTTAATATTATCGGTCTTAAACGCGTGTGGATTTTTTTAAATTATGATGGATTTTAATCTTATAAAATAAAGGATTCAATTTTTTTTCCTTTGAAGACGAGTGCTGGAACTTACTTTTTTCCTACCAATATAAGTATAATATGGCATCCATTATCCAGTTGGGATGCTTTGCGATGCAGTGCACCATCTACCAGACCATCACGTGGCATTTGTTTTTTATGTTTCAGTCTTCATTTTTCCCACGTATGCCGTTTTGTACATAGTTGAATATACACAAATTGAAATTTTCTTTAACCGGAAGATCTAAATACAGTTTCTCTAATCAGTCTGCCGCCCATCAATTGCTTATGTCAAAAGCTTTCCGAAGTGTTAAGCCCCCATACACAATATATAGCTGTCTGCTATACAAGCATTCATCTCTCCCGACTTCCCATACACAGGCTTGGCCGAGCGCGCCAGGATTCTCCATGTGAGAGCTGTTGTCAGACTCTTCTGTGGCCGCTTATCTACTGGAGAACAAAAGGATCAGCCATTGGTAATCTGACGTGCCGCATTCTTCTCCCTCTCTGAAGGACCTCATACACATCATCCGATCCCATCAATATCGACAGATTTGGCCGATGTTATGTGTATGTGCACATATAATCAGGATGCACTTGAGAGTGAGAGAAGAGCTCCCGAGAGCACAAGTATTATCTTATGATGGCCATTTTGTGGTATTGGAAGGCAATGCACCGGTGAAGGACAAGGATGTTGCAAAGCAGGATAACTAGGGGAAGATATGATGAATGATTCTTTGGTCACATTTTGGCGAGTGGGAAGAGCACAAGTTCATCAAAACAGGCTAAAGGGGAAGCTCATTGTTCGCGTCCCATATGGGGTACAAAAGAGCGAAGCAAAGCTCTGAATGACAAGCATTCAGGGGGCATCTCAGGGGAAGGCATGCAGAGGAAATGGAGAGAATCATTCATGGGGGCAATACCAACGGAGGGTCAGTTTTGACCAAGCTGTGCTCTTTCCCCCAATATGTGTACAAAGGAAGTCATATCTTGCTGTAATTAGAATTTTACATGACATCTTGATTATCTTTGGTTGGAACATTACATTCCAGTACTACAGAATATGGATCTGCCAGCTAGTTGGTATCATCGCTAATATTTGTCCTGCAATAAGGTGGCATTTACACTGGACAATTATCGGTAACGAGTATTCCTAGGACATTGTAAACACTCCGCCAATCACCCAAATAACGAACAAAAGGCTCATTCGTCATTAATAGTGTTGAGCATTCCGATACCGCAAGTATCGGGTATCGGCCGATATTCGCGTTATCGGAATTCCGATACTTAATTCCGATACTTTTTCCATATCGTATACCGGAATCGGAAGTTCCCATAATTCTTTGAGAGGCAATGTGATTTTAGTCAGCCAATGAGGAATCCTACGAAGTGTGGGCACATCCTGTAATGATGCGGTCATCTTAACTAATGGCATGGCTGTGATTGGCTGCTGAAATGATGTCAGAATGCACTATAAAAGGCGCCGCAGCCATTTTAGCGTCACTGTGCTGTGAACTCAGTTAGGGACAGAACGCTGCTGTGCTGACTCTGAGGGACAGTTAGATATTGCGATTTTGTGTACTACTGTGCTTGAGGCAGGCTAGTTTACCAACCGCTGTGTAAAGCTTCATTTTGCCAGTGTTGTTTTAACAGCTCTGTGCAAGGTGTGTGTGTGACAGTGCAGGTGACGCTGCAGTTTGCTCTGCATCCACCGCTGTTTGTAGGCATCTGCACGTGTCACTTTTTTTTTTTTTTTTTTTATTTTATTTAGTGGAATTGGTGCAGCTCCATTATATTAGAAAAAAATCAAATCTATTAGTGTGACGTGCTTCCATCCGTATACAATACATTGGTTGCAAACACTATAGAAGTACAGAAAGGAGCTTTTCACAGATTGTGGACAGTTGTGTTTCAGTGTTCACTTCAGTCTGTGTTTTTTACTTTTTTTAGTGCAGATCACGCTCCAGTTACATGTTCAAGCACTGCTGCTTGTACTCTGCTGAGCGTGTCTCAGTGGCTCATCCTTTTCATTTATCTCCAATTGGTTCTGCTACATTCCATTTAAAATAAATCTAATCTATTAGTGTGACGCGCTTCCATCCGTATACAATACATTGGTTGCAAACACTATAGAAGTACAGAAAGGAGCTTTTCACAGATTGTGGACAGTTGTGTTTCAGTGTTCACTTCAGTCTGTGTTTTTTACTTTTTTTAGTGCAGATCACGCTCCAGTTACATGTTCAAGCACTGCTGCTTGTACTCTGCTGAGCGTGTCTCAGTGGCTCATCCTTTTCATTTATCTCCAATTGGTTCTGCTACATTCCATTTAAAATAAATCTAATCTATTAGTGTGACGCGCTTCCATCCGTATACAATACATTGGTTGCAAACACTATAGAAGTACAGAAAGGAGCTTTTCACAGATTGTGGACAGTTGTGTTTCAGTGTTCACTTCAGTCTGTGTTTTTTACTTTTTTTAGTGCAGATCACGCTCCAGTTACATGTTCAAGCACTGCTGCTTGTACTCTGCTGAGCGTGTCTCAGTGGCTCATCCTTTTCATTTATCTCCAATTGGTTCTGCTACATTCCATTTAAAATAAATCTAATCTATTAGTGTGACGCGCTTCCATCCGTATACAATACATTGGTTGCAAACACTATAGAAGTACAGAAAGGAGCTTTTCACAGATTGTGGACAGTTGTGTTTCAGTGTTCACTTCAGTCTGTGTTTTTTACTTTTTTTAGTGCAGATCACGCTCCAGTTACATGTTCAAGCACTGCTGCTTGTACTCTGCTGAGCGTGTCTCAGTGGCTCATCCTTTTCATTTATCTCCAATTGGTTCTGCTACATTCCATTTAAAATAAATCTAATCTATTAGTGTGACGCGCTTCCATCCGTATACAATACATTGGTTGCAAACAATATAGAAGTACACAAACGGGCCTTTCACAGCTACTGAACATGGGTTTTTAATTTTTAACTAAAATATGTATTTTTTCAAATGACACAAATATAAGTAATGTTGAAGAGGAATAGTCCTACATCCATTGTTTGCACAATATTACAGGTTACATCATGTCCCTTAATCAACAATGTATTATTATATTTACTTGTATGCTTTTATTTAAAAGCCAAAACACAGAAGGATAACCTTCGCACTGCAGCTGTTGTCAAAGTTCAACCCACATTATCACTTCCAACATTGCAGCATTTGAGGCATGATGTGAGTTGGATTGGTCAAAGTTATGGAGTGAGAAGGTTCACCATCAGTACCCTATAGCATAAGTATGCTTTTGTGTTAGCATTTGTGTTAGACATGTGGATATCTGCCATAATATGTCACAATTATTTAGTTACAGATTTGTTACCAACACTAATCATTGAATGGTTTTAAATTTGACGTTTCACTTGTTTACAGCTTAGAAATAAGGGTGTAGCCTGATATCTATGTGTAGCACTAGCCACTTTAACATGTCATGTTTTTTTAAACATGTGTAGCTAGGAGCAGTAATTTTTGCCGGACACACAGCAGGGAACAGCAGGCGTTACTGAACCCCACTATCACTATAGCTTGTGTATTGGTCTGTGGACACGACACTTCTGAGCAGCAACTGGCAGTGTTGTAGCCCAGGGAGTATAGCTCAGGTGGTAGAAAGATGAACATAACAGGAGACATGGAAAACGTTGTCAACCAGTTAGTTAATCTGAAACCGGACAGGCAAATTCAGGCGAGATCCATGCCTATTCATTTTCAGAAAAGTAAGCCGTTCTACATTATCGTAGATAGTCGCATGCAACGGTCTGTTAGTACACCACCTGCAGCAGTAAAGACGCGCTCCGATAATACACTGCCAGCAGATCAAGCCAGCACCTCCAATGCATACTGGCTAAGCTCTGGCCATGTATCCAGCTTAGAGACACAAAACTTGAATGGGGAAGAGCCATCTGAGAGTACACTGAGAGGGCAAGACATGTAGTCTGTAACCATCTTACGGAAATGTTGCCTCCTGCTGACTGGAGCCGTCTCGGATGGTGTAGACATTGGTGGCGCTGCCACAAAACTTCGACACATTTGGAACATACTGTTCTTGCCCTGTGCAGAGGCGCTGCTTGTGCTCCCTCTTGTTGCAGAGCTGTCTCCACTGCCTCGACGCACAGAGCTGCTTTGTAAATCAGTAGCAGCAGCAGTGCTCTCGGCTGGAATGGAGAACATTATGGATTGCACCAGTGTGTCTTGGTACTTCCGCATTTTACGCTCCCGGTTCAACGGTGTGATGAGGCTTTGTAAGTTGTCCCGGTAGCGAGGGTCTAGGAGGGTGTACACCCAATAATCAGACGTGGTGTGAATGTGTTCGATGCGGCGGTCGTTTCTCAGCCACTGCAGCATGAAATCAACCATGTGCTGCAGACTCCCAACTGCCAAGAAACGTTGTCCCCTGCAAGAGGCGTCATCTCCGCCTGCTGTGCATCACCCCACCCTTGGTCTACATACTGACTAGAGCATTGTCTACCTCCCTCTGAGCGATGTCTTCCTCCTCCATTGACTCCTCCTCATCCTCCTCACAAAGTCCTTCAAATACATATAAATTTACAAAATTTAAAACTCAAAATTTAAAAACTTTGTATCATAATTCTGTAACATCAGTTTATGGAAACACAATAGCATTACAAAAGGATAGACAAAAAATGTACATTATGTGCTTTGTAAATACATTAAAAGTTTTAATGGTTATGAAAATATAGACAGCGACTCTGGAGGTTCAATTGTTGATACAGCATGGTACTTTGAAAGTCCTCCAGCCCTTTGTGAGGAACCACGTTGCGCTGACTGTCCAGAAGGTATGGAATTTGTGACTCCTCATCCTCCACCTCTTCCAAAACCTCATGCCTTAGTGCTTGCAGTGTTTTTTGAAGCAGGCAGATAAGGGGACAGTCAGGCTGACTAGTGCATCATCTGCACTCGCCATCCGCGTTGACTCATCAAACGCACGCAAAACGGGCAGATATCCTTCATAGAGTTATTCGCCACTCATTACACTGGCAGTGGCTGCCCATTCATTATAGGATCCAATTCTAATTACTGGTTCTCACCAACATAGCTCTCCACAGCGCAGCACCCCCCTACATCTCCTCCCTTATTTATATTTATCGCCTAACCGACTGCTGCACTCTGCAAACGACCTTCGACTAACCTCTGCACTAATCCGTACCTCCCACTCCCAACTCCAAGACTTCACCCGCGCTGCGCCAATCCTCTGGAATGCTCTACCCCAAGAAATTAGGACTATCCGCAATTTGGATGGTTTCAGGCGCTCCCTCAAAACACATTTGTTCACAGTGGCCTATCACATTCACTAATCAAAGTCATTCTATGTGTAATTCTGTGTGTGTAGCCCATTCACTATCTCCATGCATCCCTCACTTCCTTAAAATGGCTGGACCATCATTGTAAAAACACCATTGTATATAAACACCTGTACTTTGTATCTCCCACACCTCATTGTAGATTGTAAGCTTTCACCAGCAGGGCGGCTGATTTTGCTTTAATTATTGTATTGTTAACGTTGTTACTTATGACTCGTGTTTTGAAACTGTTAAACTGTAAAGCACTGCGGAATATTATGGCGCTATATAAATAAATAATATTATTATCTTATTATAGAGGCCCACTCAGTAGTGGTGAAGTGTGAACGCCGCAAATTGCGAGTTGACTGCGCCTGATGCAGCTGATACTCCATTACTGTTGGCTGCTGCTCACACAACCGCTCCAACATATGTAACGAGGAATTCCACCTGGTGGGTACGTCACATATAATGTGATTTTCATGAAGGTGAAATCTGCGTTGCAGAGCTGCAATCAGCGATCTGGCCATGCTGGAACGTCGCAAGTGAGCGCACTCTAGGCGGACCTTGTGCAGCAGTGCATCAAGATCCGGATAGTCCCTCAAAAAACTCTGCACGACCAAGTTGAGCACATATGACAGACATGGTATGTGAGTGAGGTTGCCAAGGCCCAGAGCTGACACCAGATTTCGGCCATTGTCACACACTACCAAGCCTGCCTGTAGATTCTCTTCCAAAAACCACACGTCGCTCTCCTGCTTTATGGCATTACAGAGCTCCTGCGCTGTGTGGCTAAGATTCCCCATGGAAATTAATTTCAGGATGGCCTGTTGACATTTGGACACGGCTGTGCTCATATCGGTCGCAACAGGTAAACGTTCACGGGTCCATGTGGAGGTAGACCGTGACGGCTCCTGCAGCGATGATTCTGAGGAACTGGAATAGGAGGAGGAATCAATGTGTACAGACTTGATTCCTGCAATCCTTGGAGTTGGCAGAACACGTACAGCGCCACTCGCAAGATCAGTACCCGCTGCACAACATTGACCCAATGGCAGTGAGGGAAAGGTATTGTCCCTGGCCATGGGTGTTAGAACCCTCTTGTTAGGTTTTGTTTCAGTTTGCTGGTCACATGACCTTTTTTCCCTATTTAGTCTGGCTCCGCCCTTCTGGCTTTGCTTGACTTCATTGTATTATCTACTGTTAAGCTAGCCGGGTGCTTAGGTGCCTTAATCTGTGAGTTTTGCTTGATGTTAGGATCACAAAGTATTTATTTTTCTGTTTAATTATCCATGCTACAATTTATGTTAGGAGGTGTCCACCTTTTCTCCCAGTCCCTAGATCTTGTAGGGATTACTCCCTCGCAACTATAGGTCTTCGTTCACACTAGATGAGGACTTTAGCGGGTCTGGTCGCAGGATCAGGTTCCCCGTTACATCGTAGGGATTCAGCTTAGTTGTATTGTAGGGACAGAATTCCCTTCTTTCCTTACTGGTTGTAGCAGATCATAACAATGGGTACTGGTCCACGCATCGGTGGTCAGGTGACCTTGCTACTGAGGGCTTTTAGTAGCGCATGTTTAATTTTTCCCTCAACATGCTTTTGCAGACCAGGGACGGCTTGCCTGCTGAAATGAAATCGGCTTGGCACATTGTATTGTGGGATTGACAATGATATTCAGTTACGGAAACTGTCTGTCTCCACCAGCCTGAATCACAGCATTTCAAGGGACAGGAGTTTTGCAATGCCAGCATTCAGAGCCTGTGCTCGTGCATGGTTTGCGGAGTATGGCCGTCTTTTATCCCATGCCTGTGCTACCGCTGGCTGTTTTGTGGCCTGGGAGTGTGAGGATGACAGGGAACTTGCTGCTGTGTGTGGAATAACAGTTTGTCTCTGGACAACAGTGGCCGAGGTTCTTCCATGGCGATCCTGTGAGGAAGCATAACCAGCTGTGTGTGAGCTCGATGAAGAGGCTTCAACACAACCTGAAGATGTAGGTGCTGCTGTAGGTTGGCCTACATCTCCAGTGTGTCTTTGTAACTCAACTACGTGCTTTGTCCGCACATGTTTCCACATATTTGTGGTATTGAGGTGACTGACACTTTTAGCTATTTTTAATTTTTGATTACACAGCTTGCATTTCACATAGCAAATATCATGTGCAAGTGTGTGAAAAAAGGACCACGCAGTGCAAGTCCTGGGAGCGCACGTTTTGACTTTTGGAAGACAACTGCTCCGAACAGGTGCCAAACTGGAGGCTACAGGCAACTGAGTCTGCAGCCTAACTCTCCCTCCTGTTTGTACCGTTGGGGCAATGTCTTCCTCTATCTTCCTTCTATCACTAACCATTTCTCTAGGCCTCTCCCAGCTTTCAACCAAAGTACTGGTTCTCACCCACAAAGCTCTCCACAGTGCAGCACCCCTCCTACATCTCCTCCCTCATTTCTATCTATCGGCCTAACCGACTGCTGCGCTCTGCAAACGACTTTCGACTAACCTCTGCACTAATACGTACCTCCCACTCCCGACTCCAAGACTTCTCCTGCTCTACGCCAATCCTCTGGAATGCTGTACCCCAAGAAATTAGGACTATCCACAATTTGCATGGTTTCAGGCGCTCCCTCAAAACACATTTGTTCAGAGCGGCCTATCACATTCACTAATCAAAGTCATTCTATGTATTCTGTGTAAGTGTGTGTGTGTCTCTAGCCCATTCACTATCTCCATCCCTCAGTCCCTTAAGATGGCTGGAACATCATTGTAAATGCACCATTGTATATAAACACCTATACTTTGTATCTCCCCCATCTCATTGTACATTGTAAGCTGTCACGAGCAGGGGCGACTTATTTAGCTTAAATTATTGTATTGTTAACGTTGTTACTTATGACTTGTGTTCTGAAACTGCTAAACTGTAAAGCGCTGCGGAATATGATGGCGCTATATAAATAAATATTATTATTATTCCTCTGAGCTGCTCCCACCACCTTCCTGTTCTTCATGCCATGTTGGTATTGGACCTCATCATCTCCACTACCCTCTTCCAACACCTGCTGTTGGGTGGTCTGGCCAGCACCATGCTCAACAGAAACTGGCACCTGGGTCTCATCATCATCATCAGATGCGTTCTGCGGTGTGCTGACCATCGGCACTGTCTCACCCGCCTCTTCAGATTCAGAGAGACACAGCTGTTGCGCATCACTGCATACTCCCTCTTCTTCACATTACAGAATGCTGCTTGGCTGGGCCCCTGTTTGCAAGCCAATAGATTCTGAGAACAGAAGCAGACACTCAGCTGGCTCCTGTACAGAACTCTCTGACTGCCTGGGCAATTTGCCAGGCGGTGAAGAGACAGATGGTTGCCCAACAGTGCTGTGGTCCTGAGAGGAGGTGGAAGCAATTGAAGTCGATGCATTGGCTGAGATCCAAACAACAACGGCTTCAATTTGTTCTTCCCGCAGCAGGGGGGTACTCCGAGCTCCTACAAAAGTGCGCATAAAGGAACGCTCACGGCCCGGGAAAACTGGTGGATGCTGTGTCACTGGGGGCCGCAGCAGCCACAGAATCCCCACGTCCTCTCCCTGAAGAAACTCCACGACCACGTGCCTTACTCCCTGCCTTCTTCATCTTGGTAGATTGATAAAGAAAGTCTGAAAAGTTATAAGGCCTAAGTGTGGTTATTCCGCAGAGACTGCAGTGAACACTGCACACAACTGTTCAGTAGGTGTGAAAGGCCCCTTTGTGTACTTCTATAGTGTTTGCAACCAATGTATTGTATACGGATGGAAGCGCGTCACACTAATAGATTTTATTTATTTGTAATAGAATGGAGCAGCAACAATTAGAGAAAAATTTCAAGGATGTGCCAGTGACACACGCTCAGCAGACTACAACCAGCAGTGGTTGAAGAACTAACTGGAGCGTGATCTGCACTCCAAAAAGGAAAACCTCAGACTACAGTGAACACTGCACACAACTGTTCACTACCCAACGCGTCTCAGCAGGAAGGCAGTCTGTGCGTCAAAACAAAGGCGCAAGCATACATCCACGTACCCTGTTTATAAAGCTATATAAAAAAAATTATGTAGTAGTGACGCACACTTTATTGAGGTACAGTATTACATCGCCATTCACCATCTGTGGCTATGCAGTCTCATCTATATATACCTTATCTATCCGTTGTCATGCTTGCAAGTCGACAGTCAGGCATAAATAGCAATTTTCACTATGCACTATGCACTTTTTAAAGGTTATGTTTGTTAATAAACATGATTATTGCCACATATTATGAGTATTACATGATGGAAATTGTATAATTTTGTATAAACTGTTTAGTGACATTATTCAGCAAATGTAACATTTTAGTAATGTCACAGATAACTTGTAATGCTGATGATGTTTTGAAGTCAGACATTCATTGTCTATACAATAAAAATGGTGTACATACTGTTACTTATCCATCATTAATGGATTCAGATATGTACTTGTATGCTTTTATGTACAACCGTATAGCAGATTCCTTAACTAATTTATTTTGTGGTTGCATTGCTGTTCAACATGTTAATGTATGTGTTTATGTTTGTCAATTCTTTATTTATCTAGATATTAGTTTAAATGAAATCATCATCTTATGGTAGTAAAGGTTATCTTTCTCTTGTTTGAAGTATAGACATTTAAAATTGACAGGTAACAAGGAAATTACTTGATCTAGTATTTAAACATCCTCCTTGACCCTGGGCTCCAACACCGCCAGTTGTTGCTCGGAAGTGCTGTTAGCACAGTCAACACTTGCTCCTGTGTTACTGGGGTTCAGTAACGTCAGCTGGTCCTCGGTTGTGCCATTGGCTCTTTTCCTTCTGCTGCCCCTCCGGGTTCCAGCACAGTCAGCTGGTCCTCGTTACTTGCATTGGCTCTTGTACCTTCTGCTACCCGTCCGGGTTCCAGTACCGTCAACTGTTCTCCGCAGTGCCTTTGGCCTAGGTGCCTCCATCTCGGTATCCGAGTTCCAGCAACGTCTGCTGGTCCTTGGTAGTGCTTTGGAGCACAGGTACCTCCTGCTTAGTAACCGTGTCCCAGTAACGTCAGCTGGTCCTCGGTTGTGCCATTGGCTCTTTTCCTTCTGCTGCCCCTCCGGGTTCCAGTACCGTCAACTGGTTCTCCGCAGTGCCTTTGGCCTAGGTGCCTCCATCTCGGTATCCGAGTTCCAGCAACGTCTGCTGGTCCTTGGTAGTGCTTTGGAGCACAGGTACCTCCTGCTTAGTAACCGTGTCCCAGTAACATCAGCTGGTACAAGATTGTGCTACAAATACAAGATACGGAACAAGAGACACAAGAACAATAAGCAGAAGATCTAAAAGCAGAAGAACATGAAGTATAAGACCAAAATGAAGAGCAAAATATATGCTCTAAATTCTAAGCAGAAGAAGACTAAGCAGTGTATGGGGTGAGTCCGTTCCTCCTCGTGGTGCCCCTGGAAAATGCCTGCTGCTGCAGGCTAAACTGAACACGGACAAATACTGTTGTAATTTAAATCTTTTGTGACAGCAAGAACGGAAGGATGAAAAATTCATACTTTGACAGATTACAAGTACAGGATTCTCTGTCACAAATAAGAATATGATGAAGAAGATGAAGCAGAATATGAATAAGAATAATAGTTTAATAAGAAGAATATGAGTAATGTTAACAAAGATGAATAGCAAGAAGTTTAAGAAGAAGATAAAGAAGGTGAAGATGAAGAATAATTTGATGAAAAAGATGATGCTGCAGAAGATTATGAAGGAGAAAGTGTGTGAAAAGTTAAAAAGGTGAAGATGAAGAGCAGGAAGTTGTGTAATATACATATTTGCCAAAATATAAAAAACGTTAACATTGTCAATTTCTTCGTCAATCCGAACATCTTTAAAAAAAAAAATATTTATGCTATTCCATTTGATTGGGTTAAACATCTATGCCTTTAATGTCTCCTCAACCTTCCCCAATACATTCTACATTACTCTTTCTTGTTTTCCTTCATGTACAATTAACCAACAAGGCAAGAATGGGTTTTTTTTAATTTCGATATTTTGTTCCCATAGACTTACATGGGACTTCCGGTATCGGTATCGGGTATCGCCGATATTTTAGTGATATCGGCGATACCATTCCGATTCCGATACTTTAGGATATCGGAAAGTATCGCTCAACTCTAGTCATTAACCTTGCTTAAAAATCAACAGTTTTGGTAGCACATCGTCCTCTGCTGCTGGGAAAAATAGTATGCTACGTGCACCGATCAATCAGGTTATACCGGTTGTTAAATAATTATCTTCTACATAGCCATGCTATAGTCGTTTAACATCATGGGTTGACTAGTCTACTTACACCCTAAGAAAATACTGGTGCTCTAAGTAGCTTTTGTAATATAAGTTACCATATACATTGCTATGTGCATATGATTAACACTTCTGAGGCTTTTGGCACAACCAACTGACCTTGAGCTTACTGATTAGACATCTACTTTTGGCTGTAGTTTTGAATCTCCATTTTTGTTATACATTTAATAATATACAGTATGGTACATCTAGATATTTCATATATTTTATATCTGTATGTCTTACAACTCTAAGTAGAAATGACAAATCCCTACTAGAACCAGTGGCACTAGTAGGCCTAACTATGCCACGATACAGGAGCAAGGAATAAATGACCACATAACTCGAAGTTGGGAAAGCTGGATGATATTGGGATTGTAATGGTGGGCTTTTTTCTCTCAATTCACCTCTCGCCGGCACAAAAATTCACATGTAGATGTATACATAAGTATTCACAGGATTTATATATATATATATATATATACATATGTATAGATATACTGTATATGGTGAAGTGCCACAATTCGGCTTTGTTCACATGAATGGGGTGAGTTGGAGTTCCAGACTCGTCATCCGTATGTGCAGTACTGTTCTTGGATAACTAATTAAGAGATGATGGCTTATGGATAAATGATTGGTTAAAAGTTCCAGATTAACCCCTTGAAGGTGAATGTATTTCCTTCTTGTGTAGAAATGTGATCGTTCCAACTCGGACACCCTGGAGGACTGTGAGATAGAAGAGTTCTGCACTCAGCTTATGCAACGGCCAGAGCTGGAGGAGATATTTCGCCGTTACTCTGGTGAGGACAGGGTACTTTCTGCCGAGGAGCTACAAGAATTCCTTCAGCATCAAGGAGAAGAGGCGACTCTGGGGAGGGCACAAAACATAATCCACAAATTTGAGCTGAATGAGAAAGGTAATGGTGATGTTTGTCCACATTTACAACAT
This sequence comes from Oophaga sylvatica, assembly GCA_033576555.1. Lineage (NCBI taxonomy): Eukaryota > Metazoa > Chordata > Amphibia > Anura > Dendrobatidae > Oophaga > Oophaga sylvatica. The sequence continues at coordinate 132,466,116 of JARQOD010000003.1, forward strand.
ACTAAACAATTTAGATATGGGGAAAGCATTCATTTATAGGAGTTATGGAGGGCTGCAGCTTATCTTAAATGGGTTGTCCTTTAAAAACAAGTTATCACCTATCCACAGTATAAGTGATAAAGTTTTGATTGGTGAGGTTTACGACCACTGGGACCTGCATTGATTGACAGAAAGGGGGGCTGTTATCCCTATTAGGGATTCATACTCACTGGAGACAAAAATGGACAATTGCAAGCCGATAAAAAATCGGATTGCAATCGGACCAATGTTATTCAATAGGGGACTTCTCATTTGCGATTTTTTTCTCAGCTGAAATCGGTCTGAGAAAAAAATCGCAGCATGCTGCGATTTGCAGTGATTTTGGCATGATAATCGCTGATGCAAGTCAAAGGATGCGATAAAAAATCGGACAGCACTCGCACCATGCGAGTGCTGTCCGATTTATACGCACCAGTGTCCTTTGAAAAGCCTGCAAATCATCCCCGGCTATTGTAAAATCACACTGACCGCTCACAAAACACTACATATATACACATAGAATACATATATATATATATATATATATACACATGTCATTGTGACACATATATATATATTTATAGTTCATACACTTCTACATACTATAATAGCCGTTAATTCAATTGCCGGCTTTTGTGAAATTACAGACCCGACATGAAATGACACATGGTTTACATACAGTTAACCATGTCATTTCATGTAGTTTGATATATGGTTTTCACTAACAATTACATGAGTGTATGTGTGCAAAATTTCATACATCTAGGGTTAATGAAAGGTGTAAATTCGTTGAAAAAAAATGCGTGGGCTCCCGCGCTATTTTCTCAAGCCAGACAGACAAAGCCAGCGAGTGGGGCAGGTAATAATAACACATGAAGAATAAATAATTTTAATGAAATAAACACACATTTTTTTGACCATCGTTTATTTAACTGGTAATCCTTGCGAAGACCTGGATCTCCTGTAATAAAGAAAAAATAATAAAACAACATTATTCTTACCTATCCGGTGCTCTGTGAAGCCCCACGCTGTAATCCTTCACAAAGGGTTAACTAGCTTTCATCCAAGCAGCACAGCTAATGCTTGCCGCTGAGCTGAAAGCCCCCGAATGAATGAGTTCCTCTCCCGGCGACAGGAGAGGAACTGATTACTGTGTGAAGCTTCATTGATTGCTTCCCACTGTAATAAGTTCACTTCAGGTCAGCCGGGACACCGCACAGCATCAGTGAGTCAGAGGGAGTCCCGGCTGACCTGAAGTGAACTTATTACAGTGGGAAGCAATCAATGAAGCTTCACACAGTAATCAGTTCCTCTCCTGTCGCCGGGAGAGGAACTCATTCATTCGGGGGCTTTCAGCTCAGCGGCAAGCATTAGCTGTGCTGCTTGGCTGAAAGCTAGTTAACCCTTTGTGAAGGATTACAGCGTGGGACCTCACAGAGCACCTGATACGTAAGAATAATGTTGTTTTATTATTTTTTCTTTATTACAGGAGATCCAGGGCTTCGCAAGGATTACCAGTTAAATAAACGATGGTCAAAAAAATATGTGTTTATTTCATTAAAATTATGTATTCTTCATGTGTGTGTTTTTTTTATTTCCTTCAATAGGATTAATAATTGAGAGTTGTCAAATTGACAACTCTCAATTATTAACCTGGCTTAAAGTTACCTTTCAATAGCAAGGTGGCTTTAACCCATTATTAACCCATTCGCCACCGCTACAGGGCAATGGGAATAGATCGCAAAGTGCCAGAAAGGGCGCAACTAATTATAGATTTGCCTTTTCTGGGGTGGCTGGGGCAGATGTTAGTAGCCAGGGGGCGCACAAAATAAATGCAGCCTCCCTAGGCTATTATTATCTGCCCCCACTCGCTGACTTTGTCTGTCTGGTTGAGAAAATAGCGCGGGAGCCCATGCATTTTTTTTCAACGAATTTACACCTTTAATTAACCCCTAGCTGTATGAAATTTTGCACACAGCCACTCATGTAATTGTTAGTGAAAACCATATATCAAACTACATGAAATGACATGGTTAACTGTATGTACACCATGTGTCATTTCATGTCGGGTCTGTAATTTCACAAAAGCCGGCAATTGAATTAGCGGCTATTATAGTATGTAGAAGTGTATGAAATATAATTATTTGCTTTTTGTGTAAATTTTTTTTTACAATGTGATTTTTACATGATTTTTCACATAGAGATAACTGCTCTATGAAAAACGTCATGGTAAAATCACATTGCATACAGATGGAAAACGGATGGTGCGATTAAATGTCGCATACAAATCGCATGACAATTGCATATATTCGGACCGTTTTTTCCATCCAGAAAACGGACCGTTTTTTTTTTCCACAAATGGGTATGAGCCCTTAGGCCTGGATCACACATGCGACAAAGTCGTCCGACACTAGCATGTGAAATCCCAGCTCTGGCGCCGGCACTCGGGAATGGAGCAAGCGGCTGCATAGAACTACATGCAGCCGCGCACTCCACTCCCGAGTGCCGGCGCCAGAGCTGGGATTTCACATGCGAGTGTCAGACGACTTCGTCGCATGTGTGATCCCAGCCTTAGAATGGAGCGCAGTACACATGCTCGACCACTGCTGCATTCATTCTGAGCACTGAATTTGTTTTTTTCTGGTATCCCTCATAGAATATACTTTAAATGGAGCAGCGATCAGTCATCTGACCTGCTGCTCCGTTCTGCAACAGGGGTTAAAAATTCCGTATCAGGAATAAAAATTGCCCGTTCTGACGATTGGTGCAAGCATTTAGACCCCTATGATCAGTGAATTATCACCTATTCTATGTAAAGGTGATAACTTGTTTTCACCGGCACACCCCTTCAATGCGATCTGAGTTGCAGTACCCGAGAATGGCCATTATACAATGTATGGCGCTGTGATGTTCTGACTTCATATGCTGTGCCCATCTGGCTGAGGTTGGATCTGCTAACAAATGATCAGTGAAGACTAAGGTATCAAAGACTAAGACTAAGCTATCAAATTCAAGTCCTGGACAAACTCCTTTAAATTATTTCTTTAGCAGGTCAAAGAATTAGCACCTGATCCAATTACATTGACGAATTAGTTCTAATCAGTAGTATTGTATGAGGCATATAGAATGATTCCTATATTTCAGTTTGTTTGCACACAGACCAATGTTAGCCTATGTGCTCATGCTCATAGAATATTATCCACATAGACAAGACTGCGTGGAAAAAAAACCACCATGTGCTGATCTGGTGTGATTTCCTCACCATACTAGTACATGTAAATACATAGATCTATAAATTAGCTATAAAAACATAAATCCAAATAAGTTAATCAAAATCAATTCTTTATTAATGCATAAATATATACAGTTAATTCCCAATAATAAATAGGTTAAATGGACCCCATAAGACAATAAAAAGTAACCCCCTGAAAAAAACAGGAAGTTCCTATTGATAATACCTTCTCACATAACATGATTAATCCACAATGGGGACCATCAGGTATAAATTATGTAATAAAAGCAAGAGCAATAAGGGAAGAGTCAGATGGCTGTACAACTTGAATGGGGAACACAATGCAATGCTGGGTCGGATCGGCGGCTCTCTGGACCCAAGTCCGATATCTTCATAGAAATACATACTGTAACGCTCGGGTTGGGAGAGCAGACGGCTAGTCCGTGCATTGCGTTGCTGACTCTTCCCTTAATAATATAAATTCCTGTATACATAAAAGGCAACATAACAAATGATAAACCTGAATTGGCCCAACGAATGTTTCGCTTCTTTGTCAGGAGGTCTGGAGCATGTAAATAGCAGGCAGCTCCTGCACCGAAATGCTATGCTACATGAAGTCCCACAAGAAGCCAGTCGTACAATCTTTGGATGTGATTTATGGTTCAAATAGTTTTTATTATAGCATTTATGTAATACAAAAGGCAACAAACAAGTTGCGTAAACAGTTACAGTGCAGTGCCTCTCTCGGCAATGAAATAAAGCAAGTACATCTAGAATACAAGACAACCTCCAGCACCGAATTATACAGTAATGTTTAGAAACATAGCATTCAGTAGTATTCCGGGCTCTGGTAAACTCGTAGAAACATTGTTCACAATACCCAGGTACTTTGCTTTAATAAACTTCAAGAACAGAATGAGAGCGGACAACATCCACCATCAAAGAAAAATATAGGAAGAAACTGAAAAGAGTAAAGAAAAGCAAAAGCCAAAGAAAAAGAAGAGAAGAGGAAGAAAAGACAATAGAAGAACAAAGATAGAGAAATGTCCGACCCTCGCCGATCCACCCGGCCACTCATTGCCCATATCCATCAGAAAGTCTATTCACCGCCACCTACTTCTACCCCTGAAAGCCTCAACAGCCCCGGGAAAGCCAATCCCGGAACTCCGGAGAGCCCCTAAATGCCACCCAATCACTCCACATTCACAAATAGGACTCAGACCTCCCTGCATCGACTGCCCTAAGCTCCTCCATGTAACGTACGTCGTCCATGAGTTCCACCCATTGGATTCTCGATGGTGGATGGACAGATCTCCAATTCCTGGGGATCAATTGACGGACCGCCTGCAGAAAGAAATGCAGGAGCCCTTTTTTAATGAGCTGCACCCTTCCCGGGATCATTGATAGAAGGGCCATTTCTAATGTGACTGAGACGAATCCCCCACTAAATTTAGAAAACAATAACCCCACCTCCCTCCAAATTGGGACTATCTTGGGCATTCCCACCAAATGTGGATGAAGGAGCCATAGCCACTGCCGCAGCGCCAGCACTCATCAGTACAAGTGGAGTACATCTTCGCCAGTCTAGAAGGGGTTCTGTACCAGCGAGACAACAGTTTGTAATTCGCCTCCTGAGCGCGGCCAGCTATTGTGCCCTTGTGAGTCATGTGGAAAGCTTTAGACCATAAGTCCGGCGAGAATGTTTTGCCCAACTCCCGTTCCCATCTACTCACAAATGGGGGCAAAGAGTCCCCTGTCTCTCCCGCAACCAAGAGGCGATACACCAAAGAAACATAATGGACAGGAACAGTCCCACCTGTACATAGCTGTTCAAAGTCTGTAAGTCGCAAACGTGGGCGAACCAGTGCCTCCAATGAGGAGGCATAACTACGCATCTGGAAGTATACCAACCACGCGCCTGCTGTACCAGCTCCCGTCACCAGGATGTCCCCAAAGCCAACGTAACCTGATTGCGTGTAAAAATTGCGCAGGGAAAAAACCCAGGTGTCAAAAACCGGCAGAGCAGGGAACCCCCTCGTCAAAGATGGGCAGGCAGCATTACCAACAAGGGGCGTCAAGGGACCAGGAACCGACACTAAACCGACCCCGGGCGCGAAGCCGTCCCATATAGTCAGCAATGTCCTCAAGATCAGGGACAAGTCTCCATCGCGATAGCGTGCCAATTTTGGCAGCCAAAATATGCCCTGTGCCGCTACTGGGCCGTTATGTCTCTTTATTTCTACCCATAGTTTTTCCTTCCCTCGATAAGTCAGGTCTAGGACTTTCTTGCAAACAGTGGCTCTATAATACAACAGAAAGTCTGGTAATCCGACCCCCCCATTCAGTTTTGGGCGGATCAAAATAGAATGCCGTATGCGCGGACGGGAGGACCCCCACACGAACCTCGAAGCTGCGCGCCGTAATCTATCAAAAAAGGGTCTAGGCACAACCAAAGGTATGGTCTGAAACAGGTAGAGAAGCCTGGGAAGGATATTCATCTTCAAAGCATTGACTCTGCCGAACCAAGACAATTGCAGTACGTTCCACTTCTTGAGATCCTCCTCAATCTGACGCAACAGAGCGCCATAATTAAGGTCAAATAATTTGAAAGTGTCCGATGCTATTTTCACCCCCAGATATGTGATTTGGATGTGATTTAAACACAAAGTTCAGTTGTTGTCTTAACTTAACCTAAAGGAGTGCGCTGCAACCATGTACACAACAAAATAGCTTGTCTTATAGGGAAAACTCCAGTCTAGAGGCAGAGCCTGTAATACATGGACAGAATGAGTCCACAGAGCATAGATAATCTACTTAAGATCTCAATCTTGTATTGATGACCTCTGCTAGCGACCCTTCAGCTACCTGAAATTTAGATGAAAACTTTTGTTATTATTTTTTAATAGCTCCTCTCCTATGACAGTCTGTATTCTTCTGTGGTGGGAGATAATTCAATTAACAACATCGTCCAATATATATGGTTTAAAACAGAAGTTTACACACACTATATAAAAGGACACATATGCAGATTTTTCTCAATTTCTGACATGGAATCAGAATAAACCTTTCCCTTTTAGGTCAATTAGGATTACCATAATTATTAATATTTGCCAAATGGCAAAATAATGAGAGAATGTTTTAAGGCATTTATATTACTTACTGCAAAGTCAAAAGTTTACATACATTTCATTAGTATTTGGTAACATTGTCCTTAAACTGATTGACTTACGTCAAACGATAGGGATATTCTTCCACAAGCTTCTCACAATAGTTGGTCAGAATTTGGGACCATTCCTCCTGACAAAACTTGTGTAACGGATCTAGATTTGTAGGTCGCCTTGCTTGCACCTGCCTTTTCAGCTTTGCCCATACATTTTCAATAGGATTGAGATCAGGGCTTTGTGATGGCCACTCCAAAACATTGACTTAGTTATCTTTTAGCCACTTTACCCTTTTGACAGTATACTTTGGGTCATTGTCCATTTGGAAGACCCATTTCCACCCAAGCTTTAACTTCTTTGCTGATGTCTTGAGATGTTGCTTCAGTATTGCTAGTATCTTATTTGCTCATGATGCCATCTATTTTGTAACGTGCACCAGTCCCTCCTGCAGCAAAACAACCCTACAACATGATTCTGCCTCCCCCGTGGTGTTCTTAGGCTTCCAAGCTTCTCCCTTTTTACTCCAAACGTAACGATGGCCATTATTCCCAAAAAGTTCAATTTTAGTTTCATCAGACCACAGGACATGTCTCCAAAAAGTAAGGTCTTTGTTCCTGTGTGCATTTGCAAACATTAATCTGGCTTTTTTATGTTTCTTTTGGAGTAATGGCTTCTTCCTGGCTTCCTGGCAGAGTGGCCTTTCAGCCCATTTTGATACAGTACTCATTTCACTGTGGATTTTGACACAATCTTACCAGCTTCCGCCATCATCTTCGCAAGGTCTTTTGCTTTTGTCCTTGGGTTGATATGCACGTCGGACCAAAGCACGTTTATCTCTGGGACACAGAACCCGTCTCCTTCCTGAGTGGTATGATGGCTGGACATTCCCATCTTGTTTGTACTTGCTTATAATTGTTTGTACAGATGAACGAGGCACCTTCAGGTATCTTGAAATTGTACCCAAGGATGAGACAGACTTGTGCAAGCCCACAATTCTCTTGCTGATATCTTGGTTAATTTCTTGAGACTTTCCCATGATGCTACACAAAGAAGCAGCGTGTTTCAGGTGTGCATTAAAATACATCCACAGGTGTGTCTCTAATTAACTCAGATGTTGCCATAAACCTGTCAGAAGCTTCCAAATACATGACATCATCATATGGGCAGTCCAGAATTGTTTAAAGACATAGTAATCTTAGTGTATGTAAACTTTTGACTTTGCAGTAAGTAATAAAAATACCTTAAAACATTCTCTCTCGCATTATTCTGGCATTTGGCAAATATTAATAATTATAGTAATCCTAATTGACCTAAAACGGGAAAGGTTTATTCTGATTTCATTTCATGAGGCTGTGGGAGAAATTAGCGCAAATAGGGTCTTATCCGATAGACTCAATGTAATCTTTATCAAATTATACTAATCTGTTGTATCCGTTGTTTGAGCATAGAGTGTAGGTATCAGCTGCAGCAGATCCACGAGTCAGCAAGTAACCGTTTGGCACAAATGTAGAACATGTATCAATACATGTGGTTACTTCCTGATAAAGTGCTTTTAACTTCGAAACGCGTCAAATAAAATACTATTCTTATATCAAATCCTACCTGGCTCTACATCTCAATCTTTTCAGCAGTGTGGAATTTTTCTACAGAAATCCTTCTACATTTATTCTCATTTCATGTCAGATATTGAGGAAAAACATGCAGATGTGTCTTTTTATATAGTGTATGTAAACTTCTGGTTTCAACTGTATATATTTATTGTTGAGATGAAGACAAACTCCTCCTAAATAAGTTTATTTTGCAATATATTTTCAAGTCTTTGTGGCTTAAAGTGCATGGCCACATGGAGATAACTGTGGTGTGATCATGCCAAGTTCGTACAGTCCTTTCTTAGATCTTTTATACTAGACAATGCCTAAACCTGCAGTCTTCACCAGCCATTGTGTAAGGATCTAGGACATATTTAGTTATCTAAACATGACCGTCTTATGGGTGAATGACTTATGAGCAGCTCAAGGCTTGTGTAGCCTCCGATGGTATCAGGTGAGAGCTGAAACTTGTGATTTTCAGTGTAATAAACCTGTTCTCCTTGATCAGCAAGTTCATAACATCAAACTCACATGTACACACCCAGAAGACAAGCCGTCAGGTCCAACTGACAGATCACATGCATCTTAATCATTGTATGACTCCATAAACACTGGGTGTAGTCATCTATGTACATATCTATCTAATCTATATACACCATGTTCCAAATTATTATGCAAATGATATTTTTCTCTGATTGTCCTAAGTGGGCTATGCAAATGACAGTCAGTCTAATAAAAGTCATCACTCGTTAGAGTATACATCAAATCTTATTGAAGAAACCTCACAATGATAACAGTATAATCTCCAAAACGAATAAAAACTCAAAATACACTGTTCCAAATTATTAGGCACAGTAGAATTTCTAAACATTTGATATGTTTTAAAGAACTGAAAATGCTCATTTGTGGAATTTGCAGCATTAGGAGGTCACATTTACTGAACAAAAAAGCTATTTAACTCCAAAACGTCCTAACAGGCCAAGTTACATGTTAACATAGGAACCCTTCTTTGATATCACCTTCACAATTCTTGCATCCATTGAACTTGTAAGTTTTTGGAGAGTTTCTGCTTGTATTTCTTTGCATGAAGTCAAAATAGACTCCCAGCGCTGCTGTTTTGATGTGAACTGCCTCCCACCCTCATAGATCTTTTGCTTGATGATACTCCAAAGGTTCTCTATAGGGTTGAGGTCAGGGGAATATGGTTGCCACACCATGAGTTTATCTCCTTTTATGCCCATAACAGCCAATAACTCAGAGGTATTCTTTGCAGCATGAGATGGTGCATTGTCATGCATGAAGATGTGTTGTGAACGCTCTGGATCTGACTTCTGAGTTTGGGCTCCCTCTGGTGGCTGCTGATAGTAATGAAGCTGCTTTGGCTAACAGAGGTCTATCAGCTGGCGGCGATGATTGGCAATCAGGTGTTGATGACAGGGGAGATATAAGTGAGCAACCTTCCCATGATCCTCGCCGGTGATTTGTTGCTTCCTGGTCTCTTTTGGAAGTCCGCTTGCTTCCTGCTTTGTCCTGCAACTTTCAGATAAGTTATTTGCTGTTTATTTCTGTGGCATTTGTTTTTTGTCTATCTCAGTTTTCTGCCCCTTTGGATTTGTACAGCCAGGTTCCCCTGCGGGGGCCTGCGCTGGACACTGTTTCTCATTTGCCACTGTTTATGTTTTTTCAGTTCCCTGTTATTTCAGTATCTGCTGATTTGCTACCAGTTACACCAGAGTTCTGATCTAGTGGGGGAGAGATCATGTGGTCTCAGTATTTTTGCATATCAGACGTGTTGGAGTTTTTCTTAGAGTTTTTGCTGGATTGTAGACAGTATTCTTTCCTGTCCTATTCTATCTATACAGTTTGGGCCCCAGCATTTGCTTGCTCTGTTTTCTGCCTGTGTTTGTATTTCATCTTGCCTCACCGCCAATATATGTTTGGGGGCTACCTATTCCTTTGGGGTCTACTCCGGGGCAGTTAGCTTTACCCTTTAGGCTTAGTTAACTCTCCGGCTGTGTCGAGGCGTCTAGGGCACCGTAGGCACGTCCCACGGCTACTTCTTTCATTTGCAGAGTAGGAAGTTAGGCTGGGTAAGAGGCCATTAAAAGACCGCTGATCGCCTACATAGAAGTCGATTGGCAGTTTTTTAATAGCCTGTTTACACCTTTTGACCACAATTCTTTGTTCACAGAACAATCATAAATACACTTAGGGCATCAGGTTACTAGCAGCATGTTCTGTTTATATATGTAAACATACAGGATGATGTGCTGCCAAGAATCAAAATCATTACACCCAACGTTTTTCAAATTTGTCAAGTGTTCGCCATTCTGTTTAGAAAAGCCAATAGTCAGGAACAAATGAATGTTCATTCTCCGATTATCAGACTTCCGTCAGACAGGTGTTGAGTTTTGGACCCCGTTTTCTGTATTTGGGTTGAGATGGGATCTTTTAAAGGGAACCTGTCATGTTGAAAATTACATTTGATCTGCATGCAAGATGTTATAGAGCAGGATGAGTTCATCAAATTGATGGACTTTATTTGGAGAAAAGTTTCAGAAGACCTTACATTGTATTAAGTGAAATCACTGATGTTTGCATGCTTATGAGTCCAGTGGGTAGTTCTATCCAGTGATTGACTGTCCTTCCTATAGGACCGCCCACTAGACTCAAGCATAGTAAGATCAGGAATTTAATTGAATAAAATACAAGTTATACCGAATCTTTTCCAACACACGTATATATTATTCTGCTCAGCTCTTCCTTTTCTCGTCCATGCTGTCCAACTTTTCAGGTTCACATCTAGTCTTTTGACTGGTTTGAGTACTTGTTCTCCAGTCTTTGTGCACACAGTAAATGAAGTAACTGAGTTAGGCTGAGGTATTATTAGATGTTACTTCTCCTCGACCAAGTATGTTCCAATGTTTGGATCTATCATTCACTCTCTTCTTTGTGGACTTTTTCCTCTTTAGCCAAGCAACATGGCCTGATGATGCAAGAAGGATTCATGATGTACCTTCTGTCAGCTGAGGGAGACATCTACAACCAGAAACATAGGAAAGTGTATCAGGACATGAGCCAGCCGCTGTGCCACTACTTCATCTCCTGCTCCCACAACACCTACCTGACCAACCACCAACTTGTGGGGGCAAGTAGCACCGAGTCCTATATTAGGTGAGGCAAATTTTCATGGGGGTTAGTACAAGTAACAGAGCAATCATACCGAATTCTATAAGGGGTATTGATATTGATGTACAATGGAGGTACCAAGGACAGCATCTGTTTGCGTGGGTTTCTTCTGGGTTCTCTGGTTTCCTCCCACACAAAGACATACTAATAGGGAATCTAGATTATGAGCCCCAATGGGGACAGTTATGATAATGTCTGTAAAGCGCTGTGGAATATGATAGTGCTATATATGAAAAGCATTATAAATAATAGTAATTAGGTACCTAATAAGTTGACATTTTGCTGTAACCATTCCATGTCAATAGAGCATGTCACTACAGTATAAAAATATAATTGGAGACGTCAATTTAATCATACACTTCAAGGGGAAATAACAGGGGAATGGCTTATTGCTGAGTTTTAAGGAAACATGGCTCCGCAGTATGGAATGAAATTATTAGACAACTACTTGATATTTCCATCAAAACAGCTCAAAATGTCATAATCTATATAATACACTACAAGTCAATCAGGTTATAAATTTTATTGAAGTTCCTTTATTGATCTAGTGCCTTACTATGAGATTTTTAAGATCATTTCATTTCTTAAAGATCTTTCCTTGTTACATAAACCTGACCTAAATCTGGAACAGCTGGATTCTGTATATTGTGAAGTCTACAGGGGAGCAGTCTATCTCTGATGTCTAACTATTAGCAGGCATGTTACGAAACGCAGAAAATTGCCTTGGCAGCTCCCCCAATCTCCACCCTATTATGGGCAGTTTGTGGTCACAGTGGTGGCATTCCCAGAGGACCATTGCTTCAGTCTTATAAAATGTACATTATAACTACTAGTGATGAGCGAGTATACTCGTTGCTCGGGTTTTCCCCGAACACGCTCGGGTGGTCTCCGAATATTTGGAAGTGCTCAGAGATTTAGTTTCTGTTGCCGCAGCTGCATGATTTGCGGCTTTTTGACTGCCTGAATACATGTGGGAATTCCCTAACAAACAGGCAATCCCCACATGTATTCAGGCTGTCAAGTAGCCGCAAATCATGCAGCTGCGGCAACAGAAACAAGATCTCCGAGCACTTCCAAATATTCGGAGACCACCCGAGCGTGTTCGGGTAAAACCCGAGCAACGAGTATACTCGCTCATCACTAATAACTACAGGGAACATAACCGCAATGTTGGATAAATTAAGATGCTTCCAGATAGCTGACAAGGGCAAAGGAAAATGTGATTTTCTCCACAAAAATTTTACCAAATTTAGGTCCAAAGATTATCCATGTGCTGATTTATATAAACTACTGTGAGCCCTGAACAGAAGAGATTCATGGTAGTTTATAGACTAGCATTTGTTTTAATCAAACCTAATATTTATTGTCCATTTTCACTGCACAATAATCTTGCAGTCCAAACAGGCTGCTGATCACCCGATCAAAATGCTTCTTCGTCGGGTGAAATGGTCTTTAGCATTGCACAAAAGGTGATTGTGCTCGGTATCACACCATCCCGTGTAAATAGGGCTCATGCTACCGAGCACAATGGCAGCCTGTGTGCACTGACCGATCTATTGCCTGTGTAATCAGGCAATAAAATGATCGCCAAACAAGTTACTGATCGGCGGTCTTTTACTAATTTGATGCATTACTAGACAGATTTATTTATTGTCTGGGACAGAATTATTTTATCAGCAATCAACAGATGACAATTACAAGAGGGACTTAAAAAAGGCTTTAAATAAATGGTTTAGCTTTTTTTAGATGTAAAAACACACAAAAATTGAGCTTGGTTAAAGTTGGTATACATGCAGCATATAAACGCATGTACACTTTGGCCATAAAACATTGAAAAAACCTACAAGAAGCAAAATAAACAAAGACCCTGCTATAATTAAATAAGTAAAAAGCAAAAGGGCATTTAAATAACACAGAGTTCTTGGTAATACTGTTTTTGATCAAAAATAGTATGAAATCCATCTCACCATTGTCAAGGTGACCCTGATCGAGATGGTCCTACACTGTCTAATATTAAAAACCTTATCATGTGTCAAAGTTGATCTCAGTGTGTGAATAAGGGCAAACAAAAGAACCAGTCCTGACCTGAGGACACCAGTCTGGGGAAGCTTTTAAAAGTAATTTACAGCTCAACAGGGTGAGGCCACACCCCGAATGGCAGAGAATGCAAAAATACAAAGAAAAAACACACACAAAAATTGAGCTTGGTTAAAGTTGGCATACATGCAACATATAAACGTATGTTCACTTTGGCCATAAAACATTGAAAAAACCTACAAAAAGCAAAATAAACAAAAACCGTACTATTACTAAATAAGTAAAAAGCAAAAGTGCATTTAAATAACACAGGGTTCTTAGTAATACTGTTTTTGATCAAAAATAGAATGAAATTCATCTCACCGTCGTCAAGGTGACCCTGATCGATACGGTCCTACACTGGGTTTTTGTTTATTTTGCTTCTTGTAGGTTTTTTCAATTTTTTTAAATGTATAAAAAAAACAAAAAAAAAGCTATAAAAGTTTACACAACACCAGGTCCATAAAATGAAGCCCTCAAGCAGCAACACTGATGGAAAAATTAAGGCCTCATTAAAACGTAAGAGTAATTTTGACTCATGATTCAAAAACGTATATGTCCCCGTAATTTTTTGATGACCACTCAGTCGACAAAAAAAACACATACATGCGCACAGCCCCATAGACTACTGTATAATGAGTACTGGTTCTATACGTGAAGAACACAGGTAGAACACATAATGTCTAAGTTATAGATCTAGGAAAGATGTGTATCTTCGTACCGTGTTAGCCTAATAGACTAATACAAAATCTGAAGAATCACATATTTATACACAAGAGGACACAGGAATAATGCAACAGTTCTGCTTCACGTCACTTGTCTTATCTATTGCATTATTCCTGTGTCCTCTTGTGTATAAATATGTGATTCTTCAGATGTTGTATTAGTCTATGCCTGATGAAGAGACCTGAGTAGTCTCGAAA
>JARQOD010000003.1:132480403-132559833 GCA_033576555.1 Oophaga sylvatica
TTGGAGCGGGGCAAGCCCCCGGGGGACGAAAAAAATTTCCCCCTGCATACGGACAAGGTAGGCCACCAAAAGGACCGGCTAACCCAAGTCTCTGGTCCCAAAAATTCCCGGGATGACCGGCCAGCGGGGAACAATGAATCTCAGAATCACACTTTTTTTCCCATGGCCCGGGACAAACAATTTCCCAACAGGGCAGCGCTGGGCTTATCCTCCTGCCCACCCCTCCAGAGCCAGTCTCAAATTGGGCGAGAGGGCGGAAAGAACTAAAACCCTCTTTCAAAATAACAGAAGGATCAGATAACTCAGGAGAGTCCGCCAGGAAACTCCTCGAGAGGGCATCCGCCTTAAAACATTCTTAGTGCCAGGAAGAATGAAACCACAAAATTAAAACGTGTGTGAAAAAAAAGGGCCACCTGGCCTGTCTAGGATTAAGTCGCTTGGCAGTTTCCCAGATAAACGGATTCTTATGGTCCGTAAGGACCACCACCTGATGTTTGGCTCCCTCCAGCCAATGTCTCCACTCTTCAAAAGCCCACTTCATGGCCAATAACTCCCGATTACCCACGTCATAATTACGTTCAGTAGGAGAAAATTTTCGAGAGAAAAAGGCACAAGGGTTACTTTTAGAGGTCTCTGGATCTCTTTGGGACAAAACGGCACCTGCCCCAATTTCAGAGGCATCAACCTCCACCTGAAATGGTAGAGAAACATCAGGCTGCCGTAGAACAGGAGCAGAAGTGAATCTCTGCTTAAGTTCCTGAAATGCAGAGACTGCCTCAGGAGGCCAATTCACCACATCAGAACCCTTTTTGGTCAAATCAGTTAAAGGTTTAACAATAACCGAGAAATTACCAATAAATTTACGATAAAAATTGGCAAAACCCACAAATCTTTGAAGAGCCTTTAATGAAGTAGGTTGGACCCAATCACAGATGGCCTGAACCTTGACCGGGTCCATTTCAATAACAGATGGGGACAAAATTAATCCCAAAAATGAGATCCTCTGTACGCCAAAAAGACACTTTGATCCCTTCACATACAGAGCATTCTCTCTCAAAATCTGGAATACAGTTCGAACATGTTTCACATGAGAGTCCCAGTCATTGGAAAAAATCAAGATATCATCCAAATAAACAATCAGAAATTTATCCACAAAATCCCTGAAAATGTCATTCATGAAGGACTGGAAGACGGAAGGAGCATTAGTGAGCCCAAAGGGCATCACAAGGTACTCAAAATGCCCCTCAGGGGTATTAAATGCCGTCTTCCATTCATCCCCGTGCTTAATGCGAATAAGGTTATATGCCCCCCTGAGGTCAAGCTTGGTAAACCAAGTAGCATTTTTCACCCTGGAAAACAGGTCAGAAATCAAGGGTAACGGATATTGATATTTCACAGTAATATTGTTCAAAAGACGAAAATCAATACACGGCCTTAATGAACCATCCTTTTTGGCCACAAAGAAAAAACCGGCACCTAAGGGTGAAGAGGATGGTCTGATATGACCCTTCTCCAATGACTCCTTGATATAAGACCGCATAGCGTCATGTTCAGGTACAGACAAGTTAAAAAGGCGACCTTTAGGGAATTTACTACCAGGCACTAATTCAATAGCGCAGTCATAGCTCCTATGGGGAGGCAAGGATGCAGATTTACTTTCGCTAAACACATCAGAAAAATCAATCAAAAAGTCAGGAACATCCTGAACCTGGGGGGAGGCAGAAAAAACAGGAGTGTTGGTATTAACACATTGGCAGCCCCAACTGGTTACAGACACAGTTTTCCAATCCAAAACAGGATTATGAGACTGCAACCAAGGGAAACCCAGTATGATAATATCATGCAGATTATACAGAACCAAAAATTTGCAGCACTCCTGATGATCAGGTTCAACCCTCATTATCACCTGAGTAGAGAACTGAGGTTTATTCTCAGCCAAAGGGGTAGAATCGATCCCCAGTAGGGGAATAGACTTCTGTAGGGGTATCAAGGGAAACCCACAACGTTTAGCAAAATCATAATCCATCAGGTTAATAGCTGCTCCAGAATCAACGAAAGCCTGAGCAGAAAATGAGGACAGAGAGCATATCAGAGTGACAGTTAATAAAAACTTAGTCTGAACACTACCCAAGACAACTGAGCGTGCAAAACGTCTTCCCCGCTTAGGGCAGACTGAAATAGCATGAGAGGCATTACCACAGTAGAAACATAACCCATTGCGCTTTCGAAACTCATGACGCTGTGCCCCAGACACCACTCTATCACACTGAATGGATTCAGAAGCAGGTTCACAAGGCAACACTATTCCACGCATACTTCTCCGCTCACGCAAACGTCTGTCAATTTGAATCGCTAATGACATAGAATCATTGAGACCAGAGGGGACAGGGAATCCCACCATAACATCCTTTACATTATCTGACAGACCCTTCCGAAAAAGGGCCGCCAAAGCGTCGTCATTCCACTTGGTCAGGACTGCCCACCTACGGAATCTCTGACAGTATAACTCAGCGTCATCAAGCCCCTGATTTAATGCCAACAAGGCTTTTTCAGCTTGATCAGTGACATTAGGCTCATCGTACAATAACCCCAAAGCCTGAAAAAATGCATCAACATCACTCAAAACAGGATTCCCAGGTGTCAGGGAAAAAGCCCAATCCTGAGGATCGCCGCGCAGGAGAGAGATGACAATTTGAACCTGCTGCGCTGCGTTCCCTGAGGACTTAGATTTTAAGGCAAAAAACAATTTACAATTATTTTTGAAATTCTGAAACTTAGCTCGATCCCCCAAAAACAAATCTGGCATGGGAATCCTAGGTTCCACAACAGGCAACCTAGCAAGATATGCAGCAATACTCTGAACCTCAGTGGCAAGCTGATCCACACGGCCAGACAACTGTGCAAACTCCATTGAGAGAAAAAATCCTCCCCAGCACCCAGAGATACAGAGGGGAAAAAAAAAAAAAATGCAACAAACAGAAAAATATCTCTGACAACTCTGACAACCGTTTTTTCTTTCACAATATTTTTCCCTTCTGTGAGTACCATACAACTATAAATTTTAGGCCGGTGATACTGTTATGTTTCGGTAACTGAGGAGTGCAGGTAAAAAAGGCAATACACCAGAGCAGTTGGAATCTATGAGATTGCAGTACCCTGACTAACCACCACAACTAGAGGCAGCCGTGGAGCGTTCCTACGTTGGTCCTAGACGCCTCGTCACAGCCTGAGAAACTAACTACACCTAAAGATAGAAATAGGAAAGCTATCTGCCCCGGAGCAGATCCCCAAAGAACATAGAAAGCCCCCAAACATGTAATGGCTGTTAGACAAGAAGAAATACTGACACAGACAGAAAATAGTATGAGCAAACGTTGGGGCCCAAACTAACTAAATAGAAAAGGATAGGAAGGGTACTTACTGCAATCCCAAAAAACCCTGCAAAGCACCAACTCTACTAATTTCAAAAACACCTGAGATCACACGACCTCTACCACCTAAATTAGTTCTCTGGTGTAACAAAATCAAAACAGCAGCCACTGAAGAAACTGGAAAAAGCAAAAGTACAAACATCAGTGGCTGAACTTAACTGAGAGGGCAAAAGCCCCCGGAGGGGACCCTGAAGGCCCCCACAGAAGTGCAGGACAAAATGCAAAAATAAAGCACAAAAACAAAAAGAAGAAAATGTCTTATCTGTTAGCAGGAGATGCAGACACGACACAGCAGGCTACAAGGGAAACAGGAATCATGGAGTGAGACCAGAACAATTGATCACCGGCAACCCTGATGGGAAGGCGACTCCCTTATATAAGACCAGTCAGTAACACCTGATTCCCACTCCTCACAATCTTCACTGGACAGTCCAGTACCGCTTGTAACCACCAGAGGGAGCCTCTGCTCAGAACTCATTTCAAGTCCATTCACAACAAAAATCTGTTTCAGGTAGAAGACCCTCAAAATACAAGAAGGCAAAAAAAGAAAAAAAAAAAAAAAAAAAAAAGGTTTAACCTCCATAGGAGAAAAGGTTTCTTTAGCTTGAGAACTACCGTATTAATCTGGAATAATGTACCTCGGGTTTCTAACAAAGACTTAAGATACGTGTTTTCTTCTAAAAAGAGAACTATGGAAATGCATAAAATTCTTGTTCTGAACGTTAATCAGGAGGGAAAAGTGTTCTCTTTTAGGGTAGATTGCTTCATGTATTCTGCACACAGCTACACACCTTTACCCTTTCCCAGCCCTGAGTTGAACTTGATGAATGACTCGGCAATATGATACGATACTTCTGTACGGTTAAAGCAATACCAAAGAAATAACCAAGTTAAAAGAGCATTTTGTAAAATCCCTTTCATTGACGGATTCAGGAAACCATGGTCGGCTCCGCCTCAGAAGGTACGCTGCCTACTGGAACAAAGCTGATCAGTATGGCCGGGGTCAGACATGCGAGAAACTCGCACGAGTCTCGCATGTCCACACCCAGCACTGCCACCGGCACCGGAGCGTGCGGCTGCATAGAAATACATGCATCCGCACGCTCCGGTCCCAAGTGACGGGTGTGGACATGCGAGATTCGTGCGAGTTTCTCGCATGTCTGACCCCGGCCTATAGTTCAGTGTCCAGAAGGAGGCAGATACGGGTCAGGATCAGCCGCATACACCCAAGGTTTCCTACATTCACTAATGAAGAACCAGCAAAAATATGTTTTAAGGCCGTTTTCGAAGACTTGTAACTTTTTATTTTTCTGGCAATACAGCTACGTGAGGACTTGTTTTAAATGCTTTTCGAGCAGGTGTTTTTATTGATAATTCCAGATACATATAAATATTTGGATCGCTTTTTGTAGTATTTTTTAATGTATTAAGATAGATGCAGTGACTGAAAACACCATTTCTAGCATTCCCCTCCCCCTGCTTTCTTTACGAATTTTATCTTAAGGTGTACAGAACGGTAATTTTAAAATTGATAGATTTTTACAAAAGCAGAGATCACAAATATGTTTATTTTAAAACTAGAAAAATGGTAGACTGAAATTTTTACATTTTCTAAATTTGTTTTTATTTTTTAGTTCCATTAGGGGACTTGAACCTGTGACTCTTTCATGGCTTTTTATACACTGCAGTATCTATTGCAGAATATTTTGTAATTGACGGGTTGGGCTTCACAGAAGTACCAAGATACCCGCGATAACAGCCTGCAGCGGTTCCCTGGTGCCATGGTAACTCAGCAGTATCCCACGTGTGGCGCCCACTGTGGATATAGGGGCATGTCCATTTACACAAATGCATTAAAATGGGATCTGTCATGCAGAATTTTTTTAGCCATTGCCAGCTAATACACCTTTAGTGGAATGTGGCTGATCTTTAGACACTCAAAAGACAAAAAAAACCTGACTGGCACATCCAGACTAATGTGAACTAGGTGCAAACCAAGGGGAGCTACCCCCATGTAAAACATACAAGAAAAGGCTGCACTCTATCATACTAAAGCATGACAATATGGAATACATGATATTTTGAATGGCAATATGGCTTTGGAGTATAAGGAAAAATTTGAGACGCTTAGTATAAACATTTGGCCAAATATTAAAAGCCCACCAACCATCGTCAAGGTGGTCTCAATACTGGTGAGTCCCTGACCTAATGTGAACATACCTCTATTAGGCTGATAACTGAATTTCTGGGTGAATATGCACCTCTATCAGTAATGTCTGCATTTATGGGTAAAGTAGGGACCTAGTGTAATTAACCCCTTAATGTCCAATGACGTGCACAGTCCGTCATGGCAAGGTGTCAGTTCCGGCACCAGGACGGACTGTGCACGTCATCCCTTTGATCTACCACTGCGTGTAAACACGCAGTGGTAGATCAATGCCGACAGCTGTCACAAACAGCTGACAGGCACGGCACGTGGTGCGGGACCTTTGCCGTCGGTCCCCGCACCTACAGCGCTGTGCTTGGTCAGTCAATCTGACTGACCAAACACAGCAGCGATCGCGCAGGAGAGGCTGAAATTTCAGCTTCTCCAGCGCGATCAGTGCAGGAGCCGGCGCTGCAGTGAACCTCCGGGTCATCTAGCTAAGGAAAGCTGCTGTGATCATGCTCACAGCAGCTTTCATCATAGGTACAATGCATTGCAATGCATTGTAACTGCAATAAAAAGTAAAAAAAAGTGAAAGTCCCATAAAGGGACAAGTTAAAAAAAATCATTTAAAAAAAAAAAAAAAAAAAATTGTAAAAAAAATATTAAAAAATAATTTTAAAAAAATCCCCTAAAAAATACACATTTTTAAGTAATAAAAAAAATAAAAAACAAAAAAAAATACACGTTTGGTATCGCCACGTCCGTAAAAATCCCATCTATAAAAGCGTAACCCTAGTTAACCCCTTCAGTGAAAGCCGAAAAAAAAAAAAAAAACACCAAAAAGTAGTAAATTATACTTTTTCCAAGCGGTATCATCATACCGCTTGGAAAAAGTGCAATAACACGCGATCAAAAAGTCAGACATAAATAATCATGGTACCGCTGAAAACGTCATCTTGTCCCGCAAAAAACAAGCCGCTATACAGCATCATCAGCGAAAAAATAAAAAAGTTATAGCTCGCGGAATAAACTGATGCAAAAATAATTATTTTTTCTATAAAATTTTTTATTGTGTAAAAAACGCCAAAACATAAAAAAATATATAAATGAGGTATCGCTGTAATCGTAGTGACCAGAAGAATAAAGCTGCTTTATCAATTTTACCACACACGGAACGGAGGGAAAAAAAAAAAAAAAACAATTCCTGAATTGCTGGTTTTTGTTCATTCTGCTTCCACAAAAATCGGAATAGGAAGCGATCAAAAAACGTTATGTGCCCGAATATGGTACCAATAAAAACGTCAGCTCGTCCCGCAAAAAATAAGCCCACAGATAACTCTGTCAGCCGAAATATGGAAAAAATTATAGCTCTCAAAATACGGCGATGCAAAAATTTCTTACAAAAAATTATTCCAAAAAAAAAGAAGCATCTTTTAGTGTGTGACAGAAGCTAAACATGAAAAAAGGATGTAAATCTAGTATCGCTGTAATCGCACCGATCCGAGGAATAAAGTCGCCTAATCACTAATACCGCACGAGGAACGGCGCAAAAAAGAAAAACAATTCTTCACCTTTTGTGGATTTGTTCATTGTGCCTCCCAAAGATCGCAGTAAGGCGATCACAGTGGTTCCCCCCCACATATGGGATATCAGCGTACTCAGGACAAAATGCACATCAACTTTTGGGGCCCTATTTCTCCTGTTACCCTTATAAAAAAGGAGATTTTTGTGTACTCACCGTAAAATCCTTTTCTCCGAGACGCTCATTGGGGGACACACAGACCGTGGGTGTTATGCGGCTGCCACTAGGAGGACACTAAGCAATACAAGCACAAAAGATTAACTCCTCCTCCTGCAGTATACACCCTCTGTTGGCTCATTCCTGAACCAGTTCGGTGCCAAAGCAGTAGGAGCTCATAACAGAGTGCAATATGCCAACAATTCAAATGAACAACGAGGCTACAAGTTAAACCAGGGTGGGAGCTGTGTCCCCCAATGAGCGTCTCGGAGAAAAGGATTTTACGGTGAGTGCACAAAAATCTCCTTTTCTCCTTCGCCTCATTGGGGGACACACAGACCGTGGGACGTCCCAAAGCAGTCCCTGGGTGGGAACTCATCAACAGATGAAGCCTCGTGAACCTCATGCATATAACGCTTAACTAGTCAACAGACAACTTACAGATGCGCAACAGCTGATTGCAGAATCTGTCTGCCAAGAGCCGCATCTGAAGAAACTTGAGCATGAATTTGGTAATGTTTGACGAAAGTATGAAGACTGGACCAAGTCGCAGCCTTGCACACTTGCTGTGCCGAAGCCTGGTGCCGAATGGCCCAGGAGGCCCCCACAGAACGAGTGGAGTGTGCCTTAATCCCAGCCGGGATAGGCTGACCTTTAACACGGTACGCCTCTTGGATCGCCGAGCGAATCCATCTGGCTAACGTGGCCTTGGAAGCAGGAAGACCCTGTCTGCGTCCTTCCAGAAGCACAAACAGAGCGTCCGATTTTCGGAAAGGTGCCGTTCTCGAAATGTACCTTCGGAGAGACCTCACCAAGTCTAAAGTGTGAAGGGCTTTTTCAGTACGGTGAATTGGTGCCGGACAGAATGAAGGCAAAAAACTATCTCCTCATTGATATGAAAAGCCGAAACGACTTTTGGTGTGAAAGACGGAGAAGTCCTAAGGACTACCTTGTCCTGGTGAAAAATGAGGAAAGGAGGTTTACAAGATAAGGCTGCCAATTCTGATACTCGTCTGATAGAGGTAATCGCCACTAGGAAGACCACCTTCCAGGAAAGAAGCGATAAGGACACTTCCGACAAAGGTTCGAAGGGGGAGTCCTGTAAGTCACTGAGGACCAAATTAAGATCCCAAGGCTCCAAAGGCCTCTTGTAAGGTGGAACAAGATGAGACACTCCCTGAATAAAAGTCTTGACCTGAGACTTAGATGCGATCCGTCGTTGGAAGAGGACGGACAAGGCAGAAATCTGGCCCTTGAGGGAAGAAAGGGCTAATCCCGAATCCATTCCTGCTTGAAGAAATTCCAGGATGAAAGGGATAGAGAAAACCAAAGGGAACGACCTGTGTTCTCACACCAGGAAAGGAATGTCTTCCAGACACGATGATAAATGCGGGCGGAAGCCGGCTTCCTGGCATTGACCATTGTTGAGACGACTTTTTGAGAAAAACCAGCCTGACTTAAGATCCAGGCTTCAATGGCCATACCGTCAAATTCAGCGCTTTTGAATTGCGATGGTAAACTGGACCCTGTGAAAGAAGGTCCGACAATCTGGTAATCTCCAGGGAAAGTCTGCGACCAGACGCACTAGTTCCGCATACCACGGACGGCTAGGCCAGTCCGGAGCGACTAGAATGAGAGGAACGCCTTCCGCCTTGATCTTCCGAATCACCCTGAGGATTAACGGAAGAGGCGGAAAAATGTAAGGAAGACGAAAATGACTCCAAGGGAGGACTAACGCATCCGAGCCGACGGCTAGTGGATCGCGAGAGCGACTTATAAAAGTCTGAACTTTGGCATTCAGTCTGGATGCCATGAGGTCTACATCCGGCATGCCCCATCGCTGGCAAATGAGATGGAACACTTCCGGGTGCAGGGACCATTCTCCTGAGTCTAGGCCCTGGCGACTGAGGAAGTCGGCCTCCCAGTTCTCCACTCCTGGAATGTGGACCGCGGAGATGGGCGAGCGGTTTTTCTCGGCCCAGCGCAGAATGTGCGATACCTCGAGCATCGCTGCTCTGCTCCGAGTGCCCCCCTGACGGTCTATGTACGCCACGGCCGTGGCGTTGTCTGACTGAATCCTGATGGGACGACCGGCCAGGAGATGATGGAAGCGCACGAGAGCTAACTTGATAGCTCTGATCTCTAGGATGTTGATCGGTAGACGGGTCTCTGGTAGAGACCAGCGGCCTTGAGCCGTGTGATGAAGGAACACAGCTCCCCATCCGAGGAGACTGGCATCGGTGGTCACCACCAGCCAATGGACGGGCAGGAAAGATTTGCCTTGATTCAGTGATGAGGCATTCGTCCACCATTTTAAGGAACTTCTGACTGTGGGAGACACACGGAAGCGGCGACCTAGAGACGCTGGGTTCCCGTCCCAGACTGATATTAGCTCCTGTTGAAGAGGACGAAAATGGAACTGGGCGAACGGTACTGCTTCGATGAAAGCTACCATTTTTCCGAGGACCTGCATGGCGCTCCGCAGAGAATGAGAGCGGTTTAGCGACAATAGGAGCACTCCCCGCTTCAGAGAGACAATCTTCTCTGGAGGGAGAGATACCAACCCTTGGGAGGTATCCAAGATCATTCCCAGAAAAGGAATCTTCTGAGAGGGAATGGGAAGAGACTTGTCCAAATTGACCAGCCAACCGAGGCGAGAGAGGGTGTCGATAGTGATTTCGACGCTCTCTTCGCAGGCTCGAAAAGTCGGACCTTTTATGAGTAGGTCGTCCAGGTACGGGAGGACTACTACACCCCGAGAGTGTAAAATTGATATGGCGGCCGCCATGACCTTTGTAAATACTCTGGGGGCGGTTGCGAGACCGAAGGGCAGAGCGGCAAACTGAAAGTGACCCTCTCCGACAGCAAAACGCAGAAACTTTTGATGTCCGCTGAAAATCGGAATGTGTAGATACGCATCCTTGATGTCGATAGACGCCAAGTATTCTTTTCTTTCTAGAGATGCGACAACAGAACGGAGGGATTCCATCCTGAAATGACGGACTCTGATGAATTTGTTTAGCAATTTTAGGTCCAGAATAGGACGCAAGGAGCCGTCCTTCTTGGGAACCACAAAGAGGTTTGAGTAAAACCCTTTGAATTTTTCCTTGTGAGGAACTGGGACGATGACCCCACTGGAACGAAGCGTGGTCAGAGCCTGAAGAAAAGGAATTGCAAGATCCTTGGACTTGGGGAAGCGAGACTGAAAGAAACGTCTTGGGGGAAGGGACAAGAATTCGATCTTGTAACCTGAGTGTACTAGATCGAGGACCCACTGGTCTTGAACTACCGACCCCCAGACTTTGTGAAACAAGAGTAGTCGGCCGCCTACCTTGTTTGGGTCCCCAGCAAGGAGTCATTGTGATGATAATTTGCGAGAGGAGGAGCTCCTATTTCCTGCCTGTGAAAACCTGTTTCTCCAGGGCTGAGAGGATCTGGACGATGGTTGTGAACCCCTATCTTTACGAGATGACCGGGGTGCTCGAGCAGAGGACCAATTAAAGGAGCTACGAAATGGCCGGGAACGACTTTGGTATTGAGACCGAAAAGGCCTATTGATTCTGCGCTGCGGAAGAAACTTGCTTTTGCCACCAGTAGCGTCAGAAATAATCTGATCAAGGCGCTCTCCAAAAAGACGCCCTGAATGATAAGGCAACAAAGTCAAAGTCCTCTTTGAAGCAGCGTCTGCACGCCACTCTCGGAGCCAGAGGGACCTCCGAATGGCAATAGCATTGGCGGCTGTGAGTGCAGCGCAATTAGCTGCATCCATGGACGCATGAACCAAGTAGTCACCTGCCCGAGTAATCTGATAGGCCAGATTACGTGCCTCGGGGGAAAGAGGGATATCACTAGTCATTTTGACTAGGCTCTCAGCCCAAGCCACCATGGCCCTTGCTACCCAGGTGGCTGCAAAGGAGGGAGAGAGAGATGCCCCCGCCGCCTCAAAAATTGATTTGGCGAGGTTGTCAATCTGCTTATCTGAAGGATTCCTAATGGATGAACTATCCGAAACAGAGAGTAGGGTTTTTGAAGCTAGACGAGATACTGGAGGATCTACAACTGGAGATTCAGTCCACTCTTTCGCCACAGATGCCGAAAATGGGTATCGTGCTTTCAGAGACTTCAGTCCTGAAAAACGTCTGTCCGGACGCTCCCTATGTCCCTGAACAATATCAGTAAATTCAGGGTGGTTACCAAACACCTTGTGAGCACGTTTAGCTCTTTTGAAGGAGATAGGATGATTCGGCTGAGACCCAGGTTCTTCATCTAGCTTGAGGATTGTATTAATTGCCTCAATGAGAGAATCTAACGACTCCTGAAATTCTGGCGAGTTGGGATCATCACCAATGTCCGACTCGTATTCCGAATCATGGTCACTAATATCTCTGGGAGAGGGGGAGCGAGAGCCTGAGCTCGCCGATGCTGAACCGCTAGATGGATTGGGAGATGCATTATGGCGGCGTTTTCTGGACGACCGCTTTGCGGACGCTGTGAGACGACCCCTGTCAGATGAGACTTCTCTGAAGGCTAACGGACCCCTCTCTGGAAAAGGGGCGCCCTGGCTAGAAGTGGATCCACGGAAGGTATCCAAGGCCCTAGTCAGAGAGTCCATAGAGTGCGCCAGAAATTCGGGCCACCCTGAAGGACCTGGCTCAATGGGATCAATAGGTAGGGACTCCCGAACGGTAGTAGGGGCTCCTGAGCAGAAGAAGCCATGGGCTCTTGGGCACATGATGTACAGAATTGGGAACCATGCTTTGATGGCAGGGAAACGTTGCATGAAGCGCAGGCGGCATATACTACTGAGTAGTTCTTGTCAGCCTTTTGAATTCCCTTTGATTGCGACATATTTCGTGCACCCGAGTCTGCTGCAGGAGAAGGGTCAAGCGCTGTGTAGACCTAGTCGCAGCGTGCATTTACCCGGGTCCTGTGTGAGAACCAGGGAAGGAGAAGGATGGCGTCTGCAGCGCTGTCCCAGAAAAAGATGGCGCCCGAGAATACAGTAGCGCTTCTCGTATGAGACGAGAAGCGCCGAAAACAGTGGGAGTAGAGGGGGAGGAAACAGAGTGAGTCCCATGTCATCTGCAAGTGGCCAATAGGCTGCGAGGTGGGCGGAGCCACACCGACAGCTCACTTTCCTTGAGGCCTAACCCGGTCCGAAGCCGGGGACTAAATGAATGCGGCCTACCCCGGGCCGAAGCCGGGGACTAAATTTTTCGTTGCGGCCTATTCTGGGCCGAAAAGCCGGGGGCTAAATTTCGTGTGGCCGCGGCGCGATTGGAAGCGCCAGCGGCACGACGCTGAGCTGCGGCGGCGCAACGCAGGTGTGGCCACGGTGCGACGCAGAAGCGGTCGCGGTGACCTCTGTACTCACTGTCCCGGAGATGAAGAAGAGGGACTTCTCAGGATTATGGCAATTTTATGGCCGCACTTCCTCAATCCACCATCCCCTTTCAATAGGGGGGTGGAGAGGGATCTACAGTCATGGCCAAAAGTTTTGAGAATGACACAAATATTAATTTTTACAAAGTCTACTGCTTCACTTTTTCTAATGGCAATTTGCATATACTCCAGAATGTTATAAAGAGTGATCAGCTTAACAGCAATTACTTGCAAAGTCAATATTTGGCTAGAAAATGAACTTTATCCCCCAAAACACATTTCAACATCATTGCAGCCCTGCCTTAAAAGGACCAGCTAACCTCTTTTCAGTGATTGCTCCATTAACACAGGTGTGGGTGTTGATGAGGACATGGCTGGAGATCAATCTGTCATGATTAAGTAAGAATGACACCACTGGACACTTTAAAAGGAGGCTGGTGCTTGGCATCATTGTTTCTCTTCTGTTAACCATGGTTATCTCTAAAGAAACACGTGCAGTCATCATTTCAATGCACAAAAATGGCCTAACAGGGAAGAGTATCGCAGCTAGAAAGATTGCACCTCAGTCAACAATCTATCACATCATCAAGAACTTCAAGGAGAGAGGTTCCATTGTTGCCAAAAAGGCTTCAGGGCGCCCAAGAAAGACCAGCAAGCGCCAGGACCGTCTCTTAAAAGTGTTTCAGCTGCGGGATCGGGCTACCAGCAGTGCAGAGCTTGCTCAGGAATGGCAGCAGGCAGGTGTGAGTGCATCTGCACGCACTGTGAGGCGGAGACTCTTGGAGCAAGGCCTGGTCTCAGGAGGGCAGCAAAGAAGCCACTTCTCTCCAGAAAAAAACATCATGGACAGACTGATATTCTGCAAAAGGTACAGGCAGTGGACTGCTGAGGACTGGGGTAAAGTTATTTTCTCTGATGAATCCCCTTTTCGATTGTTTGGGACATCAGGAAAACGCCTCATTCAGAGAAGACAAGGTGAGCGCTACCACCAGTCTTGTCTCATGCCAACTGTTAAGCATCCTGAAACCATTCATGTGTGGGGTTCCTTCTCAGCCAAGGGAATCGGCTCTCTCACAGCCTTGCCTAAAAACACAGCCATGAATAAAGAATGGTACCAGAATGTCCTCCAAGAGCAACTTCTCCCAACTCTCCAAGAGCAGTTTGGCGATCAACAATGCCTTTTCCAGCATGATAGAGCACCTTGCCATAAAGCAAAGGTGATAACTAAATGGCTCAGGGAACAAAACATAGAGATTTTGGGTCCATGGCCTGGAAACTCCCCAGATCTTAATCCCATTGAGAACTTGTGGTCAATCATCAAGAGACGGGTGGACAAACAAAAACCTAAAAATTCTGACAAAATGAAAGCATTGATTGTGCAAGAATGGACTGCTATCAGTCAGGATTTGGTCCAGAAGTTGATTGAGAGCATGCCAGGGAGAATTGCAGAGGTCCTGAAGAAGAAGGGTCAACACTGCAAATATTGACTTGCTGCATTAACTCATTCTAACTGTCAATATAAGCTTTTGTTACTCATATGTTTGCAATTATTATATTTCTGTCTGTGATAAAAACATCTGTCAAACACACATAAAAACCAGAGGGCAGCAGATCATGTGAAAATATAATATTTGTGTCATTCTCAAAACTTTTGGCCATGACTGTACATGCCTCCAGACCGCCACCACTTTCGGAGAGGTGGTGGGGGTATCCATCCAAGGTGCCACGCGAATCTCATCATCATCCTCATCGAGGGTATCTCATGGGGAGAGCGGCCTATTGCAAGGATCTGTCGCCCCATGGTAGCGTGGCAGGAGGGGTACGTGGAGGCGACACTCCACGATGCTGCCTGTTGTTGGTTTTTGCGAGAACGTGACTTTTCGTACAAGTCCCGTCGCCCATCCGTGCGTGAAGAAAGTAAAATAATAAAAGATAAAAAAATCAGAAAAAAAGTGGGGTCTGAGAGCAGACCCTAGTGCCTCCTACAGACACTAAGCAAGAACTGGTTCAGGAATGAGCCAACAGAGGGTGTATACTGCAGGAGGAGGAGTTAATCTTTTGTGCTTGTATTGCTTAGTGTCCTCCTAGTGGCAGCAGCATAACACCCACGGTCTGTGTGTCCCCCAATGAGGCGAAGGAGAAATAAAAATTTGGGGGCAAAAAGGTCATTTTTGTGGAAAAAAATATGATTTTTTTATTTTCACGGCTCTACGTTATAAACTTCTGTGAAGCCCTTGGGGGTTCAAAGTGCTGACCACACATCTAGAGAAGTTCCTTGGGGGGTCTAGTTTGCAAAATGGGGTCATTTGTGGGGGGTTTCTACTGTTTAGGCACATCAGGGCTCTCCAAGCGCGACATGACACCCGCAGACCATTCCATCAAAGTCTGCATTTAAAAACGGTGATCCTTCCCTTCCGAGCTCTGCCATGCGTCAAAATAGTGGTTCCCCCCCACATATGGGACATCAGCGTACTCAGGACAAATTGCACAATAGCTTTTGGGGTCCTATTTCTCCTGTTACCCTTATAAAAATAAAAATTTGTGGGCAAAAAGATTATTTTTGTGAAAAAAAATATGATTTTTTTTATTTTCACGGCTCTACGTTATAAACTTCTGTGAAGCACTTTGGGTTCAAAGTGCTCACCACACATCTAGATAAGTTCCTTGGGGGTCTAGTTTCCAAAATGGAGTCACTTATGAGGGGTTTCTACTGTTTAGGCACATCAGGGGCTCTCCAAACGTGACATGACACCCGCAGACCATTCCATCAAAGTCTGCATTTAAAAAAGGCGCTCCTTCCCTTTCAAGCTCTGCCATGTGTCAAAATAGTGGTTTACCCCCACATACAGTTAGGTCCATATATATTTGGACAGAGACAACATTTATGTAATTTTGGTTCTAGACATTACCACAATGAATTTTAAACAAAACAATTCAGATGCAGTTGAAGTTCAGACTTTCAGCTTTCATTTGAGGGTATCCACATTAAAATTGGATGAAGGGTTTAGGAGTTTCAGCTCCTTAACATGTGCCACCCTGTTTTTAAAGGGACCAAAAGTAATTGGACAGATTAAATAATTGTAAATAAAATGTTCATTTCTAGTACTTGGTTGAAAACCCTTTGTTGGCAATGACTGCCTGAAGTCTTGAACGCATGGACATCACCAGACGCTGTGTTTCCTCCTTTTTGATGCTCTGCCAGGCCTTCACTGCAGTGGTTTTCAGTTGCTGTTTGTTTGTGGGCCTTTCTGTCTGAAGTTTAGACTTTAACAAGTGAAATGCATGCTCAATTGGGTTGAGATCAGGTGACTGACTTGGCCATTCAAGAATATTCCACTTCTTTGCTTTAATAAACTCCTGGGTTGCTTTGGCTTTATGTTTTGGGTCATTGTCCATCTGTAGTATGAAACGATGACCAATCAGTTTGGCTGCATTTGGCTGGATCTGAGCACACAGTATGGCTCTGAATACCTCAGAATTCATTCGGCTGTTTCTGTCCTGTGTCACATCATCAATAAACACTAGTGACCCAGTGCCACTGGCAGCCATGCATGCCCAAGCCATCACACTGCTTCCGCCATGTTTTACAGATGATCTGGTATGCTTTGGATCATGAGCTGTACCAGCCTTCGCCATACTTTTCTCTTTCCATCATTCTGGTAGAGGTTGATCTTGGTTTCATCTGTCCAAAGAATGTTCTTCCAGAACTGTGCTGGCTTTTTTAGATGTTTTTTTAGCAAAGTCCAGCCTAGCCTTTTTATTCTTGATGCTTATGAGTGGCTTGCACGGTGCAGTGAACCCTCTGTATTTACTTTCATGCAGTCTTCTCTTTATGGTACTTTTGGATATTGATACGCCTACCTCCTGGAGTGTTGTTCACTTGGTTGGCTGTTGTGAAGGGGTTTCTCTTCACCATGGAGAGTATTCTGCGATCATCCACCACTGTTGTCTTCGGTGGGCGCCCAGGTCTTTTTGCATTGATGAGTTCACCAGTGCTTTCTTTCTTTCTCAGGATGTACCAAACTGTAGATTTTTCCACTCCTAATGTTGTAGCTATTTCTCGGATGGGTTTTTTCTGTTTTTGCAGCTTAAGGATGGCTTGTTTCACCTGCATGGAGAGCTCCTTTGACCGCATGTTTCCTTCACAGCAAAACCTTCCAAATGCAAACACCACACCTCAAATCAACTCCAGCCCTTTTATCTGCTTAATTGAGAATGACATTACGAAGGGATTGCCCACACCTGTCCATGAAATAGCCTTGGAGTCAATTGTCCAATTACTTTTGGTCCTTTTAAAAACAGGGTGGCACATGTTAAGGAGCTGAAACTCCTAAACCCTTCATCCAATTTTAATGTGGATACCCTCAAATGAAAGCTGAAAGTCTGAACTTCAACTGCATCTGAATTGTTTTGTTTAAAATTCATTGTGGTAATGTCTAGAACCAAAATTACATAAATGTTGTCTCTGTCCAAATATATATGGACCTAACTGTATGGGGTATCAGCGTACTCAAGACAAATTGCACAATAACTTTTGGGTCCTGTTACCCTTTGGAAAATAACAATTGGGGGTGGAAAGATCATTTTTGTGGAAAAGATATGATTTTTTAATTTTACTGCTCTACGTTATAACCTTCTGTGAAGCCCTTGGGGGTTCAAAGCTCTCACCACACATCTAGATAAGTTCCTTGGGGGGGGTCTAGTTTCCAAAATGGGGTCACTTGTGGGGGGTTTCCACTGTTTAGGCACACAGGGACTCTCCAAATGCGACATGGCGTCCAATCTCAATTCCAGCCAAAAAAGTCAAAAGGCGCTCCTTCCCTTCCGAGCTCTGCCATGCGCCCAAATAGTGGTTTACCCCCACACATGGGGTATCGGTGTACTCAGGAGAAATTGTACAACAAATATTGTGGTTCATTTTCTACTGATACCCTTGACAAAATTTAAAAAAATTGTGTCGAAAGAAAAATTTTGGGAAAAAAAGTTAAATGTTCATTTTTTCCTTCCACATTGCTTAAATTCTTCTTGTGAAGTACCTAAAGGGTTAATAAACTTCTTGAATGTGGCTTTGAACACGTTGAATGGTGCAGTTTTTAGAATGGTGTCACTTTTGGGTATTTTCTGTCATATTGACCCTTCAAATTCACTTCAAATGTGAGGTGGCCCCTAAAAAAAATGGTTTTGTAAATTTTGTTGGAAAAATGATAAATTACTGGTCAACTTTTAACACTTATAACTTCCTAACAAAAAAAAATTTTGGTTCCAAAATTGTGCTGATGTAAAGTAGACATGTGGGAAATGTTATTTATTAACTAATTTTTGTGACATATCTCTCTGATTTAATGGCATAAAAATTAAAAGTTTGAAAATTGCAAAATTTTCAACATTTTTGCCATATTTCCGTTTTTTTCATAAATAAACGCAAGTTATATTGAATACATTTTACCAATATCATGAAGTACAATATGTCACGAGAAAACAATCTCAGAATCGCCAAGATCCGTTGAAGCGTTCCAGAGTTATAACCTCATAAAGAGACAGTGGTCAGAATTGTAAAAATTGGCCTGGTCTTTAACCTACAAAATGGCTTGGTCATTAAGGGGTTAAAATCACCACCTGGTGGGGGCGGAGTGCTCGGTCAGTAAGCTAACATTCAAAAGACAAAAAAACCTGACTGGCACATCCAGACTAATGTGAACTAGGTGCAAACCAAGGGGAGCTACCCCCATGTAAAACATACAAGAAAAGGTTGCACTCCATCATACTAAAGCATGACAACATAGAATACATGAAATTTTGAATAGCAATATGGCTTTGGAGTATAAGGAAAAACTTGAGACGTTTAGTATAAACATTTGGCCAAATATTAAAAGCCCACCAACCATCGTCACGGTGGTCTCAATTCTGGTGAGTCCCTGACCTAATGTGAACATACCTCTATTAGACTGATATCTGAATTTCTGGGTGAAAGTGGCACCTCTGTCATTAATGCCTGCATTCATGGGTAAGTAAGTAGGGACCTGCTGTAATTAAAATCACCAGCTGGTGGGGGCGGAGTGCTCGGTCAGTAAGCTAACCTTCAAAAGACCCATGTAAAACATACAAGAAAAGGCTGCACTCAGGATTTTTTGTCTTTTGAAGGTTAGCTTGCTGACCGAGTACTCCGCCCCCACCAGGTGGTGATTTTAATTACAGCAGGTCCCTACTTACTTACCCATGAATGCAGGCATTACTGACAGACGTGCCACTTTCACCCAGAAAGAGGGATTTTCGGGTACTCACCGTAAAATCTCTTTCTTGGAGCCTTCATTGGGGGACACAGGTTACCATGGGTGTGTGCTGCTGTTGCTAGGAGGCTGACACTATGCAAAATTAAAAGGAATAGCTCCTACCCAGAAGTATACACCCCGACAGGCACTAAGTAACTCAGTTTGTGAAAAAAGCAGTAGGAGAAGCATGAGAGCACTACTTAGGATGTACCAACTCAACAAGAAGCCCTTTGGCCCCATATGTTAGAGACTTTTATAAAGAACAAGGGCGGGTGCTATGTCCCCCAATGAAGGCTCCAAGAAAGATTTTACGGTGAGTACCCGAAAATCCCTCTTTCTTTATCGCCTCATTGGGGGACACAGGTTACCATGGGACGTCCTAAAGCAGTCCCAAGGGTGGGGAATTAGAATATGAGGAAAGGTCTTAGGTCGGTCGGTGTGCAAGCGCCGCCTGCAGTACCCTTCTACCCAGATTTGCGTTGGACGAGGCCTGGGTTTGAACCCTGTAGAACCTCGCAAAGGTGTGCAGGGAAGACCAGGTTGCAGCCCTACAGATTTGAAGCGCCGATGCCTGGTGACGGGCAGCCCAGGAGGCCCCGACAGAGCGGGTGGAGTGGGCTTTCACGGCCGTTGGGGGCCGCTTTTCTTGGGAGGCGGTAGGCTTCAAGTATGGTGGAACGGATCCAGCGAGCAATTGTTGACTTTGAAGCTGAAAGCCCTTTTCGACGACCCTTGAGAATGACGAGTAGGGAGTCGGTCTGATGGATAGGGGCTGACCTTGCAAGGTAGACACGAATGGCTCTGACGACGTCCAGCTTGTGGAGGGACTTTTCTAGTGGGTGAGCCGAGGACGGGCAAAAGGAGGGCAGGACGATGTCCTCGTTGATGTGGAAGGAGGTTACCACTTTGGGGAGGAAGGAGGGGACAGGTCTGAGAACTACCTTATCCTGATGGAGGACCATATGGGGGGGCTGGCAGGATAAGGCTGCTAGCTCAGAGACTCTTCTGATGGACGTAATGGCGATTAGGTCACATTCCAGGAGAGGATCGAGAGTGGGATGTCCTGGATGGGTTCAAAGGGTGCCTTTTGAAGGGCGTCAAGGACGAGGTTAAGGTCCCATGGCTCTATTGGGGGATGGTAAGGTGGTGCTACGTGTGCAACACCTTGGAGGAAAGTCCTAACCTGAGGTAGGGTGCTAGGTCCCTTTGGAAAAGGATTGACAGGGCTGAGACCTGACCTTTTAGAGTGCTGAGGGACAGGCTGGCGTCTAGGCCGGATTGGAGGAATCCGAGGATGGAGGGGAGGGAGAAGGACATTGGAGTGGTATTGTTGCCCTCGCACCATCGGAAAAAGGCTTTCCAGTACCTATGGTAAATGCGGGAGGAGGCTGGTTTTCTAGCTTTGATCATGGTTTGGATGACCTGGTCTGAGAAACCCGATTCCCTCAGGACCGCGGCTTCAACGGCCATGCCGTTAAATTGAGCGACTGAGAACTCTAGTGGTAGAGGGGGCCCTGAGAGAGTAGGTCTGGGCGGTCTGGGAGTCTCCAGGGGGCGTCCGCGAGCATGTTCACTAGTTCCGCATACCAGGCTCGTCTTGGCCAGTCTGGGGCTATTAGAATGACTGGAATGCCCTCTGACTATCTTTTTGACCACCCTTGGGATCAGGTGGAAACAGATAGGGGAGTGAGAACTGTGACCATGGAGTCACCAGTGCATCGCAGCCGATGGCCAGAGGGTCCCTGGCTATGAAGCGGGGTACCTTATGGTTCGACCGAGACGCCATGAGGTCGACGTCCAGAGTGTCCCAGCGTTGGCAGATGTGGTCGAAGACTGAGGGGTGGAGAGACCACTCGCCCGAAGCTAGGCCTTGGGGGCTTAAGAAGTTGGCTGCCCAGTTGTCCACCACCGGAATGTGGACTGCTGAGATTGCCGGAACGTGGTGTTCTTCCCAGTGCAGAATCTTTGCCACCTCTGTCATGACCTGCCTGCTGCGTGTTCCGCCCTGATGGTTTATGTACGCCACAGCCGTGGCGTTGTCTGACTGGATGCGGACTGGTTTGTTGGCGAGAATAGGCTGCCATTGGAGCAGGGCAAGGAAGATTGCCTGAATCTCCAGAAGGTTGATGGGGAGCAGGGTTTCCTCTGGGTTCCATCTGCCTTGTGCTGTCTTCTGTTGGTACACGGCTCCCCATCCGAGCAAGCTGGCGTCGGTGGTGATTACCTGCCATTGAATTGGCAGGAAGGACCTTCCCTGTAGGATCAGGGGGGACGATGTCCACCAGGTCAGGGACTGCCTTACTTTGTGAGGTAGAGTTACCGGGCGGTCTAGGGATGCTGGGTTCTTGTCCCAGGCTGACAGGAGGGTCAGCTGCAGAGGGCATGTGTGGAATTGGGCATAGGGGATGGCTTCCATTGGAAGCTATCATCCTCCCCAGAACCGTCATGCAAAGCCGGAGGGGGTTGGGCGCCTGAGTAATTGGATTCCCTTCACGAGGGCAAAGAGTTTGTCCCTCGGGAGGAGCACGCGTGCCCGTTTCGTGTCGAATTCCATGCCGAGGAAGACTAACCTCTGAGTGGGGCACAGGGTTGACTTCTCCCTGTTGACAATCCACCCGAGGCGGGTTAGGGTGTCCAGGGTGACCTGAAGGCAGTCTTGGTGGGATGAGCCTTTGATCAGCAGATCGTCCAGGTATGGGATTATAAGAATCCCCCTTGCGCGAAAGATGGCCATGATGGGTGCCATGACCTTCGTGAAGACCCTGGGTGCCGACGCTAGGCCGAAGGGGAGGGCCCTGAATTGGTAGTGCACTCCTTGGATAGCGAATCGCAGGTATTTTTGGTGCTCTAGGCATATGGGGATGTGGAGGTAGGCATCCCTTATGTCTACAGAGCAGAGGAATTCCCTTTGTTCCATGGAAGCGATTACGGAGAGTAGGGATTCCATCCTGAAGTGGCGGATTCGAACATGTCGATTGAGACGCTTCAGGTCCAGGATTGGGCGAAATGAGCCGTCCTTTTTTGGGACTACGAATAGATTGGAGTAGAACTGTGAAAAGCGCTCCTTTGGGGGGACGTGGACGATTACTCCGGCAGACAGGAGGGTGGCGACGGCCTGCAGGGAGGCAGTCTTGTGGGACGATTGCTTTGGTAAGCGGGATGGAAAGAAGCGTGGCTGAGGGAGGGACGAAAATTTGATTTTGTACCCCGTGGTGACGATTTTCCTGACCCAGGCGTCGTCCACCACGGCCAGCCACGGGTCCCTGAAGGACAGCAGTCTGCCCCCCCACCAAGGATGTGTTTCCGGGGTCACTTGGACGGGAATCTGTTGGTGCGTTGCCCGGTTGGCTTCGTGGCCCTGCCCCTTGGTCTCCAGTTTGGTGGGGTTTAAAAGATGGTTTCCTCCGATCTCCTGGCGCGGAGGGGCGGTTCTGCTGAGCAGAGACTTCGGGGATAGGGTATGGCCGAAAGGACCTAAAGGGCCGCGACGTTTTCGTTTTGAAGGGGCCTGCGGGTCTTGACTGAGGGAGGGAGGTGCTCTTCCCTCCGGTTGCGTCTAAGATTATCTGGTCCAGGCCCGAACCGAATAACCTAGATCCGTGGAAGGCCAGATTGGTGAGCGATTTTTTGGATGTGGAGTCAGCATTCCATGTTTTTAACCACAGGATGCGGCGTATGGCCACGACGTTGCTGTTAGCTCTTGCCGAGCATGTAGCCGCGTCCAGGGAGGCGTTTAGGAGGTACTTGCCGGCATGTTCGATTTGGCCAGCTAAGTCTGCAAGTTCATTCTGAGGGGCTGACGCTACGATGTCCTTGCGAAGTATCTTCGACCAGGCCGAGATAGCTGTCGCTACCCATGTGGAGGCGAAGCTGGGGCAGAGGGATGTGCCTGTAGCCTCAAATATTGATTTGGCGAGGGATTCGATTTGCCTGTCCGATGAATCTCTTAGTGAGGCGCCGTCTGACTGGGGCAAGACTGTGTTAGAAGACAGCCGGGACACCGGTGGGTCTACCCTAGGGGGCTCGGTCCACATTGTGAGAAGGTCCAAGCTAAAGGGGTATAGAGCTTCCAGGTGCCTGCGTCCTGAGAAACGTCTTTCTGGGTGTCCCCAGTGTTTTGCTACCGTGGTCTCGAACTTCCTGTGCTTGGGATAGGTTCGGGGCGGAGGCCTTGCACGTTTAAACGTGATGGAGAGTTCCTGCGGGGTACATTTTCCTCCTGTAGCTTAAGTGTTTGGGAGATGGCCGATATCAAGCTGTTGACCATGTCCTGAGTCTTGGGTCTGTTGTCCGTGTCTGAGTCTGAGTCAGATTGGGATTCCGTGTCTGACCCAGGGTCCTGCTCCGAAGAGGTGGTTTGGGAAGAGGAGGGCCATATGGCTGTTGGAGAGGGCCCTGGCGAGCTAGAGGAAGAGCCGGGCAAAGCCCGCTTCCTAGAACTCCTGCCCGGTCTTTCCCATTGGGGTTCCTGGTCGGGTGCTGGCGAATCGCTGTTGGTGGAGTTCGGAGCACTGGTGGCAGGAGTAGGTTGTGAGATCCGTTCCAGGACCTGTACTATGGACTGGGACGTCTTAGTCAAGTCTGCGACTGACTGGGACATGGCGACGGCCCACTCTGGTGGGGGGGGCGCGCTCTGACCCTGGGGCTCGGTGGACTCCTGTGAGGACATGGTAGTGGTACTGCAGGCCGGGCAGTAAGGGGAAGACTGACATGACGCCCACTTCTTGCTGCAGCGTGCGCAGGCGTAATGGGTTATAATGGCAGGGGGAGCCCTTGTGGAGTTGGGCATATGTGGTAGCACTGTGCTCAATGGGGATGGGCTGCGGCAGGTCTGCAGTGCAGTGGGTTCCTGTGGAGGGGTATACTGCAGAGGAGGGCTAGGAGTGGGGCAGGTTCAGAGGGGCTTGTGCCTACCAGGTATCTGCGCTCCTTGCAGCCGATCCGATGGTTTGTGTCCCCCAGCTGATGAGTGCAAGTCCTGCACGTGGTTTCCCCAAGCAGCGTGCGGTGTGAGAGCTCCAGGACCTTCCTGTGGGCGTGATCTAGGGGCCTGGGTTTCTGATTGGCTGACGCTGTTAGAGGGGGCGGAGCTGATGCACCCGGCGTCAGGAGATATGCTGGGCTGGGAGGGGGGTGTGCTCTAAGTCACCTTCCTTCCTGTGCTGTGAGGGGAAAAGAGCGCCAAATATGGGCGGCAGGAAGAGGAGGCGTGCCTATGGACGTGCCCCGGGGGGATGTGAGGGAGAGCCGCCATTGTCACCGGCGTGCTTATGGAGACGCAGGGAGCTGTGCGCTGTAAGTAGCGCTTTGTTGGCGGTGGGCACGCGTTGGGAGCGCTGGTTGAAGCGATCCTTCGGGCGCTGTGAGCGGCGCCTGCTAGTAGTGGTGGGAGCGCTGGTTGAAGTGGTCCCTTGTGCGCTGTGTGCGGCGCCTGTAGCTGCGGTCAGTCGCTTGAAGCGCCGATTGGGGTCTGTCCCCCGGAGTTGGGGCGCCCTGTGCTACTCAGCTCCTGTGGAAGAGGAGGGGAGGGTCCCCCTGTAAGGATGGGAGGAGAGTGGGGACGGCCGTTTAGGGTTTGCACTGTACCGTATGATGCCTCTGCGACGTCCCTTCTCTCCTTGTAATTGAGGATGCCGCAGTGGCCCCGGTTTGAGGGGGGGGAGCTATAGATCCTCCTTCCCAGAAGACGGTGTCAACCCCTTGTAGTACGAAGGGGGGGGGGAGGGGTGTCTTCCTCTCAGCCTTCTTGTTAGGAGAGGAGCGAGGGGGGGATTCGGCTAGGACTGCCACCGGTCATCGCCCAGGAGCACCGTGAGTGGTGGTAGGGGATGAGTCCTGCCTGCGGGCCTGAGAGTTGCCGTGGGGCGACACCACACTGCTCGCTCAGCCGCAATATTATGGGGAGGCAGGGTGAGACCTTACACCCTGATTCCCTGAAGAAGTATCTGAAATATAAAGCAAAAAAGTTAATAAAACACAACAAAAACCTGAAAGAAATAAGGTTATCTGCGGATCTGGAAGATCCAGGTCTGCCTCCTGCAGACACTAAGCACAAACTGGGTTACTTAGTGCCTGTCGAGGGTGTATACTGCCGGGGAGGAGCTATTCCTTTTAATTTTGCATAGTGTCAGCCTCCTAGCAACAGCAGCACACACCCATGGTAACCTGTGTCCCCCAATGAGGCGATAAAGAAATTCAGATATCAGCCTAATAGAGGTATGTTCACATTAGGTCAGGGACTCACCAGAATTGAGACCACCTTGACGATGGTTGGTGGGCTTTTAATATTTGGCCAAATGTTTATACTAAGCGTCTCAAATTTTTCCTTATACTCCAAAGCCATATTGCTATTCAAAATTTCATGTATTCTATGTTGTCATGCTTTAGTATGATGAAGTGCAGCCTTTTCTTGTATGTTTTACATGGGGGTAGCTCCCCTTGGTTTGCACCTAGTTCACATTAGTCTGGATGTGCC
Source organism: Oophaga sylvatica (assembly GCA_033576555.1). Classification (NCBI taxonomy): domain Eukaryota; kingdom Metazoa; phylum Chordata; class Amphibia; order Anura; family Dendrobatidae; genus Oophaga; species Oophaga sylvatica. Next base: position 132,505,848 of record JARQOD010000003.1, read on the forward strand.
AGTCAGGTTTTTTTTTATCTTTTGAATGTTAGCTTACTGACCGAGCACTCCGCCCCCACCAGGTGGTGATTTTAATTACACTAGGTCCCTACTTTACCCATTAATGCAGGCATTACTGATAGAGGTGCATATTCACCCAGAAATTCAGACATAAGCCTAATAGAGGTATGTTCACATTAGGTCAGGGACTCACCAGAATTGAGACCACCTTGACGATGGTTGGTGGGCTTTTAATATTTGGCCAAATGTTTATACTAAGCGTCTCAAATTTTTCCTTATACTCCAAAGCCATATTGCCATTCAAAATTTCATGTATTCTATGTTATCATGCTTTAGTATGATAGAGTGCAGTCTTTTCTTGTATGATCTTTAGACACTGTTATATCCGATTTGGTTTAACATTTTTTTCTTTTTTTGCTAGTTTAGTTTGCCCGGCCGGATCACTTGTAATAACTATGCAAATTGCCTCTTCAAACAAAGAGGACTTGTACTCTATAGCGCCACCTATTGGAAGTAACGATCCTACAAGTCACAATCAACCCTTTAACGAGTCTTGTAATATGACTTAGGATAAAAGCCAAATCAGAATCTCCATTTGCAGACACGGTGTTTCGGACTATTGGTCCTCGTCAGTGCAAAGTAGGAGAGATCTGATTTGGCTAGATGAGAGGCTCTGGACTAAGGTCTAGGGGGTAAGGTTTCTCCTTGTGGAGAGTGACATACCAGCTCTGGCGTGTCAAGGTAAGGAGGCTTATTCGCCGTGCAATGCTCCTCTGGGAAATTTTAATATGCAAATTGCCTCTTCAAACAAAGAGGACTTGTACTCTATATACCGTGTCTGCAAATGGAGATTCTGATTTGGCTTTTATCCTAAGTCATATTACAAGACTCGTTAAAGGGTTGATTGTGACTTGTAGGATCGCTACTTCCAATAGGTGGCGCTATAGAGTACAAGTCCTCTTTGTTTGAAGAGGCAATTTGCATATTAAAATTTCCCAGAGGAGCACTGCACGGCGAATAAGCCTCCTTACCTTGACACGCCAGAGCTGGTATGTCACTCTCCACAAGGAGAAACCTTACCCCCTAGACCCCATATGTCAAAGTCAAGGCCCGCGGGCCAGATCCGGCCCGCGAATTGATTATCTATGGCCCCCTGGCAGGCGGGGCCCTGAGCAGGCAGGGGGGCCCACTCGCAGTCTGGCACCCCCGCGCCCGTTAGCGGAGGAGAACGGTGTCAGCGCCGCCACTGGGCCCCCCCCCGCCTGCTCAGGGCCCCGGCAGCAGCTGGCAACAATACTTACCTCTCCAGTGCCTCCGCTGCCGCAGCTCCGGGCTCCAGGGGGCGCCGGCGCTTCCTCTCACAGCCGGCCGCTGAATGACGTCATCATTCAGCGGCCGGCTGTGGCACAGAGCGCGGGGACGCTGAACAGGTAAGACGTCTCTGTGTGTGTGTCTCTGTGTGTGTATGTAGTGCGGTGCTTTGTGTGTGTATGTATGTGTGTGTGTGTATGTGTGTGTGTGTATGTATGTATGTATGTGAGAGAGTGCTTGTGTGCTGTCTGTGTGTGATGATGGCAGGCATTGCTGATAATGGGGAGGCATTGATGATGGGGAGAAGATGATGATGGGCAGGCATTGATGATGATGATGGGGAGGAGATGATGATGGGCAGGCATTGCTGATAATGGGGAGGCATTGATGATGATGGGGAGAAGATGATGATAATGGGGAGGCATTGATGATGGGGAGAAGATGATGATGGGCAGGCATTGATGATGATGGGGAGAAGATGATGATGGGCAGGCATTGATGATGATGGGGAGAAGATGATGATAATGGGCAGGCATTGATGATGGGGAGAAGATGATGATGGGCAGACATTGATGATGATGGGGAGGAGATGATGATGGGCAGGCATTGCTGATAATGGGGAGGCATTGATGATGATGGGGAGAAGATGATGATAATGGGCAGGCATTGATGATAATGGGGAGGAGATGATGATGATGGGCAGGCATTGATGATAATGGGGAGGCCATGATGATAATGGGGAGTCTTTCCACAGCGCCCTTTCCTGAGCTGTAACAGTGCAGAACGCAGTACAGCGCAGAGGAGAGCTCCATATTTTGTATGGAGCATTATATGGGGACCAGTATCCTGTATGGAGCATTATATGGGGACCAGTATCCTGTATGGAGCATTATATGGGGACCAGTATCCTGTATGGAGCATTATATTGGGTCCAGTATTCTGTATGGAGCATTATATGGGGGGTGACATCCTGCATGGGGTATTATATGGGTGATGAGGGGGAGACTGTGGTGCCCATAATATTGTATGGAGGACTGTACTGTCCAGTCTGTACTGTGCGCTGCGAGGATTTAGCGGTTTTTGAGCTATTGTACAATTTACAATAGATATCACTCATGTAATGGAAGAAGAGAAGTATTTGGCATTGTATTGTACCCATATTTCTCTGCTGTATCTGTGCATCATGAATCGTGGTCTGTGTTAAAGGGGCCCAATGAGGCTCTTTCGCCCGGGGCCCATAAAAACCTGGAGCCGGCCCTGGCACCAACACTACATTTCCCACAATGCACCGGTAGCAGGGCCGGCGTCAGTCCGGCCCTCGGCTTGTAGCAAATTTTTTTTTTTGGCCCTCGGTGTGTTTGACTTTGACATCCCTGCCCTAGACCTTGTAATAACTAGGCATTTATATTCTGCCGGTAATCACCCACACTCATTTCCCGATTATTAGCATGTTTAAACAGACAGCAAACACCCGACAAGCGAGCAAAATGAATGTTTGTTGGGTGAAAGGATTTTTAAGCTTGCTTTAAAAAAAAAAAAAATCCTAGTTCTCGGCAGCACATTATCCTGTGTAAACAGGACATGTTCAGCCAAGAACATGATGCTCTATGGGCACAGAACCATCATATTAACGATCGTTCTATGTAAATGGAGGTGCAGTCGGCCCATCTAAAACAGGCTATTAAGTGATGGTGGATTCGTGGTTGTTTAACAGCTTCAAACGGTAGCTGCGAATGGAGCCATTTACAATGCAAGATTATCAAGTGGTAATCAGCATTATTAACAAGTTGCTGATCATCTGATGAAAGAAAAACAAACACACTTGTTCGTTGGGTGAAATTATCTTTGGTTATCTTTTGTGTTGCACAAATCTTGTTAGTGCATAGTCCTGTGTCAACAGGACTGCACTGTCGAAAACAATGGCAGCCTATGCACACTGAACGATCAATTACAGTGCGTATCTTTATGCAGGCAGACCGCGCTTAACAAGGACTATCAAACTATAGTCACTGGGTAAATTATTACCGATATGTGGTTGTTTACTGCTGCAAGTCGGGTGGTGTAAACCCATCTTTACACAGGTGGAGTGGAGAAGGGGCAGATAAGTAATAGCAGATGTACTTACCACTGCCCTATCACCTAAATCTAGCGCGTCCCAGGTGAAACCAGGTGGAAGACTGTATGGCTCCTGGCGGATGTGGTCTTTGTCTGGCTCAATGGGGCCATGTGAATTCACCACATCTCCTGTGGATAAACATGACTATCACAAAATAGGAGGAGAGCGGACCCAAGATGTATAATGCACACGAGTCCTACAGGGATCATTCATATATTCAGAGTTCTCACCTAGCTTCGGTACAGGTTGTGTGTCCCAAAACTGGTAGCTTCTTTTGCTAGCCTCTTCCATGGTTTTGGCCGGCCCTTGACCCACAGAAAATAATTCAATGGCCTTTTGAATCTCTTGGATCTTCTCAGCAGGAAGAGTGGTCACCTTAATAAGAAGTTAGAATTACAAGAAAAAAAAACAAAAAGAAGCCCAACACTACTTGAAACAGGTAGCTGAAAACATCAATACCTCAACAGGTGGCACCAGAGGTCCTGTCCTCTGCTTATCTGAAGGGGCTATGTGCAGATTAATATATGGGGAAATCTATTCTTGTTTGCGTTTTCACCCATTTGCAATAGACTAGAGACTTTCATCATTCTTTCCTTAGTTTTGTACATTATAGCACTGTTGTAAACCAGGGCTGTGGAGTCAGTAAGCCAAACCTCCGACTCCACAGCACTGGTCACTATTGAGCATGTACAGAAAGTGTAGAATAGATTCATCTCAACTAAAAGCCAAGATCCTTAGACCAGGAACAGAACAGACATTTATAGGACATTTCATAACTTTCCCAAATTCTTATGAAAACCTTTACAGCGCATCCTGCATTGTACTACTGTACCCAATTTAGTATATATTTTAGAAGTCCACAGAAATGGACACTAACTCCGACATCACTCCCCAGCACTGCAACTGTAAAGAGTTGGCTCTTTACATACTAGACATCAGTAGGTCAAAAAGATATATTTTAGACCAATAATAGCGATGGAGGCACCAGTATCATGGGAGGGAAATTAATCTTCCTTATACAATAGTTGTCCCCTTTACCACCAACCTACATGGTTGAAATCAAGGCACAGGAAAAAATAATTCCAATATTCTCACCGGAGCGTCAGTATCCAACTTATCTCCTCCCTTATCTTTCTTGCGCTTCTGTTTCTTCTTTTTCTTGACTCCAGTTTCATCGCCTTCCCTAGAGGACAACAGTAAAAAAAAGAAATTAATCACAAACATTTGATTTTTAATTCACTATACATATGCACTTAATAGCAAGGCAGCTGTTCTTAATGCCCTTGCTACATCTATATATATATATATATATATATATATATATATATATATATATATATATATATATATATATCAGGCGCATTCATAACAGCTGTAAACATTATAGATACAGTGGGTGGAAATATTTGATCCCTTGCTGATTTTGTAAGTTTGACCACTGACAAAGACATGAACAGTCTATAATTTTAAGGGTAGGTTAATTTTAACATTGAGAGATAGAATATCAAAAATAAAATCACATTGTATAAAGTATATAAATTTATTTGCATTTTGCAGTGATAAATAAGTATTTGATCCCCTACCATCCATTAAGAGTTCTGGCTCCTACAGACCAGTTAGACGCTCCTAATCAACTCATTACCTGCATTAAAGACAGCTGTCTTACATAGTCACCTTTATAAAAGACTCCTGTCCACAGACTCAATTAATCAGTCAGAATCTAACCTCTACAACATGGGCAAGACCAAAGAGCTTTATAAGGATGTCAGGGACAAGATCATAGACCTGCACAAATCTGGAATGGGCTACAAAACCATACGTAAGACGCTGAGTGAGAAGGAGACAACTGTTGGTGCAATAGTAAGAAAATGGAAGAAATACAAAATGACTGTCAATCGACATCGATCTGGGGCACCATGCAAAATCTCACCTCGTGGGCTATACTTGATCATGAGGACGGTGAGAGATCAGCCTAAAACTGCACAGAGGGAACTTGTTAATGATCTCAAGGCAGCTGGTACCACAGTCACCAAGAAAACCATTGGTAACACATTACGCCGTAAAGGTTTAAAATCCTGCAGTTCCCACAATGTCCCTCTACTCAAGAAGGCACATGTGCAGGCCCGTCTGAAGTTTGCCAATGAACACCTGGATGATTCTGTGAGTGATTGGGAGTGATTGGGAGAAGGTGCTGTGGTCAGATGAGACAAAAATTGAGCTCTTTGGCATTAACTCAACTCGCAGTGTTTGGAGGAAGAGAAATGCTGCCTACGACCCAAAGAACACTGTCCCCACTGTCAAGCATGGAGGTGGAAACATTATGTTTTGGGGGTGTTTCTCTGCTAAGGGCACAGGACTACTTCACCGCATCAATGGGAGAATGGATGGAGCCATGTACCGTAAAATCCTGAGTGACAACCTCCTTCCCTCTGCCAGGACATTAAAAATGGGTCATGGCTGGGTCTTCCAGCAAGACAATGACCCAAAACATACAGCCAAGGAAACAAAGGAGTGGCTCAAAAAGAAGCACATTAAGGCTATGGAGTGGCCTAGCCAGTCTCCAGACCTTAATCCTATAGAAAACTTATTAACTGGAAATTCGGTGACGTTGTCAGAAGTTTATAGACTAAAAGAACATTTTACATTTTACTCAAAAATATCCCTATAAAGAGAAAAATCAGACAATCTGGACATTTGAAAGTGGCTCTTAATTTTTGACAGAGCGCTATAGAGATATATACAGTATATATACCGAGGATACATGAATTTTCAATAGGGAAAGGCGTAAATAGCTGGTGTCTTCTTATCACTTATGGGGTAAAATTAAAAGATTTAGCATGTTGAAATCTAACATGCCCAATCAGACATTAGACTGTCATACAATCTTCCAAAAACTGTTTCGTTTAGATCCACAGGGCATCATAAAAACTTCATGATCACTGGGCTGATGCCAACGCGAGTAATGAAGACACAGCCCGGAGCCACGGCCGGCACACACATACCTGCTAAACCTGTTAGGTCCCTGAGCCGGCGATGTGGAATGGAGCCTTATTTAAAGTCCCATTTCATGTGACAGATGCACAGCGAGACGGTGCCAGAGACATGGAGAGGGTCAGCTGGTTTGGGTCATGTTGGGGGAGGGAGGGGCAGCCAAACAATTGATCACAGGTACATTAATTTGGCTTTTTATTGCGTTGTGTTATATTTGGAGATAGGGTGGCTGCTGATTAATTTTAAAGACGATAATAAATAGAAAATGAAAATGAGAAAAGGCTACAAGTCCGGATCATGCCAGTCACAAGATGAGAAAGTGATGAGAGGAAGCAGTAAAGCACTGGAAATCGCTCGCTTTGTGCAAACGACAAAGTATCAGGAAATGTCATTATCTCCCGAACACACTGCAGGTCACAAGAGGACGTCAGTGACAAAAAAAATAAAATAATAATACTACAACGCCCAGCTGCTTCCACATGAGTGGGGGAGGAGAATCCATTCACTGATAGCAACTACCACAGGAGAGGGAGAAACACAACATGAGGGGACGATGAAAATGGCAGCGATAAGTAAGTTTACTAAAACCTAGTGTGCTATCCGCAGGCATCGATCAATACCGCTAGATCGTATCAATTAGATTTAAAAGGGGTTTTCCAATGAACAAAAGTTGATCAATATTTCTCGGAATAATAATAATTTTCACAATTGGATGTGTTTAAATAAAATCTTCCAGTGCTGAGATAATCTTATAAATGTGCCCCCACTGTGTACTGTCTGTCTGACCATACAGGAACATGGTCTGATCATACCACAGCTCCTGGGCAGGTGAGGAAGCAAAAGAGTATACAGGCAGGACAGCAGGGGATAACAGCTGATTCTGTGAGGTAAAACATCGTTAAAAACAGGCAGGGAAATGTTTTACCTCACAGAAAGAATCAGCTGTGATCCTGTGCTGTCCTGTCTGTTTCCTCTTTTGCTTCCTCCCCTTTTGTGGCATGATCAGACCATGTTCCTGTACGGTCAGACACAGACATTACACAGTACACAGCAGGGGCACATTTATAAGATTATCTCAGCACAGGGACATTTTATTTAAACACATCCAATTGTGGAAATTATTATTATTCCAAGATCTATTGAATAAAATCAACTTTTGTTCGCGGGAAAATCCCTTTACCGGCTGGATATCATCTACCATATCAACCAAATAAGTCTCATCATGGTCTTTTATTCCTATGCATAAAAACTCCATGTTATGCCTCGCCTAGTAACCCATTGTTTTACTCCGATCCCCCTTTGCCTCAGGCCTTTGATGCTATAGATAAAAGCTCCCCCCTATGCCTCCCCTAGTAACCTGTCATTTTATTTTCATCCCCTTTTTCCTCACACCTTGGTTGCTATGGATAATGGCTCCATGTTAGGCCTCCCTTAGCAAAGCATCATTTCTATTCTATTCCCTATTTACTCAGGCCTAGGAGCCATTATCCATAGCAACCATCTTTTCTCTTCTTTATTAACCCATCATTTTCACCGTTGCCTCATTTTATCTCATGCCATTTATCCACTGCTGAAAAAGTTGTGTAGTAATCAGTTTTCTAAGGCTCTGCAAACCGGCCTACCAAACCGGAAAAGCTGTACATTATTTTCTACTGGTTTGTTACACAGCTTTCCTAGTAAAATATACAGCTAAAACAATTAAGACCTCATTCAGACATCGATTGTCACATACAATTACTAGCCGTGTTTTTCATGGATCGCACTCCTATTGTAAACAGTCTCTATGGGGCCATTTACATGTCTGATTTTTCGCAGACCTTGAAAACCGTGGACACATTTGATTTTGATTCCAGGGTTGAATTAAGAGCAGCAATGCAAATCAATGGATCTGAGGAAATCGGCCCACACTCTGATGACATTTGAGTGCAGTCCGATTTTCACCATGGACTGTCAGAAAGGAAAAGGTGGAGAAATGTAGTTTATTTTTTTTCACCATGCACGGAAATATGGCTGACACTCGGAACCCGCTCTGATTAAAAATATAAAAGATCCATCTTTCATGTACGTGAGAAAAACGGATGTCTGAATGAGGCCTAAATAAGACTTCATTACATAATGTCTTACAAACAAAAGAACACGGCAGCATTATGCAAGAGCTAAGATGTCTGCAATTGCAAACATTGAATATATAACATTAAAACTGCATTATTGCTATATAGAATACATGTACAAAAATGAAGGCTCTTAGAGCATAAATTTGCCAATTCATGTGTGCCCATCAACCATGGCAAGGTAACCTTTCCTTGGTGGGTACCTAATATTTATCAGACATGATTCTCCTGGGCTATAACCCTACATTTAAATGGGCAGGTAGAATCCAACACTAATTAAAGACACCCTTGGGCTGATGGGAGGAGTGCACAGGCAGAAAGGGAGGCAGTCATAACCTCCAATAGAGGCATGTTTGATAAATGTCACACTTAAAAAAGGAACCTGTCACGTTGTACATGCAGTCTGATCTGTGAATAGCACAGGATAGAGTAGGAGACGCTGAGCAGAATGATATACAGGTTTGATGGAAAAGATTCAGTATAACTTGTATTTTATTCATTGAAATCAATGGTGTTTGTATGTACAGGAGTCCAGTGGGCGGTCCTACTAACGATTGACAGCCATCTCTGCATGCAGTCATACAAGGCAAACTGTCAATCACTAGTAGGACCGCCCACTGGACTGTTATGCATACAGACACCATTGAATAAAATGCAAAATGTTACTGAAACTTTTCCCACAAAAATGTCTATCAATCTTATCAGCTCTTCCTGCTCTATCATCATCCTGCTTGCAGATCAGATACCATTCCTAACCTGACAAGTTCCCTTTAACGTGGATAATTTAACATGGATAATAACGGAACACGGTCAGCGACCGAAATGTTATAAAGGGATTACAGACGGGACACAATCACAATAAGACAGGTGTCATAATCTCTTATCCTTCTTTAGTGAAGCTCATTACACCAACAGATGGATGCAGCTTGTTTGTAAGACTATATGCAAATCAGGATGAAGTGGCACTGAGGGCGTGTGTGCACTAATGGAAAATGCATGACCACACCCCTACCGCACTATCATCCCGATTTGGATACAGTTCGTACCCTGGATTTCTTATGACTGGCACATCAGTTCTCTAAGGATCATCTTCATGGGGGAACTGGCACCTACACGGCCATGCTGTTCTATATGTAAAGATGGAATGATAAGTTCCCTTTAGTGATTACTAAAAGCCCTTATACATGTAATCAAAAAATGGACATTCATTCCTGATCGTCACTGGTGTACAAAATTGCAGTAATCCGCCAACGAGGCTGGCAGTAGGAAAGGGGAACACTTGTTCTTGGCACTTATAGGGTCCCATTGGTCAGATGTCACCAATCCTGCTTTTAGTTCACCCACAAAAGCATACCCCCCAATTTCTCTGTACTGTTGGATTTGTGCCAGTCTCAGAAGAAAATCTAAGACGTGTCCAAAGGCTATTTTCTTTTTACTATGAGCATAAAAGCAGAAGAGGAAAAACAAAGAAATACTGAGGTTTCATGTGTCAGGTCTCGATTGGATACTTCCTATACAGACATGGGACAGCCGGAGCGATTCTCGAGGGGCCGATGCACCCCTATACTAGGATATATCGTGGCGATCACCGAGCCACGGAAAGTGGTTGTAGTAGAGGTCCCCTTTAAGGCGGTTCAGTGGAAATTGTTTATATCATGGTGGATCATCAGACAGTATAATGAATGGAAACATGATGGTTTGGAAGCTTCCCATAAGATCCCTTGTGCCGGATCACAATGGAGGACACAAGGGATGGGACATAATCAGCTGGCAGCTCTGCTGATCGCACAGGTGTCCTGCACATAATCCCTGCTGAGCAGCTCTGCCCTACCTCACCTACATCATTACTGACATCTAGCACATATTCAGGAACACACAAGCTTCAGCCTTGACAGACGGCAGCACCAACCAATCACACTAGGGGATCCCCATCAAATCAGCCAATCACCAAGGGGTAGAGGCGGGACATATAACGACCCAGCGAACAGTGCACCAGAGCCACTTCGGAAGGAAACACCGGGAATGCCGGGGCATTAGATTGGGACGTTACCCCCGGTTGAAGCTATGCTTTTCCTCGTTCTCGCAGTCGCTGCAATGTCCATGTCCATTCTCGTCATCTCCCAACCCATCGCCTGCTGCTGTCTCACTCTGATCCGCCATCTTTAATCCAAAGCCGGGTAAAGGGGAGGGTGGAAATCAGCTATTGGTTGCTGGCCGCAAAGCATGCCGGTGCTTGTAGTGAAGGACTCCTTTTCCTGCTTCGGTGAACCTTGAGAAAAACTACAAATTCCGTGAAGCCTTGCGAGAATGTTAGCTATTCATTTGAGGCTGCGATAGAACAGGGGCGATGGCTTACTGGGGGTTGTAGTTTTTTTTCCCTATGTACACACCTAACGATCTTTAACCCCTAAAGTCTATATCCAAAGTCAGAGTGGTGTGTAAAGTATACAACGCTCAGGGTAAGGCCTTGTTCACACGTTCAGTATTTTACCTCAGAATGTGGAACAATCAGAGGAAAAGTATCATAGAAACACGTCACCGCTTCAGGTTTTGGATTACAAATTTAATATAATTCTTTAGCTTGATCTCGACGTGATGGATGACGCTCTGTAGGAAGATGGACCTTGTGCAAGTCTAGATAGGGCCACCAGGGTCTTCTCCGCTTGTTATTTTGATAGTATGAAGACATCAGGTTTCTTCCTAGTGATGTAAAATACTGACCATGTGAACGTGGCCTAATAGTAATGACATGTTATAAACGTGCAGCAGTGGAAGATGGTGGTGCCAGGGAGAATGCCGGTGTGTATGGTGGATCTGGAATATATCTGATCTGGATGACAGGGTGGTCTCACTCAGGTGGTTTTCTGGAGAAGTGGATTCTGTGAACGTAGAAAAGCTGTCCGGTGTGATTTTACTGCATCTGACACATGGGGCAGACTAATTCCATTTATTAGGCCTCATACACATGAGCATTAGAAATCAGGAAAACGATTTTCAGGAGTGGCCACATCAGTAGTCCACGGTCTCCGTCTCAGAGCCCTGTGAACCTCCCCCCTACCTGCAGAGACCCCAGTGGGTGATAGGCCTTGCATGATGGGGCTTACTAACCAGAAGGGGCACTGCAGATGCCAGCAGGTAGGAGGAGGTTCACAGGGCTCTGGTCCGGCGGCCATGGACTACTGACGTGGTCCGTCCTGCAAATCTTTTTCTCAACACTAATGAGCATATATGGCATCTGTGTTCTGTGGACCCTGTGCACGGGTTACTATTAGGCCACGGATGCCAGTGTATCAACATAAGGCCGGGATCACACATACGAGAAACTCACATGATTCTCGTGCGAGTCTCTTTCATGAACACCCGGCAGTGCCACTGACACTCGGACCGGAGGGTGCGGCTGTATGTATTTCTATGCAGCCGCATGCTCCGGTCCGATTGCCGGCAGTAGTGCCCGGGTGTTCATGTGAGAGACTCGCACGAGAATCATGTGAGTTTCTCGTATGTGTGATCCTGGCCTAAGAGGGTAAATGGAGTCGGCATACACATTGCTCTATACAAGACTGACTCCTTCCACTCACCAGAAGCGTCTACTTGGGGTTTTCTCAGGATCATAGAACAGCGGGTTCCTGCTCAAGATACTCCTTGTGAGCCAGAATAGAGACCCGCTGTTGGACCTAGTGCAAACCTGCGAACTTTCACAAGTGCTGTTCAGGAAGATAGATACCTTGTCGAAAATGTGTACTCATAAAATTAAACCCAGACCAATTCCTGGTGCCCACATGTGTAATTGGATTCAGGGGTCCCATCTGACTGGTCCGAGTGCTGTCCGATAAACAATGTTACTCAATGTGACAGTGCTGATGCAGAATTATTTTTTTCACTGACAGAATCTGTCAGTGAAAAAAAAATCGCAACATCGGATACCACTCACCCATTACAGTCTATGGATGTGTGGAAAACATTGGACTGCACACGGATGACATCTGATTGCAGTCCAACTTCATAGAGTGCAGGAATGTTGTTCGTCTGCTCCTCACAGTGTGCTTCTAATCTCTCATCCAAGAGAATCGGATCACACTATGCTGATACACTGATCAGAATTTGATCAGTGTCATTTGGCTGTCTGACCGTAGCCATAGTCTGATTATGGACCGTGATGTCCGTACTGGCTTTGAGTCTCTTGGCTAAAGCTCAACAGCCTTCTGAATGCTTATGTGGCTGCTCAGGTCAGGAGACCTGTGTTCAGTGTGGACATCAAGGTCCAAGTGAAAGTCAGATGTGTGAAGCTGGCCTCAGGCCTTCCCTATGATAATATCTGATCTCCCAGGGTGAAGGGAACCAGCTCTCAAAAGGGGCTGTCTTCTTGCAGTTCCCCTTCTATTCACTGTTTCTAGAGGAAAACTCACTCTGTGTATCCAGTGACCACAAACTATCTAAAAAGTTGCAATTTTTTGCACAACATGTAGTTTGCAAAAATGTTGCAACTCTTGGTGTTTTTACACCAGCTCTGGCAAATTTCTTGTAAGTTGTCAGAGCTTATCAAGGAGTGTGGCCCACCAAATTCTCTATAATTTACCTAAGAAAGTGGTGTAACACTGGTGCCAGAAATGTGCTCCAGACCCTCAGCCTTCTGAAGAGCGTAACGCACCTCACTTCAGTGGACAATGTCTCTGCTATGTAAAGAGGGTCTGACGCCACAAATTTTGCCACACTGGATGAGCAGTGTGGTCATTGGGGATTATCATGTCCTCACCTTGTTAGCATTGTTGACCATGGAAGCCATAGATTTTTATGCGGGGCGCAATGTTTATCACTGATATACAAACGCCTCGCTGGTCAAACGTTCGGCAATCCGTTCTCATTGCTCCTGGGGAGACTCTGTCATACACAGACCTTTCTCTGAACTGTGCACTTATATGTCAGCTTCCAGCCTCAGCGTCCGCACGTTCCCGATCCCCTGGCCCCTCATCTTGTCCAGCCTGCCCCGGGACTTCCTCGCAGCTTTAGGACAAGGCAGAGAGCAGACGTTTTTCCAACATGATGGCGTCTCACAATTATCATCCTCATTGAGTCTTTAAAATGCAAAATCTCCATGCACACTGCAATATACATTGGATTCCTGAGGTGACGAAGGCCGCTGTGGCACCCACTTACAAAGCGCACATCGCCTGACGGCACGTCTCCATGCACCACTGATTTTCTCCCAGGTTCTTGCCCCGCTACTACGACCGACAACCCTCACATTCTGTCCTTGGCGGGAAACCGCTTCTCTCCAGTTCTCCCCTCCTTCCTCCAGCTGGGTGGGGGTGCTGGGGGCTAACATCCGAGGTCTTGGCGCGGCTCCTCACACTTTGCCCTCAGTTTCGTTGCAGCTTTCGAAGCAGATTCTTCCATGCTCTTCTCTCTCGGACCCCTCACTGTACCCGCCTAGTCAGACCACAACGTTACACCCATGCCAAGCTCCTCGGGGGCAGAGCTGTAGCTAGACCCTCCTTCACCCAGTGCAAAATGATCACTGTACCACCCTCGCCATGTAGCTACATGCCCCATCTCAAGAAAAGTGGCTTGGTGCCCCCCTGGGCAAATGCCCCAATTGCCCCACCAGCCAACACCCCCGATAATATGTCATAACCACAGATTATGTGGACTTTTCACCATTACATATAATTTGGACTCATTTTTCAGTCAGACTATCATATTTTAACTCCTAAAACTCACATATGTTTTTTTTCTTTGCAACAACTTTATTTAATAAAACATGTTACTAACCAGACCTATCTCCTAGGCGACCACCTTCCCCAGCACCCACTGCAATCCCTCACGATACTTAATCCCACTTGATCCTCGCCGCGCCCCTCCCCCCTCTGATTTTTTTTTCCCGTTCGCAGCTGATTGGCCGTTTCAGAAGGCAACGCTATTGACCGCGCAGACGCCTTCCGTAACCTAGCAACCGCAGGGAAGGTTCAGCCTCTGTGGGCGGAAGTAGGAGATTAGACCCGGAAGTCGCCTTCGTCTTGCCAGTACTGCCATACAGTAAGATAAGCTCCTATTGGTTCACTGTAAAATGAGAGCCAATGAGAGAGCTCGATGGGAGGAGGTGAGTGACGTGAGGGCTGGCATAGGGCAGGGGGTAAGTGGTCCGTGTTCGGGTAGGATTAATTAGGAGACGCTGGGGGCTGCCTGTTCCTTCTAGTGTGGCGTATGTGTGTGACTCCAGGCAGTGTTGTCATGGGAGCGGTTGGAGTGTGAAGTGGTCTCTTTCCAGGCGCTTCTCCATTATCACCCTGCTTGTTATGTAATCGCTGTTTCTATACATTTCTTTATTCTCCAGCCTGAATATAAACCAGTAAACACAATTGTCTTCCTCGGGGACCACCCAGCATTCCCAGCCCCCCGAATGACGATTTTGCTTAGTTTTGCAGTTCACTAGACTGATTTTACACTGAGGTGCATGGAATAGTTGACGTCTGCTACTTAAAAATGGGGCCTCTGTGGTCTTTACAAATAAAAACCTATCAGACCTCCTCCATTCCTTAGTGCTGCTGCCTCTGTCCCCCTTCTGTGACCCCACTTCGTGTTCTGATGGGAAGATGTCATGCTGATCGGCTGCAGAGGTCACGTGACGTCCTTCGCTCCCCTACCTGGATCTGCGCATAGCTAGGAAGCGGTGATAATGCTGTTCTACCGGGTTACGGACCGCTTCTGACTTTAAGGTCACGTTCACACGCTCAGTATTTGGTCAGTATTTTACTTCAGTATGTGTAACCCAAAACCAGGAGTGGAACCATCAGAGGAAAAGTATAATAGAAACACGTCACCACTTCTGTAGTTATCACCCACTCCTGGTTTTAGCTTACACATACTGATGTAAAAAACTGATCAAATACTGATAGTGTGAACATGGCTTAATTGGTTGCAGTGGTCGGGTGACTTGAGCAGAGCGTCATCAGATGTTTTATGACGAAACACTGATCAATCCCTTTAATATCTCCATACACCTTTTATAAAAATTGTCCAGCTGCCTAGTGTGTATGGGGTTCTCCCGTCTCTTCCCTGACTTCATCCGGCCTGTTAAATTTCAGTTCCTGATGCTTTTTTTTCATTGTGGAAATAAGTTGCTGTCTGAGAAGTCTGGCAGTGATCGTCTCACCACGGGGACGCTGTGCTCTGTGTGGTGGGGGAGATGGTTGACAGCCAAAGGCCTCTTTCACACATCAGTTTTTTTTTACGTCAGGCACGATCCGGCGTGTTGTTAAAAAAACGCATCCGGTACCGGATGCGTTTTTTTAGCATTGACTTTCATTAGTGTCGGATCGCGCCTGATGTTGTTGGGTTGCATCCGTTTTTGTCCGGATCCGGCGGAAATGTACATTCCGGTGGCCGGACAAGACGGTCACTGTAACATTTTCTTTATTTAGCAGACCCGCCTGAAAGTGCCTGAAGCGGCGCATCAGGCGGCCGGAAATAATACAAGTCTATGGTACCGGACCAGACATTTGTCCAATGCGTCAAAAGACTGATCCGGATTCTGGAAACCAAGGTCTCTCTCTCCCTCTCCTCAGTCCGGACATGCGTACCTGCATTTTCCGGGTTGAAAAGGTCAGGTCGGATCCAGCAAGAAAACTGATCCGTTGCATCAGATTTTTCAAAATCAGCGCCGGATCCGTCCTATCAGGTATACGACTGATTAGGCCTGACACAAAAAACCTGATGTGTGAAAGTAACCAAATCGTTTATGTATATGACCAGCTTTAAGATGGACTATCAATACGAGATCAGTGTGGTTTTGACTTGCAGCACACCCTCTGATCCACTTCAGTGATCCTGGGTTGGGTGTGGCCACTAATTAAAGAACAGCGCTGTGCCTGGTGTAGAATAAAGAGGATGCAGCTGTCTGTAGCGCAAGGTTCCCCAACTCCAGTCCTCAAGGCCCACCAACAGGTCATGTTTTCAGGATTTCCTTTATATTACACAGGTGATGCAATTGTCACCTGAGCAATACTAAGGAAATCCTGAAAACATGACCTGTTGGTGGGCCTTGAGGACTGGAGTTGGGGAACCCTGCTCTAGGGCACTGGGCGTTTTTCAATGATCTGATTGATGGGAGCACTGAGTCAGGCTTTCATTGATTTGATATTAATAGCTAACGTAAAGGTGCCCACACACCAGTTGTCCCCATACACATGAATGCTCGGATTGTGTTCTCTATGGGAAGAGCAGAGTATGTCACTGCCAGTGGCTTGTCCTAGAACAAAATGCCCCACACACATCAATGACTTGTGGGTTTGGTGGTGAGTTTGACTATAATTTGATGTGAATGGGGGTCATCAGTTTTGTAGTCCCTGAGATCACTTTAAGGCTATGTGCACACGTTCAGGATTTTTCGCGTTTTTTAAGCGTTTCTGCTGTGGTTTTCCGCTGAAAAAACGCATGCATTAAGCATCCTATTATTAGAATGCATTCCGCAAATTTTGTGCACATGCTGCGTTTTTTTCCGCGAAAAATGCATCGCGGAAAAAAAACAGCATGTTCATTCTTTTTCCGGAATCACGGCGATTCCGCCACCATAGGAATGCATTGAACCTCTTACTTTCTGCATGTGGCTATGCCCACCATGAGCAAAGTGAGCGGTTCATGTGCAGATGGTACCCAGGGTCTGGAAGAGAGGAGACTCTCCTCCAGGCCCTGGGTACCATATCCCTGGTAAAACAATAATTAAAATAAAAAATCGTGATATTCTCACCTTCCGGTGGTCCCCGCAGCCTTCCTGGTCCTCGCGACGCTCCTGGCAACTCCCGTTCCCAAGGATGTTTTGCGATAATGACCCCAGATGACGTAGCGGTCTCGCGTGATGCTACGTCATCTGGGGTCATTGTCGCCAGGCATCACTGGAACGGGAGTTGCCGGGAGCGTCTCGAGGACCAGGAAGGCTGCGGGGGCCGCCAGAAGGTGAGAATATCACGATTTTTTTATTTATTTTAACATTAGATCTTTTTACTATTGATGCGGCATAGGCAGCATCAATAGTAAAAAGTTGCTCAAACTTGGCAAACACTATGTGTGACTCGTTTGACCAACCTGTCAATCAGTTTTCCAAGCAATGCTACAGATCGCTTGCAAATCGCTAGCATTCTGCAAATGCTTGCAAAACACTAGTTTTTAGCGGGAATACGCATACCAATAAAATGTGTATTTCCCGCGGCAGGGAGGTGCATACGTGTGCACATAGCCTAAATATTTGGTGGCAATGCTGTTTAACAAGTCTCATCTGTAAATGCAATCACAAGAGTTGCAGTGATCAATGTGAAGAATTATTGATCATTATTACATGCAAGGCAGTAATTTCTGACTATAGGAGCGTCGTTCAGTTAGTAGCTTCTATCGGCTGAGAATTTCGCTTTGTGCCTAGGACATGGTGCATCCAAACAAAACTGTATTATGGAGAAATTCTTCCACTGAAGTAATATTTCTAGAGAAAAATACCTCCAGAATACTGTGAGATGATGAAACATGCCAGAAAATGTTCTCACTTGTCATATCCGCTGCTAAAAACACTGTCAGCAAAGTCTGGAGGATAAGTATTGCTGCAGATTTTCCATACTTTTAGAGATGGGATACCCGGTGTTGGATACCCATCGGTCTGATATTGATGATATATCCCAACGCTATTGCAAAGGGTGAAATCCGCATTGACAATAACAGCATACATTTACATGATGCAGGTATTACATCCACAACGATGTGGAGTGATTTTTGGATAAATTAGTAGAATATTCAATTTTAATGATTAAAGCAGTTTTCCAGGATTTTAATTTTGATGGTGTATCATAAGGACAAATCATCAGTATCACATCACAAGAGGTCCGACTCTCAACATCTTCATGATCAGGCTACTGAAGGGGTTATGACGCATTGGAACTGGCAAAGCATCGTCTGTTATGTGGTGGCTGTAGATCGTACAGCAGTTGTCTCCCATCCCATAGTTTCCTTTCTCTTCCACCTCAACCTCTACAGTCTTTTGGCAAAAATGAAAACCTGACTTCTGAATTTTTATAGGCAGTAACTAGTTATGAGCGAACGTGCTCGGATAAGGTGTTATCTGAGCATGCTCGGGTGCTAACCTTGTGTTTTCTGCGTGCTCGAATAATATGTTCAAGTCCCCTCGACTACATGTCTCACTGCTGTTCTGCATCCGCAACACATGCAGGGATTCTGTTTGTTAGGCAATCCCAGCATGTGTTATGGCTGTCGAACAGCCACGAGACATGCAGTCACTGGGACTCAAACATATTTTTCAAGCACGCCGAAGATACTTGGTTAGCACCAGAGCATGCTCAGATAACACCTTATCCGAGCACGTTCACTCATCGCTATAGGGAACTGATCTTCATACAGGATGTAGCTGTCTTGACAACATCAAATGTCATTTATTAGGTTGTTCTTTTTTGTCACCCTCCTGCTTGTGACTTTGCAGGTTCATCTGACTGTAATTAATGTGTATGACCAGCTCCAGCTGCTTCTGATGTGTCACTTTTGTGATTATGTTTTCTCATTGCAGCCATGTTCCTGGTGGGCTTGTCTGGTGGGATTGCATCAGGTAAAAGCACGGTTGTGTCAATCCTCAGGGAACTGGGATGTGCAGTGATTGATGCAGATGTCATTGCCAGACAAGGTTTGTATCATTGTACAATATATCGGGACATAAACTAATTGGACATGCGATGCTGTGTGCTGATTCTGGTCTCTTCTGTGCAAACTTGAAGATGTTACAGACATATAACATGATATTATTGTGATTAGGGTTTCAAAGGAGTCATTTAGGTTAGGGGCTTATATCGGCAGATCATTGTGTTAAGGGTTTGGGTTTCCATATACGCCACTGATCCAGGACACTGAGCTATAAAGGACTCATTTCGAAACTGCAATATTTTATCCTATGAAACCCAGATTTCGTAGGTAATGTTCATGGATGGGTACATAAGAGGTCTAGAATGCTTTTTTATTGTCTCCAATATCATTACATAAGCTTGCGGATTCAAGGGGTTGTTTGAGACTAGACTAATGATGACCTATCCATAGGAGATTCGGTACCCCCCACCGAGATCTGTTTTGACAGTGGCCACTTGTAAGCAGTATAAGAAACGGAGCACCACCGATCCGTACGTTTAGTGCCTAGTCCTGTTGTTAATTTACGTGTGTCAGACCTACTGTAATCTCATTAGGATCTATAGTTCAGTTCCAGACACCCACTTTAATTTCAGTTACAGTGACCGCAAAGTGAAAATGATTGTTTCAGGTCCCTCAAAGCAGACACACACATTTTTTATTTTTTTTTATTGCATTCAGGGTCATCCTAGTTTGGCCTCCCTCTGTAGTTCCCATAGTAGCTATATGGGCTACCTTGATAGCACATACCACCACATATCTATAGATTTTCCATTTAAAAATGGCTCTTAAAGTGAATCTGACAGCTGATACATGCTGCTCAATCCATGGGCAGCATGTATCAGCCAATGACTGTATGATCTCCAAAACAACATACTCCAATAGCTTCCACGGACTGAGGGACGCTGTATATTAGTCGGACAGGCGAGTCCCTGGCAGCTTCTCCCCGTCTGCTGCCCTGGACAGACATTTCTCTGGATATCAGCGTGTGTAGCTCATATAATACAGCCAGTGCCTGATACATGCTGCTCATGGTTTGGGAAGCGTGTACCAGCTGACAGGTTCACGTTAAGGATTGCCAAGAGATCAGGACACTTGCTGACTATTGTCCTGTGATTGTCTTGCAGTGGTACAGCCGGGAACCTCAGCCCATAGTCAAATTGTGTTCCATTTTGGAGAGGAAGTACTGCTAAAGAATGGGGAACTTGATCGGGAGAAGATGGGAACCATTATCTTTTCAAGTCCCGAGAAGAGGGCTCTTCTCAATTCCATCACTCACCCTCCAATACTCAGAGCTATGCTGAGACAGACACTGTGCTTCTTTTTTGTGGGTGAGTGAAATGTGAACCATAAATAGTATATACAAATGACAACCATTATATATCAGTGTACATCTCTGTATTATCAGCGGGGGTCCGGATGCTTTATGACAAAGGGGCCACTCTATCATCTCTTCACCACTCATCTTCACCCAGTGTAGACGCTTGCTGTTAGGGTATATTCACACCAAACAGATACGCTGCAAATTTTCCAACTGGATTTTCTCTGGGACAGTTCTGCAGTGTATTACAGATTTCAACAAATCTTATCCACATGCTGTGAATAATATGTATATTGCAGTCTGTGACAAATCCGTAGAACAAAATAGATACCAGTTCGGCACTATAATGTGACTTCTTTATCCGATGGTACACTCGCTTGCTAGCCTCAGTTTTGGAGCATAAAAATAAAGCCTTCATGATTTTTTTCAAATTGCTACAGTCAAAATTAAATGCATCATCCAATTGTAGAGGAAACTGGACGGCACTTTCTATATAAAAACGGTAGCTTCATTATCTTCAGAAAGTGCCATACAGACGAGGGAGCTGCAGATAGTAATGACCATTTTGCAGTAATTTGCACTTCCTGTAGCCTGAAGAAGCACAAAGTACCGCAAAACAGCTGTTGCTGCCTGCTCCTTTCCTGCCTGTATGTCGCTTTCTGAAGATAATAAAGCTATCTTTTTTATATGATCAGTGCCATCCTGTTTCCTCTACCTTTTGGACAAATCAACATTTGAAGAGGGTTTTCCCATTAACAAAGTTAATTTTAAAGTTGATTTTAATCAATAGATCTTGGAATAATAATAACTTGCACAATTGGATGTGTTTAAATAAAATGTTCCCGTGCTGAGATAATCTTATAAATGTGCCCCTGCTGTGTACTGTGTAATGGCTGTGTCTGACCATACAGGAACATGGTCTGATCATAACACCCCTCCTGGGCAGGGGAGGAAGCAAAAGAGAGTATAGACAGGACAGCACCGGGATCACAGCTGATTCATTTTGTGATTTAAAACATTTCCCTGCCTGTTTTGAAAAAAATGTTTTACTTCAAACAAAGAATTATTTGCGATCCCAGGCTGTCCTGTCTGTATACTCTTTTGCGTCCTTTCCCTGGCCAGGAGCTGTGGTATGATCGGACCATGTCCCTGTACGGTCAGACACAGCCATTACACAGTACACAGCAGGGGCACATTTATAAGATTATCTCAGCACGGGAACATTTTATTTAACCCCATCCAATTGTGGAAATTATTATTATTATTATAAGATCTATTGATTTAAATCAAGTTTGTTCATGGGAAAATCCCTTCAACTGAAACACATTTTGACGCAAACTTGTTTCCGATTTTACAGCAGATTTGTGGCATATTTTTGGTATGACCTTGAGCCTTAGGCTGGGTTCACACTGCGTTTAGGCAGTCCGTTAGACGGACTGTGTTACAACGCGGTGTAACGCAGTCCGTTAACGCTGCCATTGACCCCCATTGTCGGGCGCATCGCGACGCATGCCGTAAAGCGGCATGCGTTCGCGATGTGCCATCATTCAGTGACGGAGCCTCTGACGCGGGCTGCAGCGTCTGGGCTCCGTCACCGCTAGCACAGATGAATCATCTGTGCTAGCACACTGCGCTAGTGGGTATAGCATAACGCGATCACGTTATGCTATACCGTTACCAGCCCGTCAGTGCTATGTGTTGAACGGGCTGGTTAAACGCAGTGTGAATCCAGCCTTAGACCTACATTCACCCATACTTTTTAATGCCTTGGAAACCAAGACAAAAAAACAAACAAAAAAGAATGAATGAGAAAAAAAATGTGCAATACAATATGGATGCCACATGGGAATACAGTCCATTTGTCACAGATGGCTAGATTCACACCGATGTAGCCTAAATCTGAGAAAGGGTAATGAGAGCTAATTTGACACCACCTATTAAAGAGTAGGGGTCCCACCACCTGAACACGCACAATACGATCTTTTTCCCTATGACACGAATGTACGTATGGTTTACATTAATCTTTAGGGTAATTCTGTCCCCCTGCCCCAATCCCAGACAGGGAAGAAGTTTCATTGCATGTTATGAAAAGATTTGTAGCCAATAACTTGAAGGACGTGTCAGTCCCCTGGTCGTCCAACTCGGCCATATGCTCCCCTATGTTGTACTAACCTCTTCTAATCTGGTGCATAAGAAATATTAAACTCTTTAAACCAAACCTAGAAAAATCACTTTATTCAAGATGAGGGCGACAAATGTCACAGAGCCTGTGGGGACATGAAAGGAAGCGTGTCTCCTATTCTGTTCCGGTCTCGAGAAAAATCAAAGTCTGAAGGAGCCGGGCCGAATATTCCCCTTGTCCCAGGAGCTCCTGCTGCTTATTATATGAACAATATGTCAGCCCTTGCAGATAAGGACCTCTATTATAACATGGAGAAGGTATTTGTAGGGGGACAAGAATAGAGAGGTCATAGAGCATGTGCAGGCTAGTATAGGACCGCGAAAGGGGAGACCTTTACAAACGCAGAAATTGCTAAAAGGCTGAAGTCCTTTGTACCCTTTTATGAAAGGATGAAGTGGTCTTCTGGGGACGACCTGATCTGTACAGCTACAATGTCTTTATATAGACAGCACTTGACTTGTTAAAGAGAGCCCAGAAATGACAGCAAGGTTAGGTATCCTGAGCACATAGACAAATTGTTAATTGCGTAAACCGCAAATCTCTAGTACCCATTTCTAATATGTGAACCACACATGGTATACAGAAATGTGCACCCTTCAATATCCGTGTACAGCGCTGGGGGTCCAGGTGCTTCACCCAGTATACTGAATATAGTTGTGACTTCTTTGCAAAGACTTTTACAGTTTAGACTATAGTCTGACGTCTATTGATCTGCTGCAGGTTGCTGAATACAGAGCCCCTTGCTCTATAGATGTTCATTATTATTTGCAGGAAATTCTTCCAGTCAAGAATTTCCAATAATAATCTTATCTTTGAAGAGGTATTCCAAGATCAGCTAAAATTTAATGTCAGCAGTTTTTTCCTGTTTAATCTGACAGCAGAATAGCATAGGGCCTGAGAATCTGATTCCAGTGATGTGTTACTTACTAGGATGTGTGCTGTAGTTTCTGTACAATCAGTGTTTTATCAGCAGGAGCTTATCACTGCCGGACTACATGTCTCCAGCAGGACAGTCAGGCTAATCTGTAACCCCGCCCCCACCTCTGCTTGGCAACTTGCTGAGAATGTACCGTGTACACAGGAAGCTGCCAGCCAGTCATAGGTGTGAGTGGGTTATACACAGCCCAGAGGTCTTAGCTCTGCTGCTTCTCTATCAGATAAAACAGGGATTTTAACAAAACTGGACCAAGCAAGCCAGTAAGTGATACATCACTGGAATCAGGCTCTTTGTCTCTACATCATGCTGCTATCAGAATCCATAGTAAAAACCTGCTGACAGATTCCTTTTAAGCTACACAGAGTAAATTGCGTAAACTAGCAATAGAATCACTACTAACCTCCGGTATTCCTTGCTGATTTAGTGTCTGTAGAGACTGATGAAGGGGCAGGGGATTAATCAGGTAAGTCTTTTTTTTTTTCTTTTTTTTTGTGCTACTCCCCTTAGCTTCATTTTTTTTTGCCAATCCCAGAAAACCCCTATAAGTAATTATATTTTGCAATTCCCTCATATATTTCTGAAAGAAGCTCTACAGCGAAGCATTACACTGAAGGGAACCTGTCCGATATAATTCATGCTCTCTGAACCCCGATTACAGCCTGGCATATTTTATTCTGAAATGCTGCGGGGTATCGGAGAACACATACTGCGGACTATATGATAAGTACAGTCATGGCCAAAAGTTTTGAGAATGACACAAATATTATATTTTCACATGATCTGCTCAGCCCTCTGGTTTTTATGTGTGTTTGACAGATGTTTTTATCACAGACAGAAATATAATTGCAAACATATGAGTAACAAAAGTTTATATTGACAGTTAGAATGAGTTAATGCAGCAAGTCAATATTTGCAGTGTTGACCCTTCTTCTTCAGGACCTCTGCAATTCTCCCTGGCATGCTCTCAATCAACTTCTGAACCAAATCCTGACTGATAGCAGTCCATTCTTCCACAATCAATGCTTTCATTTTGTCAGAATTTTTAGGTTTTTGTTTGTCCACCCGTCTCTTGATGATTGACCACAAGTTCTTAATGGGATTAAGATCTGGGGAGTTTCCAGGCCATGGACCCAAAATCTCTATGTTTTGTTCCCTGAGCCATTTAGTTATCACCTTTGCTTTATGGCAAGGTGCTCCATCATGCTGGAAAAGGCATTGTTGATCGCCAAACTGCTCTTGGAGGGTTGGGAGAAGTTGCTCTTGGAGGACATTCTGGTACCATTCTTTATTCATGGCTGTGTTTTTAGGCAAGACTGTGAGAGAGCCGATTCCCTTGGCTGAGAAGCAACCCCACACATGAATGGTTTCAGGATGCTTAACAGTTGGCATGAGACAAGACTGGTGGTAGCGCTCACCTTGTCTTCTCCGAATGAGGCGTTTTCCTGATGTCCCAAAAAATCGAAAAGGGGATTCATCAGAGAAAATAACTTTACCCCAGTCCTCAGCAGTCCACTGCCTGTACCTTTTGCAGAATATCAGTCTGTCCATGATGTTTTTTCTGGAGAGAAGTGGCTTCTTTGCTGCACTCCTTGAGACCAGGCCTTGCTCCAAGAGTCTCCGCCTCACAGTGCGTGCAGATGCACTCACACCTGCCTGCTGCCATTCCTGAGCAAGCTCTGCACTGCTGGTAGCCCGATCCCGCAGCTGAAACACTTTTAAGAGATGGTCCTGGCGCTTGCTGGTCTTTCTTGGGCGCCCTGGAGCCTTTTTTGCAACAATGGAACCTCTCTCCTTGAAGTTCTTGATGATGCGATAGATTGTTGACTGAGGTGCAATCTTTCTAGCTGCGATACTCTTCCCTGTTAGGCCATTTTTGTGCATTGCAATGATGACTGCACGTGTTTCTTTAGAGATAACCTTGGTTAACAGAAGAGAAACAATGATGCCAAGCACCAGCCTCCTTTTAAAGTGTCCAGTGGTGTCATTCTTACTTAATCATGACAGATTGATCTCCAGCCATGTCCTCATCAACACCCACACCTGTGTTAATGGAGCAATCACTGAAAAGAGGTTAGCTGGTCCTTTTAAGGCAGGGCTGCAATGATGTTGAAATGTGTTTTGGGGGATAAAGTTCATTTTCTAGCCAATATTGACTTTGCAAGTAATTGCTGTTAAGCTGATCACTCTTTATAACATTCTGGAGTATATGCAAATTGCCATTAGAAAAAGTGAAGCAGTAGACTTTGTAAAAATTAATATTTGTGTCATTCTAAAACTTTTGGCCATGACTGTAGTCCAAGGCAGGTCCGTGGGTGGCTTCTCCCTGCCATGCATGTTCTCGTACACTGACCGGTCTCTTCCTGTGTCTGCTTATGAAGAGAGACCTGTCAGTCACTGGGAGCAGAGCCTCTTGGACTAGTCATCCAGGACACGCTGTTCCTGGCTGTTTTTTTAAATTATATTTTTTTCTCGACGCAGCACTTCAGAGTAAAACTTTCAATGCAGTGCTGTCTGTGGTTGTGCATCACGAATTAGCTGACAGGTTCACTTTAAAGAGAACTTGTCACTGGTTCAGAATATGCCAATATTTGTTCTTATTTTATTCTCTCTTGTTTCAACGAGTGTCCCATGCTGTCCTGTCTGTATACTCTCTTTTGCGTCCTCCCCTGCCCAGGAAATGTGATATGATCAGATCATGTTTTTTAACACACAAGAAAAAAATTTTTTTGTTTAACGCATTCAATTGTGGAAATTATTTTTATTGCAAGATCTATGGATTAAAATGTACTTTGTTAAAAGGACAATTTCTTTAAAAGTTGGTCCTGCTGTGATTACTCCACCCCAAGAAGAAGGCAGCACCAAAATGTATGCCGGGGCCGAGACCATGACAGTATTTGTATGAGAATATTTGTCTGTGCATAGTTATTATCCTAAGTTAGTTTCTGACATATTCATGATTTGGACAATTTGTGTGTATATAATATATACTGTGTGTATATTTATTATGGCTTTTCTTTTAGGGGACTTATGGTTACAGTAACAATTGCACTTTATCCTTTGTCATATAATTTATTTGCACTTGTTTCAGTCTGTGACTTTGCCCTACTTATTATAAAAGCTGCCTGGGTCTTCTGGTCTTTGTACTCTGGGATTTTGGTTCATTGTGACAATTATGAACTTTTGTACTAATTAATTCAAGTTTGCACTTACACTTTGTCCTTTGTACATACATTTATCAGGCCTTGATCATGTCATTGATTAGTTCATGAAATTGTTGTTTTTCCTGGTCTCTTTTTGATAGAATTGTTTTAAATTTTCATACTCCAAAATTAGTAATAAAGATTTATATTTTTAACGCTTCAAGTGCTTGCAAACGTCATTTTTTTTGTAGGCAAGTTTGGTATATTTTTTCTTGAGTGTAGCACTATTTAAAGAGAATCTGTTAGCAGTTTTTCTTCTGTGTAATCTGACAGCTTCATGAGGTAGGGACAGATGCCCTGATTTCAGCGATATATCACTTAGTTTATTGGGTCCAGCAGTTATTATAGAGTGACAGTTTCTCTGCTGCAGATCTAGCAGAGCTCCGTTGTTGAGCTGTGTATAACCCTGTCCACACCACATCTTTTTATGTACATTGTATTGTGACTGAGAGCTGCTAATCAGTGCTGGGGTATGGTTGGACTAGGATGCACAAGGCCAGTTGTCCTCTGCTGATAATTTCCTGATAAAACACTGTATTAAACTGCAAGACACAGTCCAGTAAGTGACACATCACTATAGTCAGGCTCTGCTATTAAATTATGATGCTTTCAGATTAAATAGCAAAAACCTGCTGACAGATTCCCTTTAATACTTGTAAGAAGTCACTGTATGTGCACAATACTGTTTAATCAATGTTTCTATTACTATTCTGTATGTTAAATGGAAGCTGAAGCACTGCGAGTACATCTGCAAATGTGTTTGTAATAAGACAAAGTTCGCTTCTACTGTACTGTGGAGGAGGGTTGATCCTGCTGACAGATTTTCTTTAAAGCGAACCTTTCGCCAATTTTTTTTTATTTTGAACTGGATACAGTGTGGAATAAAACATTGGGGTTTTTAATTTCACATCCCCATTGTGGAGATGTTAGCAATCAAAGTATTCGTCATCTAATGAGTTAACTTTCGTTAAGTCCAAGTAGGCTTTATTAGGTAGTTTTCACTGGGGGTGTGTACTTCTTCTTCCTCTGTGATGCTGACCAATCGTAAGCAGGCAGCAACACAGCAGAAAACGAACATGCCCTCATCATAGTTTAGATCAGGTTTCTTAGTGTGTGTGTGTGATGATACAGCCATGATCTCCTGGTCTAACCTCCTTCATGGTTAGAAAGTGCAGCTGAGTTTATCTATGTCACATTACAAACCCTTCTATCCGCTCTCCTCCTCTCATAGCACTGTCTATTGCCCCTTACTGCCTGTCCAGAGATGTGTCACACTTACAATATGCTGTGTGCACAACAGATATAAGCTCTCTGCTGTGGGAGAAGAGCTGGGTGTCATTACATCTCGCACAGAAGTAGCAAAGTGAGTACAGTGTGAGAGTGGACAGTGGTATGAGAGGAGAGCTGATAGAAGGGGTTGTATTGTGACCACGCTAAGCTCAGCTCTGCTATGCCACAGGGATTTTATTTGAAATGTGTTAGCCATCTATGTTGTAATCTCTGATCCTGAGAATTTGGGAGCAGCATTCAGCTGATCTTCTGTGCTCCTATTAGATTGAATGGTGAAGCCATGTGCATTATCGATTTCCACTTCCTTAAGCTGGGGCTTGGGGCATGGCGGTCAGACCCTCAGTGACTGAAAAATGATCCCCTATCCCGGAGGCGGGATAACTTTTAAGGCAAAGTTCTCAAGTTTAAAAGTTAACTCAATAGGTGCCAGATACTTTTATTGCTAATATCTCTGCAATGGGGAGGCGAAACTAAAAAAGAACTAAGCAGTTTATTCCACTCTGCAGCCACTATTACCTTGTGTGTCCAGTTCAACAAGAACAGTTTGGAGAATGGGCCTCTTTAAGTGATCATACGGTGCTTTTTTATATATTTTTAAGACCTTTGAATGCAGCATTTGTTGGGTTTATTAATTGTACAGAAAATAGTAGGCTTCAGTTGAATTGCTGATTTACAGAGCTTCAGATAATGGTAAAAGTGATTCTACATATTTTACATTTCTACAGGTTATAAATACGTGATCCTTGACATCCCACTTCTGTTTGAATCCAGGACCCTGACGCGCTACATGAAACACACTGTACTTGTTTACTGGTAAGAATTACAAGACGCGGATTATATAGATGTACTGAGCAACATGCACATAATTTTTCCTAAAGTATTGGAGAAACTACAATCTAATCTTGTTACCTCAATGAGATCGCTATCAGACTTTATAGATTGTCAGTGAGCCTGACAGATCC
Organism: Oophaga sylvatica; assembly: GCA_033576555.1. Taxonomy (NCBI): domain Eukaryota; kingdom Metazoa; phylum Chordata; class Amphibia; order Anura; family Dendrobatidae; genus Oophaga; species Oophaga sylvatica. Next base: position 132,534,934 of record JARQOD010000003.1, read on the forward strand.
CAGTGACATAGGGCCCCGTCACACATAGCGACACACCAGCGATCCCGACAACGATATGAACTTGTCAGGATCGCTGGTGTGTCGCTACATAATCGCTGCTGAGCTGCCAAACAGGCAGCTCTCAGCAGCGATCAGGACAGCGACTATGCGGGTAACAAGCGACGCTTAGTTATCCGCAGTGTACGTTAAATACCAGCGCTCTGGTGCAGAGAGCTGGTAACCAAGGTACACATTGGGTTTCTAGGCACCGCGCGGCACTTAGAAACCCGCTGTGTACCTTGGTTACAAGCTCCCTGCACCAGCGCGCTGGTATCTAACGTACACATCGGGTTTCTAGGCACCACCCGGCGCCTAGAAACCCGATGTGTACCTTGGTTACCAGCTGATCGCTGGTCTCCCGCCTGCCACACGCAGCGATGCGTGCTGGCCAGCGGGAGACCAACGATCAAAAAAATGTCCAGGACATTCAGCGACGATCAGCGATACCCAGCAGGGGGGCTGATCGTCGCTGAATGTCACACACAGCGATATCGCTGGGGAGATCGCTGTTGCGTCACAAAGCTTGTGACTCAGCAGCGATCTCGCTAGCGATCTTGCTTTGTGAGACAGGGGCTTTAGAGTTGCTGTCCATGGCCGCCTTTCTTTTATATAGAAATCACTATTCTTCAATATTCAGTTAGGGCAGGAAACCCTAGAGCTGGTGCTGTATGATACGTAGGTACGGCTTGCATATAATATGGGTAGGCTATGTCATCAGATTATACATTTGTAATAAAATAAAAGGTTGTTTCATATACAGAATAGGTGATAAATGTTTTATTTATTTTTTTTAAATAAATATTTAATTGATTTTTTTTTTCAATGTTTCCAAAGGCTTACAGCATATTCCTATGAATATGTATGGAAAATTATAAGACCTAGTACATTTTTGATTACATAATATTGAATCATCACCTGTAAAGCGCCATGGAATAAATGGCGCTATAATAATAAATAATAATAATAACCATATGCAGATTGCCTCTTCAGAGAGGAAGAGAACTTGAACTCTATAGCGCCATCTGTTGGAGGCAGCAATCCTACAAGTCAGTATCGACCCTTTATCGAGTTATGATAAAAGCCAAATCAGAATCTCAATTTGGAGACAATGTGTTTCTGGGTATTGCCCCTCATCAGTGTAAAGTATGAGAACTGATTTGGCTAGGAGAGAATGAGGGAATCTGACTTGTAAGGCTAAAGTATCTAGAATATTACAACATATTCCATTTGTGGGAGTACATTAGATCAATACAGAGTGATCAAGAATGTAAGAGCATAAAAGGCCCTGCTTACTGAGAATGTTTTATTAGCTTTGTTTTCTTTCAACTTTCAATTCTGATAAAAATATGATTAGTGGGGGTTCCTGCAGTTAGACACCCAATAATCATTTAAAGTGGTGGTCCTAAAGCCCTGTGTGAATGGAGTACTAGTGCGCATATGCGATCAATGCAGCCATAGACCTACAGAATTTAACAGAGCTGTGCATACACAGACAAATTACTGCTCCATTGACACAGGACATTGGTGCCCCCATTCTTGGTCTCCTACTGTTCATTCATGTATTACTCAGCCTGTGGATAGATGATAAATATTGTTTTATCAGACAAATTACTCATTTTCTTTGGAGAGTCAGTCATAAATCCTGATTGGAAGTCTCATTATTCTCCTTTTTTGGTGTGAGCAACTCCATGCAAACATGCGGTACGTGTTTTGTATAAACTGTATGTTGTAGCCCCAAGCATTATAGTGTATATGAAACTTTTATATAGGACTTCTGACATCATCTCTTCACTTGTAATGTATGCAGAGCGGAAGGTCTGGTGCAGTTCACTAGCTACAATTAGATACCTTAATTACCTTAATTGATTGCTCCCCATGGGAAATGCTAACTTTTCATTACAGAGAAATTTGTCTATTGGCTTTGCCTCTCCGATCCAATATCCAAGGTGTAGGCAGTGAATGAGCGATCATTACATAGTTCTATCTGATAACTTTAAGTCCATGAGCTGAATATAGTTCTTAAGAAGATCTGATATGAATCTGACCAGTGATTCTTACTATTGAGGCTGCGGTCATAATGAAGGTTAATATACAAAGCTTATGATCATTATAGTACAAACACGAAGTAGGTCGTGAGTCGTCTGCAGCTCCCAATTGTTGTTTCAGGTCTTCCAATGTTTTGCATTTAGCCCACGATATCTTTAGGCATCAGGCTATGACAAGTTGCAAAATTGCTATGTGCCATACACATTAGATGGCAGTTTACCAAAGTATAGCTCTGGCAAAAATGAACAGACCACTTTCAAATGTTCTGTTTGTCTGATTTTTCTCTTTATAGGTATATTTTTGAGTAAAATGTAAATTGTTCTTTTAGACTATAAATTTCTGACATGTCACCGAATTTCCAAGCAATACATTTTTTTTTTTCTGACAGAGAAAAATGGTCAAAATTAAAAAAAAAAAAACCCAGGGCTTTCAGACCTCAAATAATGCAAAGAAAACAAGTTCATAATTATTTAGAAACAACAACACTAATGTTTTAACTCGGGAAGAGTTCAGAAATCAATATTTTGTGGAATAACCATGATTTTTAATCACAGCTTTCATGCGTCTTGGAATGCTTTCCACCAGTCTTTCACACTGCTCCTGGCGCAAAAATGTAAGCAGTTCTTCTTTGTTTAATGGCTTGTGACTATCCATCATCCTCTTGATTACATTATAGAGGTTTTCAATGGGGTTCAGGTCTGGAGAATGGGCTGCCCATGACAGGGTTTTGATGTGGTGGTCTCTTAATTTTTGCCAGATCTGTATGCTTTAACAGACTGTTCGACTGACGGGCATCACGTCCGTCTCTCCCGTACACGGATCGCTTGCTTGGCCCACTCCTATGTTCTCTATCAGCAAATCTCCATCAGATATCTCTGCCAGCCATCTTATTTGTGGGAGAGTAAAGAGATTATCATCTCCCCCAACAATCATTTGTCCAGTGCCCCCATAAACATTACTGAGCCTATCAATATCGGTGGACTGGGCCAGCATTAGCCTAATGTGTGTGGGGGTCTTAAGTTTATGCAGTTATTACAATTTCTTAGATAAGAATTAATGCTCCTAACATAATCAAAACGCCACATGTGAAGGGGATGAAGGATCTCACCTTGAGATGGTGGTTCCCTAGTACTCAGGAAATCCCAGCGAGTTCTGCTTGTTCACTTGTGCCAATATAAGTTTTTTTTAGGGTCTCTTCCAAACATTAACTTAATTATTTATCTTGTTGGACCTACATTGATCACTGCAAGCTTCTCACTAATAAAAATGGCTAAAAAGAAAAACTTATCAAAGCAAAACGAGCGGATTGATTTGTGGGGATGTTTGGCTCATTAGGAGTTTGTGCATGGGGCTATCACAAGCAGCAGCCAATGATTACGTCTAACGAATTTCTCGTTGAGGAGAATTTCAAGCAGTCTGGGGAGTTTCTTGCTTCGTCCTCTTATTTGTGGCATCTTAATTTAAGAAATGTTCAAAAAGCTTTGCCTCCAAAATAAAAAAAAATAAACCATTAGTGAATATAGCCCTTCAGGGAACCTGAGACTTCCCGCATTTACTGTTTTAACCACCTGTCTGTTGCTGGCATACCTTTTAAAGATCTGCCAAGCAAATACCATTGACCACCGAGAATATAGCAACAGGGTTATCATCTCACCACTTCTGCGCGTAGTAACATAGGTAATTTGGTTGATAAAAGACAAAATGTCCAAGTTCAACTGGGTCCTTCTGAGCTCAGAAGCTAAGATAAGGCAATAACATGTAGATACACAGAAGTCAGTGCCAGGCCAGTGACTCATACGCCTTATCAGCGTCGTCCTACTCACTGCGTTCACAGCTCTGTTGCTCCCAGTGTCAGGACATCGCGCTGAACTGCCTCTTGCAGCACTGCTGCATCTTCATGTTGCTGGAGCGTCTCCACCTGGCTATAGGGAGGCATAGCCAGACTCTGCAGGAATCTAACCTGCTGTGTCCTGCAGAGTCCGGCTAGTTTACTTGTTTTGTCTGACCTCTACACTCCTGACCCCGGCTTCGTATTGTGATCCTGTGCTGCCTTCCCGACCACAGACTGTCTGACCACATCTCTGTTTGTGACCTCTGTGCTCTGTGTTGTGCCACTGATCCTTCAGTCAGCTGCTGCAGGTCCAAAGACTGACCTGGAGTGATACCTAGTGACTACCCTAACGGCCAAACCTATCCTCCCCATCAGAGGCTCTAGTGAAGATCAGGTAGCCACTTAGTTACAACCCTCCAGGGTAAGCCTGGCCAGTGGCGCAGAGGGTCCACACCCACTTCCGTCAGTCATCCAGCATCCACAGAGTTGTCAATGGAAATGTAACCTTTACTTGAAAACTATTGAAATCCACATGGCATGCCATGATTTTGATCTTGATTGTCCTGTGAGTGTCTCTGGTCCATGATCGGTGCCCAGTGTGAACCTGCTAATGCGCTCCTCTGCCTTTGGATGTGGACGTTGTTCCAAATGTCATCCCAATAGCCTTGCAAATTTTTCACTTGCCCAGCAGATCAGGAGACCAGCACATGTCCAATTAGCTGTGCTCTTTTCACGGCAGTGGAAACACACTTCTCTTTCTGATCAAAATTTGCAAGGCTAGCTTTCCGTTTCTGGTAAACTCTGGCTGTAAATGTGGTCACCTCCATGACTGCTAACTCATGAGTTGACTCCTAGTTATGTAGTGATACCCCACCCCTTTGTATAACTGATGTAGCAGAAACAATTAGTGTAGATTCTTTTACTTTTCAGGAGGAAAATATAAGACCTACCAGAAGAAAAAATTAGCATGAAGTTGCAGGACAACTTTTAATGAGTTTTTTAATGAGAATATTCTGCTCATAAGTCTTGTCTGGTGTTGTGATGTAGACATTAGGCTCATCCAAACCAGCGTTGTTCATGCCGGTCTTGATGAGGGGACCTGCTGAAGTCAGATACATTTACGCCTCTTCATGAATCTGGAGCGTCGGATCAGCGTGGCGTACACCTCTGTGTGCGTCTCACCACAAATCCTACTCCAGCCCCTGCTGGAATAAGATTTGTGGCGTAGCAAATTCTGCTCATCATTAATTTGACTTGCAGCGGTCGCCACACCCGTTCTGCCTCAGCTCTGCCCATTTTGTCATATCTGGAGGAAACTTCTTGAAAACAACAAAAGTAGCAAAATTTAGGCACAACTCTGCCAGAATTCTGTCGTGAAAGCTTTGATGAATCAAATCTATTGTATTTATTCATTGTTTGTAACATCTACATAGTATCCATAAAATGTTTCTATTAAGCCACAATTTGAATTTGCATCAAATCTATTTGATGCTCATCGAATGCTTAGGGCAGTGTTCCCCAACTCTGGTCCTCAAGAGCCACCAACAGGTCATGTTTTTGGGATTTCCTTAGAATGGCCCAGATGATAATTGCAACATGAGGACAGGCAATAATTCCATCACCTGTGCAATACTAAGGAAATCCTGAAAACATGACCTGTTGGTGGCTCTTGAGGACTGGAGTTTGGGGGACGCTGACTTAGGGTATCCTCAAATTGAAGAGTATAATAAACGTGGGGTGAAAAAAAAAAAAATACTTGTTTCGCTTCTCATGGGTCCTGTTTTAACCGCCCCCATCCGGTCCTCCACGAAGGTCCATTCGGTCCTCCACGAAGGTCCATTCGGTCCTCCACGAAGGTCCATCCGGTCCTCCACGAAGGTCCATCCGGTCCTCCACGAAGGTCCATCCGGTCCTCCACGAAGGTCCATCCAGCCTCTTCTTACCTCCAGCGAGATTTCTCTTTCCGGCATTCTCACTTCATACTTCCAGTGCTGAGTGAGCCTCTGTGGTCACGATTTTGCTGACTAAGCCTCGGACGTCTCGCCTTGTGACCTCCAAAGCCTACTCAGCGCTGGAATGCAGTGTGAAGATGTCAGAAGAGGATGTTGCGTTGATGGAAAGAGGAGGGGGCTGCTGCCGTAGGACAGGTCATTGGCAAGGTGAGTATAAGTATTATTACATTTCAACTCTTTTTCAAGTTTTTTTTATTTTTAAATTGATGCAAATTCAGTTTGTCTCAATTTGATTCACTCATATCCAGTCTCTGTGCGCCTGGCAGAAGTCATCAGAATTTCTCAGTAGCGCAGCTTAAAGCCTGTAACTTAAAGGGTTTTTCCAGCAATCTCCTCTTTTGTGATCGGTGAGGGTCCCAGGGGTCAGACCCTCATCGAGCAGACACTTATCACCTATTTATTTTGCCATAAAATAATACATAAAAAGTCCAAAGACAATGTATTGACAATTCCTGTACACATTGTTGTACTTCTAATCCACGACAACGTCGGACCTGACGTACGTGTTATTGAATCTCTCTGTAATGTAGCCCAGCCTAGAAGAAAGGATAAAAAAGTTTTACATTTATACATTTATTTTTTTCTTTGTCTTATTTTAAGCCAAAATGTTATTGACTGTCTTTCAGTGACCCACAGACTCAGGTTGACAGATTGATTCGGAGAAGCGGTCTCTCCCGGGAGGAGGTCCAGAAACGTTTAGCTGCTCAGCTTCCCATTGATAGCAAATTGCCACTAGCTGATCACGTCATCGATAACTCCGGTGACCGGGACAGTACGCGGCGGCAAGTCCTGCAACTCCACCATCGACTGGAGTCTTCACTAGGATACCTTCCAACTCGGATTGCTGCCGTGACTGTAGGTGCTGGGCTGGTAGCGCTGATGTGGAGCCTGTTAAGGCGGTTATGGCAGTGAACGCCAGCCAAGTGCAGAATGATATACTGACTGTGATACATAGATTTTAATCTTTTCCTCTTGTAAATTGCTCCCGTTGGATTTTAGCTGATTTTAACAATGTATTTCTAGATAAACTCTAATGTGGAAGTCATTAAGATGACTACTCTGCATCTAATTGCATAACCCCTGCAACCCAAATTCTGCATCAAGAAATTTTATTGCCCCCTCTGCTGGCTTTATTGTGGAAATGCAAAGAAGAATTTGCTATGTAAGTCACTACACAGAGAACGACATTATTACATTATATATTTTTTTATTACATAGCTAATAAACAGTAAAGAGATTTACATGGTGAATGAGATCGGTGGATACCATCTGTTCATCAGCTGTAGCTTTTAGTCTTCCTGCTAAAGCAAAAGTAGCTTATTTTTTTCAGTAACACACCAAGTATTTAATTCTTATGGATTGTTTTTTAAATAGAGTGAATTAATTAAAGTCTTATATTTTGCTGGGACTATGCTTTTAAAGGCGGGAGCGGACTGCCATATTTCATCTATGGTTCATTGATTAAAATAAATGATAGACAATGTGTCCTTTATATAATACTGATGTCATTTTACATGTAAATAGCTGATGCACTGTATTCACAGTAATTTAGGCTCGGACTACACAGTGATACTGGCCACACCACTTGAGCATGGCAGCGCTGCATTGCAATATTGTAGTATTGGGGGCTACACAGTGACTTTGGTAAGGACAAGCGGCCAAAGATTGCTCTGTGCCACTGCTACATTGCAACATAGTGTAGGTCAGATCAGCCCCTCTTGGCTGTTCCAATCCGGCCTGCGGGCGGACCGAGACAACCAAAGGGCTTAAACAGTGGCCAACGGGCCGCACCATGCCCTCACCAACCCGTCATCCATCGGCTGCCACCTTCTGTTACTGCTGTCTGCATCCTCAGGATGCAGACAAGATTGAATACATTAGTGGATGATGAGACCGCCGGCTCCATCTTCTGTGTAAGACAGCTGATGCAATTACATCATTTCATCGCGCTGCTGCTGAGACTCTGGGAACAGGAGCGAGGTGAATGAGTTTTTTTTTTTTTTTTCTTTTTTCATGTGTATGGGATATTTGTATGTATATAGGAGGCTATGAGGGGCTCATACTCTATATATGGAGGCTATGTGGGGCTCACACTGTATATATGGAGGCCATGAGGGGGCTCACACTATATATGGAGGCTGTGTGGGAGCTCACCCTGTATATATGGAGGCTGTGTGGGAGCTCACCCTGTATATATGGAGGCTATGAGGGGCTCACACTGTATATATGGAGGCTATGAGGGGCTCACACTGTGTGTGTGTGTGTATATATATATATGGAGGCCGTGTGGAGCTCACACTGTATATATGGAGGCCGTGAGGGGGCTCACACTGTATATGGAGGCTTTGTGAGAGCTCACCTTGTATATATGGAGGCTATGTGGGGCTCACACAGTATATATGGAGGCTATGTGGGGCTCACACAGTATATATGGAGGCTATGAGGGGCTCACACAATATATATGGAGGCTATGAGGGGTTCACAGTATATATATGGAGGCCATGTGGGGGCTCACACTGTATATATGGAGGCTGTGTGCGAGCTCACCCTGTATATATGGAGGCTGTGTGGGGCTCACCCTGTATATATGGAGGTTGTGTGGGGCTCACACTGTATATATGGAGGTTGTGTGGGGCTCACACTAGATATATGGAGGCTGTGTGGGGCTCACACTATATATGGAGGCTGTGTGGGGCTCACACTGTATATGGAGGTTGTTTGGGGCTCACTGTTTATGGAGGTTGTATGGGGCTCACACTGTATATGGAGGCTGTGTGGGGCTTACACTGTATATGGAGGCTGTGTGGGGCTCACACTGTATATATGGAGGCTGTGTGGGGCTCACACTGTATATATGGAGGCTGTGTGGGGCTCACACTATATGAAGGCTATGAGGGGCTCACTATATATATGGAGGCTGTGTGGGGCTCACACTATATATGGAGGCTGTGTGGGGCTCACACTATATATGGAGGCTGTGTGGGGCTCACACTGTATATATGGAGGCTGTGTGGGGCTCACACTGTATATATGGAGGCTGTGTGGGGCTCACACTGTATATATGGAGGCTGTGTGAGGCTCACACTATATATGGAGGCTTTGTGGGGCTCACACTGTATATATGGAGGCTGTGTGGAGCTCACACTATATATGGAGGCTGTGTGGGGCTCTCACTATATATGGAGGCTGTGTGGGGCTCATATATGTATATATGGCTGTGGGGCTCACACTATATATATGGAGACTGTGTGGGGGGGCTCACACGGCATATAAGGGGCTGTGTGTTAGCTCATACGGTATAAAAGGGGGGGTGTCGGCATACTTCTGCTCAGTATTAAGTGATACAATTAATATAAATAATTGTAATTAATATGTTAATATTGATCAGAATTAATTTGAGCCTATAGGTTTGGCCCTTCACAACCGTCATGGTATCGCATGGCGCCTCTGGAAAATGAATTAACCACCCTGATGTAGGTGAATGGGTTTATATTGTAACTGGCAAAGATCCTGCAACAAGCAAGCTGAAAGAAAAGAAAAAAATCCAACTTTTAGTGACTTTTTGTCATGGTATCTTGCAGGTTACAACCCCATTAATCTATGCTGTAGCATGAACATGCAATGATTTTTGGCTGCATGGTCTCTGCGTTCTGATTATCTTTTTGTCAGTTATCACCGCCGATGCATAGCCCTTGCCTTTAAGAGAAAATGGCCACAATATTATCCTCTTTAATTTAGGACATATTCCGCAGCTTTGTGGCTACCAGCTACAGCGAGAAATACTGTAAAGGGCCTTTTACATGGGCAAATTCCCTACCTGATCGAGGGTCGTAATAACAAGCTGATAGTCACTGAATGATGCAGACTGTATGGCGTTGAAGATTTGTTATTATTATTGTTCTGTCCTCATATACGTTGCATACTGTCAGGAGAACATCCCCGTGTTTGCACAGAGATGCGCTCCCGACAATTTTTAGACATTTCTGAATTAGTTGGCTAATTGCTTTCATGTTTATTTGCGCCAATGATCATTCTTAGGAAAGCCCGTTCATCCAATTATGGGCTTATTGGAAAGGGCCCGGCTCCTGGAGAATGCGGTTTGTCTCATTCGTGCACAGCATGACAGAAGTCGTGTGGCTCTCGCCTTAGAACCGTGTAATGTGTCTGATGTTGGTTAAGTGTAGTGTCCCACTGTGGTCAGCGGGTGGCAGCGTGGCACAGTTTGGATTTTCAGTGCTTGTTAGTGAAGACGAGAGGTGTTTATCGACCTGGGAGAAGGGGCAGGGGGCGGATTTTATCAGATTGTTCTTTTCCTGATCAAACACGGATCAGCGGAAAGGAGGGAGACCACCCAATCTTATGGCCGTCGCAGCACATCTCACTGTCCTTACGTGACCAGAGTGCAGAACGTGGAACCCAAGAACTGCTGGGCGCTCAAGCCCTGTCACCTCTCACAGACCATGATGAACAATTAGAAGTAGCAGGATCATATCTAGTCAGCAGCCGTACGCACCAGGCAGGATGTACGCAACAGTCGCCTGCGTTTTCCATGTGTGTCTCCAGAATCAGTACCATGATCCGCACACAGTGTATAAAAGGTCCCAGGATTTTCAGGCATAGATTTTCTAGCATTTAACGGGGGGTTAACTAAGATGTGCAATAATGTTGCTATAATTCTTTGTTAAAAATCTCATGTCTCACTTTTTTTTTGTCTCAGGCTGACCGCAATATCGATTTCTTTTAGGAACCTAGGTGATGGAGAAGTTGAGAAGTTTACTGCTACTTTCCTCACTCCTGAACTACACTTCCCAGCATCCCTTGTTTTTTCTTAAGGTGGATGAAGGCTCTGGTCTGATTGACACATTATTGCATAATACTAGATCGCATTTCACAGACACAATCGGTGATGAGAACAGAAGTGGAGAGTTATTTCCCTGTGATTAGCTGCTGTCAGGAGGGTGGAGGGACCTAAAGCAACCCCTAAGAGTTAAAATGGTTGGCAAAAGCTGTCAGACAAGTACGAACTACTAAAAAAAGAAAAGGTCTGGAGTTTTAAAAGGTCCAAGGAATTGTCAGAAAATACTGCCCCATGGTGTCAAACATGGATTTATTGAGCGTCACAAAAAAAGCCTAGCATAACTGCTTTCTTACTAAGTTAAAGTGATAGACAATCTGCAAATCCCTTGATTTAAAAATTGTTCCCTTACCTGCAAACACTAGTGTCTTTATTCCTTGTTTTCCACTGCCTGTTGTCAAGTGTCATTTGTCTCTGGCAGCCGTGGAGACAGATCACAGGAGGAGTAGTAGTAGTGGGCCTTTGTGTCTTTGCTCAATCTCTCCTGTCTGTAAAACTACATAAAGGCACATCAGATATATAGGCATTCATTTTAGGACAGGCAATCCCTGGAGCAATTCCTTCTGGGAATTGTAGGATGTTCCAGCATCTATAGTGCTGGCAGAATGCTGATTTAAGAAGAATCGCATTTTCAAAATGAGTGATATTAAGTTACAGATCATGAAAATTGGGATAGTTCTTGGACTCATTAGACTTGGGATGAGGGCAGCAGACTACAGTAACCATTCCCTTTAGATAATTTACTAACGGGTTGTTTCAGTACAGATAATGATGGTAGGATAAAAATTTGGCTGCATCCAGTGGGGACAAATTTTTTTAATGCTTTTTCAAAAATATATATCTGTCCTGACGCATAGTCATATATACAAGTTATTATTTATGCAGCCAGTGTCTATGATCAGGTTCATGCAGTATAGCTGTAATATGTGCCCATGGTGTCACCACTTCCTGCACACTTCACAACCATAACAGCTTTCATTATTCAAATGCTGCCATAAGGCTTGTCATCCACAATGCCAGACCTGTCATTAGCTATGCCAGGCCCCCCACGAATGTAGGACAAGAATCCTACATACAGATTCATGCCAGCCTTACACACTTTCTCATAGCCAGCATTGTGTATCATTTTATTTACCCTGCGTCAGGCTGCTTTGTATCTCATGAGATCGTCGGGCTTCAAAACCAATCCTGTTTTCCACACATATTGTGTGTGTGTGTGTGCGCTCGCGTATATGTATATATGTGCATATTCAATTACTGTAATTACTATGTGAATATTTAATTACTCTAATGCAGTTCCTATGCTCTAGACTTCTAGAGCAATCATTCTTGGTAAGTTATGGTGCATAATATATAATGTGTTTGTTTTAATGTATAGAAGTAAATATCTACACACGTGTGTGTGTGTGTATACATTTGTGTGTGTGTGTATGTGTGTGTGTATATATATATATATATATATATATATATATATATATATATATATATATATATATATATAATATTATATATTTATTTAGAATAGTATTGTTTCTGTGTCCAAATCTACCTAATCATAGCTTATAGTGCATAGTCTCAAATCATCATATATATTTATAGTGGGCAAGAACGGTACCTTTAGGATTTGCACTGCCCCAGAAAATAGAACTCAGCTTGTATACGCCAGTTTGAGCAACCCCATAAAATGAGTGGGGTATATAAATGCGTTGATGACCATGATAGAAATGATAAAATATGGCATTTTTCAGCACTTCACCCAAATATATATTTTTTAAACAAACGGTTGTTTAGGAGGGCTGCAATTCTATGATAGAATTCTTTTTATAACCTGCATGTGGTCTACTGGATAAGTGGTAATACCTAAAGCTGCCACTAGATGAAGTTCCCAACTTACTAATGAATCCATTTGCAAACAGCTCCCCTAGTGGCCACAATTTTTTTTCTTTTTTAACTTAATTCGGAGGATTGTAATTTTTGAACAGATTATGGCATTATGGTTAGGGCTTGCTCAACACCGTCTTTCCACATTAGGATGATGTGTGTCTCTTTTCGGCCCAGAGTATCCTACCATTCCCTTTACTATGGCAGCCAGGATGTTGTCTGTGCAAGTGTGAAGCCCATGCCTAAAGTGAATGTCCACTTGTTAACAATGTCATTTTTATGTCAAATGTCACGGCATAAGCTCATTTTTTCAGTGCTTCCAGCTAATCGTAAGGTTAAAGAAGCCAGTCCTGTGGTGATCAGCTGGTGGTGCTTCATTAACACTTGGAAGTTTGGGAAATTGAAATCATAGGGAACCTGTCAGCCTGATTTTACATTTAGAAGTATAGCTGTAAAGATGCTTATCCCCCAATACAAATGAGGCTTTTTTTTTAGAGATCTGATGTACCTGTGATGAGAAATCTAGCATTAAAGTTGTATGCAAATTGGGCTAAAAGTGCGCTGGAGCCGCTGGAGCGTGTCCATGTACTCGGGAAAAGCAGTCTATTACTTTTTCCAAAACTGTCCTGAGGGAAGGAATTGTTAAATTATAAAGAAAGAGGTTTGTACTTACCACTCTAATCCCTTACCACGCTGGTGCTCTGCTGGGACTGGAAGTGATGTCCTGTCCATCAGTTACTTCACTCTGCAGCCAATTAATGACCTCAAGGTACTGAATGGATGGGAAATCATCACTTCCTATGTTGGCAAGCACCAGCAGATCCCCTCCCTCTGGCATAACCGTTTTGCAGCTATCACCCCTTAATTATGACTCCCCCCAGCGCTCTCTTTACCCACTGTTGCCTCTGGGTCCATCTCCCAGTAGTTCTAATTCTGTTGATCGACCTTGCTCAGATGCATCTAATGACTTTGTCTAGTATGTGCCAGCCAGGTTGTAGCACCGCTCAGCTATGCTACGACTAAGGTCCCACTGATACGTTTGCGTTTAGTGACCCTAATTCATGAAAAACAGATGACCTATGAACATGCCCAAAATTTATATATATCTCCCCAAGAATCTGTCACTGCATCCTCATTGCCTTGTCGCACTGCTCAGCTCTTTTATGCTTCGCTGTGCATACAGAAAAGAGTATGATAATGCTCTAAAGATCCCCTGAATCACTAATGAAATATGGAGTTTGTAAATAGTAATGAATATTGGTCAAATAGTGGGTCACAGTCACTACATTCAAAACCTATCAATGCTTACCTCACCCATATACAGTAAATAAAAATTGTCCATGTTGAGATCTATCTATCCCTATCAGGTAGCACATGGAAGTGCAGATTCAGGGGTCTGCAGCACTGAGGAGAAGCAATGTGCTGCTCTGAAATGTAGTTTCAGTTGATAAGAATAATACTGCCTATTCAAAAATAAAAAAAGGCATGAAGGTACAAGAAAGAATCTTTCTGTTGGGCTTGTACTGTATTTTAATAATGGTCATGCAGGTGCTGTACTTTCTAAGAAATGTTGCCATTGTGGGAATAACCCTTTAATCTAGTGATTTCACGTGTGGGAGAAGAAACTCCATTCTCCGAATTATTTTTATTTTAACCTTTTTTTTGCGACCAGACGATTTTGTGGGAGTTTTTTGCATTTTTGTTTTTTCCCTTCTACTCTTCCAAGAGCCATGACTTTATATGTTTTTCTCTATCGGCGTAGCCGTATGAGGGCTTGTTTATTGTTTTGAATGGGAACTTGGTGAAATTAATGCAGTAAAAATTCCCTGGCAATACGATTCTGCAATTCAGTACGATTACGGCAATATCAAACTTATATGTATATGTTATTATTATTTTAGGCAAAACGGAGGAAAAATTGAGTATTTGTCATGATCCAGGCCAGGTTTTGAGTCCTGTCTCCTCTTTCTCGGTCTCGTCATGTCAGGGGTTAACTTTTCTCTGCCTCGTTCTGGTTTCAGGTCTGCTATTTCTCTCCACTGTAGCCTGCAGGCGGTGTCAGTTATATTTTCTGCCTACGGCGCGAGTAGCTGTTCATTCCCCTCTTCCCGTCCCGTCTCAGTGTTTCCCTTGGTGTTTAGACTCCCTGGTACCTGACTCTGACCTGCTCTTGCCTCTTGCTTCTGGTATTTCTGCTTCTGACCGGTACTTACCTTTTTGGCGCTCCCCTGACTCTGTATCTGATTTTTCCCTTGGTACTGCACTACTCTCTGGTATCGACCCGGCTTGTTTGACTATTAAGCTGCTACCTTGTGATAGCCACACTGCAGTGCTGCTGGACTGCTCTGAGCAGTGTTTCAGTCTTCCCTCAACTCTGCTGCCATCTTGTGGAGTTTGCATTTCCCTGCAGAGCTGCAGCGTGACATTATAACTGACCTCAGACAATTTTTTTTTTTTTCCCCCCTTGTTCCTCTCTTCATGGATCCGCTCCATACCTTGGTGGATCAGAGGTCTAATGATGCAGGACTTGTCTGTGGAACATAGGGCCCTGGCCCCTTTCCATAATCAACTCCAGAGGGAACTTTCTGAGACAGTTAGGTCTTTTCAGGGTTCTATTTCCCAATCAGCCTGTAAGCACTCAGACCCTATAGATGTCTTGTTACACTCTCCTGAACCTACGGTCAGGCTCCCAGATACTTTCTCCAGAGAAAAGGAGAAGTTCCATACATTCAGAGAGAGTTGTAAGCTGCTTTCTCCTTTAGACCCCGATCCTACCTATCATATGCACTATGTACTACACTATACTGTACATTACTTATCTTACATTGTACATTACAACACAATTCACATGACAAGATATATACGGAGACGCATTACATAATTCACATTACACATGATGCAACTGGTGTCTTCAGCGGTAGGAACGAGACACACAGTCCACCATTCTTACAACTACACCACCAATGGTTTTTCTCCTCAGAAGTGTGTATATTTCTGTCCATAATTTTTACAATGGTCACTGTTTATCTATAAATAAAATATAAATACAGTACAACTGGGCCATTAATACTCCCTATAGTGAATCTGTCTCTGTTGCCCACAGAAACCAATCAGAAATCAGCTTTCATTTTTTAAACCGCTCTTGTAAAATGAAAGATGTGCTGTAATTGGTTGCTATTGGCAACAAAGAGCTAGGAGAAGACACATAGGGGAATATTATCGGAAGCAGAATGGAGGATTAGAAAGTGGAAGGATGTATGGGCAGACAAGAATTGTACAGCATTAATTGATATACTATTAGAAACTATGCACAGACCAGGTCTTCTCTTGTCCCACGGTCCATTAATAAATCACACAGCAGTTGGAGTAATAGCTAATGTTATCTGTGCATAGGGGAAATGGGGAGAGAGGGAGCTAGGAGATGAAGCAGGTGGTTGTGTGAAATATAGTTTACAGTGGTCACATGAAGGACTACCCACTCGACATTGGCTAGGCTTCAAAGGAACGCCAAGATGGTTGTAACAGGGGTCTCAGCAGGCCCGTGCTTGCAATGGCAACCCATTAGTTCCCGCGGGATCGTGTTAAGGCTGGCTCACAGGTACCCAACTGGGATAACAGGATTTAAATATCATTGTTAAGAGATTTACAGCAGCATTTAAGTGGTTAAACAGCTGTATGTCATAGTCGGCACCTGTGTGGAGCGGTCTGACCTCTTGATCTAACGCCATATATCCACACACAAACCTTGATGTAATTGTAGATCGGGGCAAAAAGGGTTAATACAGTGCACTTAAATATGGGTAAAAGTATAGCCCAATGGTGTAATATCTGGGGTCCCAATGCAAAATCTGTAATGACACCCCCAACCATCGTGCCTAATACTGGAGTTTTTCTCTGGGGCAGAGGGGCACTTGAGCCCTGGTGGGGTGCTCCCTCTACACACATAAATCTGAACCCCGAGTCTGGTCATAATGCACGTGCCAAGTCCAAGTCTGTGTATTACTTTCACACTTTGCGGTCTGAATGTCATTTTGTGCATGTCAGTGGACATGTCGGGATGATCAGCCCGCACGTGTACACAGTGATTGACGAGTGCCAGTGATGTCACTTTGTGTCAGTGTTCTTGCACTGCTTTACCTTTAAGTGCTGTGTGTGTGTCATTGTCGCCCGTGGCTGTGTATGTCATTGTAACTAGCTGTGTACATCTATCCATGGACGTGCCCTATATGTGAGCCTTGTGTTCCTGCATGACAGACAGGATACGTGTTGGTCTGTTCTCCGGTTCAGAGTCCTCTGTATATCTGTCACAGGAATTAGTGTGTTTGTCACTTGCTACGTGTCCATGTGATATTTTTTCGGCAGCGCTGCCTTTTCTCTTTCTAATATTGAGGATTCATGCTCAGTCGCCCTAGCTGGGTAATTACTGTTGGCCATTTGAAGGGAGGGAGTGTAGGGGAGGGGGTACTCAAGTGCCCCTGTTCTTATAATCTGAAACTTTCCAACTATCGATCGGAAAACTTAAGGCTGTTTTTCTCCAGGACAACACAGAATAAGATGTACGATGTGCAAAGTTTTATTATTAGGCATGTTTCTGGCTAACACGGTACCACAATATAATTTATTATTGTACATCATTAGGGGCGCATGCATTGTGGGGGCGCATGCATCCCAGAAGTTAAGCATCACAGAAGAAAAGCATCTTGAAAACGGCAGTTATTCATGGGAAGGAATTAACATTCATCTTCTCTCTTCACACAGGTAACCAAATCATTCATCCGCTGAATTGATAGTCTCTGCATGTATGCACTCCATTCATTGTCAGCAAGCAGCTGAATGACACAAGCCCCTTCTGTCTTGCATGTGGAAATATATAGCAATGGTAACCAAATCATTCATCCGCTGAATTGATAGTCTCTGCATGTATGCACTCCATTCATTGTCAGCAAGCAGCTGAATGACACAAGCCCCTTCTGTCTTGCATGTGGAAATATATAGCAATGGTAACCAAATCATTCATCCGCTGAATTGATAGTCTCTGCATGTATGCACTCCATTCACTGTCAGCAAGCAGCTGAATGACACAAGCCCCTTCTGTCTTGCATGTGGAAATATATAACAATGGTAACCAAATCATTCATCCGCTGAATTGATAGTCTCTGCATGTATGCACTCCATTCATTGTCAGCAAGCAGCTGAATGACACAAGCCCCTTCTGTCTTGCATGTGGAAATATATAGCAATAGTATGCACTCCATACTTCTGATTGCTGCCAACCACTGCTGTACCATCTTGCAACATAATTTAATGTGCCTGGTAAAACTTTAGTATAATTCATTTTTTGCACTGTGCTTAATACTTACTGCTGTGTATTCCTGGGACTGGGGCCTCTGTAGATGCTATCAGGTGGAAAGTGCTATAACATATAGATGTTGCCAGGTCTAGTGCCTTTGATGATCTAACCACCCCTGGTGTGCTGGCCCCAGCTGGCAAATTATCCCAAAGCAGCTCCCACAATCCCACTTTCCTGACCCTGTAGTGTGGACTATATATTTAGGAGTAGTCTAAGGGGCGCATGCATTGTGGGGGCGCATGCATCCCAGAAGTTAAGCATCACAGAAGAAAAGCATCTTGAAAACGGCAGTTATTCATGGCAGTTAATCAGGGCTGGAATCAGGTACCCCACACTTTGCCTTATTTTTCATTATGTACTTTATCTATTTCCTCCTGTGTTCCCTTGCCATCCACATTCACCGCCCCATCCCCCCTTCATCACGACTCATACACATCAGCCCCTCTATCCTTCCCTCTCCCATGTACAGCTCCCATGCACTCCTCACCTTCCTGAAAAACCTCAGCCCATCTTGCCCAAACACATCACAGAAAAAACCTACTTACAATTCCAACAACTACCTGCTCTTTATCTTCCTACTCCTACTGATTTCAGGGGACATCTCCCCCAACCCTGGTCCACCATCCCTCAACCTCAATCCCTACCCTACCTCATACCGAAACCATAATAATCTTATTAATATTACTTGCACTCCCTCATCTCCTTCTTTCAATTGTGCCCTCTGGAATCCACGGTCTGCATGCAACAAGCTATCCTTCCTGCACAACTACTTTCTGAACAACTCTCTTAATCTGTTGGCCCTCACTGAAACCTGGATTCAGGATTCTGACACTGTCTCCCCTGCTGCCATTTCCTATGGTGGTTTACAGTTCTCCCATTCCCCGAGACCCACAAACAGACATGGTGGTGGAGTTGGCATACTCCTGTCCCCACAATGCACTTTCCAGGTCATCCCCCGAATTCCATCACTCTCATTCCCTTCTTTTGAGGTCCACACCATCAGGCTCTTCCATCCCTCTCCCTCAGAGTAGCGGTCATATATCGGCCCCCAGGCTCACCCACCCAGTTCCTCGACCACTTCTCAGCCTGGCTGCCGCACTTCATGTCCTCAGAACTACCAACCCTTATCCTTGGAGACTTCAACATCCCCATTAACAGCCTTACTTCCACATCTGCATCTCAGCTTCTATGACTAACCACTTCTCTACAGTCATGGCCAAAAGTTTTGAGAATGACACAAATATTATATTTTCACATGAAAAACCCTCTGGTTTTTATGTGTGTTTGACAGATGTTTTTATCACAGACAGAAATATAATAATTGCAAACATATGAGTAACAAAAGCTTATATTGACAGTTAGAATGAGTTAATGCAGCAAGTCAATATTTGCAGTGTTGACCCTTCTTCATCAGGACCTCTGCAATTCTCCCTGGCATGCTCTAAATCAACTTCTGGACCAAATCCTGACTGATAGCAGTCCATTCTTCCACAATCAATGCTTTCATTTTGTCTGGAGAGAAGTGGCTTCTTTGCTGCCCTCCTTGAGACCAGGCCTTGCTCCAAAAGTCTCCGTCTCACAGTGCGTGCAGATGCACTCACACGTGCTTGCTGCCATTCCTGAGCAAACTCTGCACTGCTGGTAGCCCGATCCCGCAGCTGAAACACTTTTAAGAGACGATCCTGGCGCTTGCTGGTCTTTCTTGGGCGCCCTGAAGCCTTTTTGGCAACAATGGAACCTCTCTCCTTGAAGTTCTTGATGATGCGATAGATTGTTGACTGAGGTGCAATCTTTCTATCTGCGATACTCTTCCCTGTTAGGCCATTTTTGTTCATTGCAATGATGACTGCACGTGTTTCTTTAGAGATAACCATGGTTAACAGAAGAGAAACAATGATGCCAAGCACCAGCCTCCTTTTAAAGTGTCCAGTGGTGTCATTCTTACTTAATTATGACAGATTGATCTCCAGCCATGTCCTCATCAACACCGACACCTGTGTTAATGGAGCAATCACTGAAAAGAGGTTAGCTGGTCCTTTTAAGGCAGGGCTGCAATGATGTTGAAATGTGTTTTGGGGGATAAAGTTTGTTTTCTAGCCAAATATTGACTTTGCAAGTAATTGCTGTTAAGCTGATCACTCTTTATAACATTCTGGAGTATATGCAAATTGCCATTAGAAAAAGTGAAGCAGTAGACTTTGTAAAAATTAATATTTGTGTCATTCTCAAAACTTTTGGCCATGACTGTAGGCTTCTCACAGCTTTCAACCTCTGAGACACACAAGGATGGCAACACCTTGACCTGGTATTTGTCCGCCTCTGTTCAATCTCCCACCTAAATAACTCACCGCTTCCACTCTCTGACCACAACATTCCTTCACGCTCACAAATCCTCCACCACCCCAGCGCACTCCTACCTACCACACATTCAGAAATCTACAAGTCATTAACCCTCAGACACTTTCAGACTCCCTACACTCATCGCTGTCCCCAATCTCCTCTCTTTCCTGTCCTGATCTGGCTGTTCATCACTACAATGACATTCTTAGAAGCACCCTTGACCAAGTAGCACCGCTAACCCTCAGAACCTCCAAACACACAGTAAAACAGCCCTGGCTCACATTTGCAAACTCGACTTCTTCAGCTATGCTCTAGGAGTGCTGAACGCCTCTGGAAAAAACCCGCACACCAGAAGACTTCATCCACTTTAAATTCATGTTAAGAACTTATAATGCTGCCCTTCACCTCGCCAAACAGACCTACTTCACCACCCTGATCTCCTCACTAGCCAACAACCCCAAGAAACTTTTTGACACTTTTCACTCCCTCCTCAGGCCAAAAGCACAAGCCCCTATCACAGACATTTGTGCTGACGACCTGGCCTCCCACTTTATAGAAAAAATAGATACTATCCGTCAGGAAATCTGCTCTCAACCACCAAGTGCTGTGACTCCCATACCTCCCTGCATTTCCCCTGGCTCACTTTCCACATTTGATCCCATCACAGAAGAAGAAGTCTCCAGACTCCTCTCTTCCTCTCGTCCGACTACATGCACTACCGACCCCATTCCCTCACATCTCCTCCAGTCTCTCTCTCCAGTTGTCACAACTCACCTAACTCAAATCTTTAATCTCTCACTCTCCTCTGGCATTTTCCCATCCTCCTTCAAACACTCCATCATTACTCATTACTAAAAAAAACCGCTCTCGACCCTTCCTGCACAAACAACTACAGACCGGTCTCCAATCTCCCTTCATCTCTAAACTCTTGGAGGCCTAGTCTACTCCCGCCTCATCCGTTACCTCTCCACTTACTCCCTCCTAGACCTTCACAGTCCGGCTTCCGCCCCCTACATTCGACTGAAACTGCACTCATCAAAGTGACCAATGACCTTCTTACAGCAAACGTAACGGCGACCACTCTTGCTCATTCTACTCGACCTTTCTGCAGCTTTCGACACTGTTGACCACTGTCTCCTACTGTCTAGGCTCCAGTCACTAGGTATTAAGGACACTGTTCTCTCCTGGTTTCCTCCTATCTTTCTGACCACTCCTTCAGTGTTTTGTTCTCTGGCTCCCACGTCATCTCCTCTTCCTCTCACTGTCGGTGTTCCCCCAGGGCCAGTCCTTGGCCCCCTTCTCTTCTCTCTCTACACGGCCCCAATTGGACAGACCATCAGCAGATTTGGCTTTCAGTACCATCTTTATCCCGATGACACACAACTATACACGTCATCCCCCGACCTTACCCCCGTGTTCTACAGAACACCACGACTGTCTGTCCGCAGTCTCCACCATCATGTCCGCTCTCTATCTGAACTTAACCTCTCCAAGACTGAACTCCTTCTGCTCCCGCCGTCTACTAACCTCCCTAAATCTGACATTTCCTCTCTGTGGGCGGCACCATAATAACACCCGGCAGCAGGCTCGCTGTCTGGGTGTATGTTTGACACCAATCTCTCCTTCACCTCCCATATACAATCTCTTGCCCGCTCTTGCGTCTACACCTAAAGAAATCTCTAGAATCCGCCTTTTCTCACCATGGAAACAACAAAAACCCTCATGTAGCATTGATCCACTCCCGCCTGGACTACTGCAACTCTCTATTACTTGGCCTCCCCATTACTCGACTATCCCCTCTCCAGTCCACCCTTAATGAGCGGGCCAGGGTCATCCATCTGGCTAATCGGTACTCGGACGCGTCCGCTCTTCGCCAGTCTTACACTGGCTGCCCATTCATTATAGGATCCAATTCAAATTACTGGTTCTCACCACAAAGCTCTCCACAGTGCAGCACCCCCCTACATCTCCTCCCTCATTTTATCTATCGGCCTAACGACTGCTGCGCTCTGCAAATGACTTTCAACTAACCTCTGCACTAATCCGTACCTCCCACTCCCGACTCCAAGACTTCTCCCGCGCTGCGCCAATCCTCTGGAATGCTCTCCCCCAAGAAATTAGGACTATCCACAATTTGCATGGTTTCAGGCGCTCCCTCAAAACACATTTGTTAGATGGCCTATCACATTAAACTAACCAAAGTCGTTCTATGTTTAAGTGTGTATGTGTAGCCCATTCACTATCTCCATCCATGCCTCACTCCTCAAGATGGCTGGACCATCATTGTAAATGCACCATTGTATATAACACCTGTACTTTGTATCTCCCCCACCTTGTAGATTGTAAGCTCTCACGAGCAGGGTCGGTTATTTTTGCTTTAATTATTGTATTGTTAACGTTGTTACCTATACTTGTGTTTTGAAACTGTTAACTGTAAGGCGCTGCGGAATATGTTGGCGCTATATAAATAAAGATTATTATTATTATCATTATTAGGCATGAGAACTGAACATGTGGATGTCTGCACGTCCAGCTACACTTCTCCATACATACGGAGGGAGACGTTAGAATAATAATGAGCAATAAAAAAGGAAATAATATAAATACATTTCAGACGGCAAGATCAATGGAAACCATTCTTACTTTTCTTAGGCTAAATCCACAAAGCAGCCCTGTCGGGCATAGAGGTATCACATGCTTGTATGGGTGCAGTGGCATTTGTTCACCATAGGGATCGGTAGCCTTCCACTATATAGGAAAGTGCAGTCTGGTAAATGGTGGGGCCCTACGGGAAAAGTAAAGTTTACATCGGGAGCTTTTCTGGGTTTCCACGTAGCCTTCTACATGAGGCCTCTGTCTTCTGCCCTTTGTGTTTGCAGGAGGTTCAAGTTGAGTCCTGATACCTTTGTATTAGTGAGATGTAATGTCCCGATCATGTGTATTGAATGTGTGAGGTAGGGTCCTAACCCATTAGTATTTGTGAGAGGCAGGGTCCTGACCCATTGGTATTAGTGCGAGGTAGGGTCCTGACCCATTGGTATTAGTGCGAGGTAGGGTCTGACCCATTGGTATTAGTGAGAGGCAGGGTCCTGATCCATTAGTGTTTGTGAGAGGTAGGGTCCTGACCCCTTGGTATTAGTGAGAGGTAGGGTCCTGACCATTAGTATTAGTGAGAGGTAGGGTCCTGACCCATTGGTAATAGTGAGAGGTTTGGGTCCTGACTCATTGGTATTAGTGAGAGGTAGGATCTAGATTCCTGTGTATTGGTGTGGGTAGGGTCTCCTGACCGTTGGTATTTGGAAGAAGTAGGGTCCCAATTCCTGTGTATTAGTGAGAGGTAGGGTCCTGACTCATTGGAATTTGTGAGATAGGGTCCCAATTCCCGTGTATTAGTGAAAGGTAGGGTCCTGACCATTGGAATTTGTGAGAAGTAGGGTCCCAATTCCTGTGTATTAGTGAGAGGTAGGGTCTTGAAACCATTGGTATTAGTGAGAGATAGGGATCCTGATCCCTTTGTACTGGTTTAAGATATGATCCCCAAAACCTGTGTATTAGTGAGAGGTAGGGTCCTGATACATTGGTATTTGTAAGAGGTAAGGGGTTCTGATCCCTTTATATTGATGTGAGGTACGGTTCCCATTCCTGTGAATTGAGAGATGAGGTCCTGTTTTTATGTATTAATAAGAGATGGGTCCTGATTCCTGTATATTAGCTAGAGGTAGGGTCTTGACCCATTGGTATTCGTGAGAAGCAGGCTCCCAATTCCTGTGTATTAGTGAGAGATGGGTTCCCGATCCCTTTACATGGTGTGAGGTACGGTTCCAATTCCTGTGTGTTAGTGAGAGATAGGGGTCCTGATCCCTTTGTATCGGTGTGAGGTACGGTCCCGATACCTGTGTATTTGTGAGATGTAAGGGGTTCTGACCCTTTATATTCTTGTGATGTAGGTCCAGATGCCTGTGTATTAGTGAGAGATAGGGGTCCTGATTCTATGTATCAGTAATAGGTAGGAGTCCTGATTCTTATGCATTAGTAAAAAGGTTCTTATTCCTGTTTATTAGTGAAAGTAAAGCATCAAAAGAAAGGATGATCAAATGGCAGATTTATCAAGATAAAAAATCAAATTTTTTTTAGGAACAGATCTAAAATCACAAACATTTAAGAAAAAGGGGAAGAGGGACATAGCAATACAAAAATTGCACAATGTGAAATCATAAGAGGACACGTTCATCTAGGCAAAACAGCATCATATACTGAAACACAGATAGCAACTGGATAGTGGAAACAAATATATCACACTATATTTATAATATAAGTATATCTCAAGGAACGGGATTTTCACTCCAATCAAAGGGGCTATCAGTAAGTCAGAACAATGAAAAGAAACTAATATCACAGTCATTAAACTGCTGATAGAGGCGAAAAATTGCATCAATACCATACTTGTCTGGCAGCCCATAACCGCCTTTAATTAGTATGCAAATCACCTAACAGGATCATACCACACACCTCCTGGCACCAACCCCAATAACTGCATTAAAAAGCA
>JARQOD010000003.1:132559933-132604735 GCA_033576555.1 Oophaga sylvatica
ATTGTGGAGCATATGGGGGCATAATATGGAGCATATGGGGGCATAAGCTGTGGAACATATGGGGCATAATTGTGGAGCATATGGGGGCATAATATGGAGCATATGGGGGCATAAGCTGTGGAACATATGGGGCATAATCTGGAGCATATGGGGGCATAATCTCTGAAGCATATTGGGCATAATCTGGAGCATATGGGGGCATAATCTGTGGAGCATCATATGGGGGCATAATCATTTTTCACCCTAGGCTTATACGCGAGTCAATAAGTTTTCCCAGTTTTTTGTGGCAAAATTAGGGGGGTCGGCTTATACACGGGTCGGCTTATACATGAATATATACGGTAGATTTTAGGCAACATTCTAGTTTAATAGGGGGGGTCGTTACGGACGCGGCGATACCAAATATGTGTACTTTAATTGTTTTGTTTTTTTTATTTACAGGAATAAATGAATTTATGGAGGAATATTTTTTTTATTATGATTTTTTTAACACTTTTTATTTTTTTTTTTACTGTGTCCCAGGGTCATCACTGTATATTATACATGGTATTATACAGTGTATAATACCAGATCGCTGGTGTGACAGTGTGCACAGCACTCTGTCACACCAGCGATCACTCTGGCATCGCTGCAGGCTTCCTCAGCGCCTGCTCTCAGCAGGCACTGAGGAAGCCGCCTACCTGCAGGACCCGGATGGACCCCGGCGCCATCTTGGATCCGGGGTCCTGCAGGGAGGAGGGACCCTCGGAACAGCGCGACACATCGCGCTGTTCTGAGGGTCTCAGGGGAGCGCGCAGGGAGCCCCCTCCCTGCGCGATCCTCCCCTGTGCCCCCGGTACACCGCGATCATGTTTGATCGCAGTGTGCCAGGGGTTAATGTGCCGGGAGCGGTCCGTGACCGCTCCTGACACATGGTGCCGGGTGTCAGCTGTGATAATCAGCTGACACCCGGCTGCGCTCCCCCCCGGGCGCCAGGCATGATTTTCTAGGCGCCACTGGCGACCTGGCGCCCGGGTTTGTCGAACCCTGGTATAATGCACACCTCATAGTCCTCCATATAGTATAATGCACTCCCAATAGTCCTTGATAGAGTATAATGCAGTCCCCAAATATTTTGCATAGTATAATGCACTCAAAATAATCCTTTATAGAGTATAATGCTGCCCCTATAGAGTATAGTGTTGCCACCATAGAGTATAATGCAGCCTCCATATAGTATAATGCAGCCCCATAGAGTATAATGCAGCCTCAATAGAGTATAATGGAACCTCTATACTGTATAATGCAGCCCCCTTAGAGTATAATGCAGCCCCCATAGAGTATAATGCATCCACCATAGGGTATAATGCATCAACCATTGAGAATAATGCAGCCCCAGAGGAAAAAATGAGGGTAGTCCATAAAAGTTAAAACCTCAAGACCTTACGCGTTTATAATGTACTAAGACACACTTAATCATAGGATAGCATTTTTTCTTATTTGGAATAGAGAAGGTAGCTTGTCCTATTAGGGTTGGAAATTAGCAGAAACAACTGGCATTAAGGGAGGCATAGTGGATCCTTACGTTAGACATCAAACACCCCAATGGAATGAACTATAAGAATGATCTATTCTGTTTATTAGATTGACTTTCAGGAATTATGACAGTTAGGCTATGGTTCCACGGTCCGGAACCATAGCGCTTTTGACGGAGCGGAAATTCCGCTCCGTCTAAGCCCCGCCCCCTTTCTGACGCGCGATCTTTCCGGAGGTGTTCAGGACACCTCCGGAACACCTCCGGAAAGAGCGCAGGGCTACATAGCCCTGTGTTAATTCTGTTGCGGCGACGCACCGTCGCCGCAATACGCGAGGACATGCTGCGGTCTGAAAAGACGCGCCGCATGTCCGTTTACGCAGGTTTGCCACCTGCGTATTGTTACGCATAGTGGAGACGGGATTTCTTGAAATCCCCTCCACTATGCTGTAACATCTGGACGCTGCGTGTTTGGCGCTGCGCCAGCGCACAGCGCCAAACACGCAGCGTTTCCTGACCGTGGAAACTCACCCTTAGGCTATGTGCACACGTTCAGGAATCTTTGCAGAAATTTCCTGAGAAAAACCGGACTTTTTCCCAGGAAATCCGGATTCATTTTTATTTTATTTTTTGCGCATTTTTACCGCGATTTTTTCCTGAACATTCTAGGTCAATAATATAGCGGGAAATACGCAAATTTACCGCAAAATTAATGAAGATGCTGCGTTTTTTACCGCAATGCGATTTTTGTGCGGAAAAAAACGCACCATGTGCACAAAAATTGCAGAATGCATTCTAATAATAGGATGCTTACTGCATGCGTTTTTTAAGCGTTTTTGCCACGGAAAAAACGCGAAAAATCCTGAAAGTGTGCACATAGCCTTATTGTATCACATTGCATTATCTGTCATCGTAATATATCATCTAAGATGAATGTATCTTTCTTTTTTTTTCACTTTAACATAAAAACTAAGAATGTATACCTACAGCAATCAGGGGTAGTGGAAAAAAAACAATATCAGGCTATACACTATTTACCTACAGCAATCAAGGTTAGTAAAAAAAAACAATGTCAGGTTATTTGTTATTTAACAGTTGAATGCATATGTTTTGGAGCTTATGTTTTTGGTTCTGATAAATCATTTATATTCATGATTGTATCATGTTTTATATTAACATTTTTCTATGATAGTTTTCCTAAGTGCACTAACAAATGTGTTGTACTGTACTATTGCATTAACATATGGGAACAAACGCAGCTGCATTTTTCCAATGTAATCTGTTTCAATGGCGATTGGTCTCCTGGTTATATATATACTTGCTTATTTATCTCACATGCTATCCTATGATTAAGGACATCTTAGTATGCCATAAATGAGTAAGGTGTTGAGGTTTTTATCTTTTATGGACTTTTGACCTGATTCAATAAACTTACAGTTTTTATCCACTTGGTTATGCCTGAAACTGTGCTAGTTTTTTCTTCTGTCAGCTGCAATCACCAGAAGGTACAGCACCCACTGGTTTCTAATTACAGCAACGGATCCATGTATACTACCAGCGTGAACAGCTCCAAACGTCTCCCTTTACCCTACCTCCATATAATGCAACTTCATATAGTACAATGCAGTTCCATATAGTATAATGCAGCTTCATATAGTATAATGCAGCCTCATACTGTATACTATAATGCAGCTCCACAGAGTATAATGTAGCCTCACATAGTATAATGCTGCCCCATAGAGTATAATGCAGCCCTAAATACTATAATGCAGCCCCACATAGTATAATTTAGCCCCATAGAGTATAATGCACACTGTTGTGAATGGGTTTGAGATGAGTTCTGAGCAGAGGCTCCCTCTGGTGGTTACAAGCGGTACTAGTGAGGATTGTGAGGACTGGGAATCAGGTGTTACTGATTGGTCTTATATAAGGGAGTCATTTTCCACATCAGGGTTGCCGGTGATCAATTGTTCTGGTCTGAATCCTTCTTTCCAGTTTCCCTTGTAGCCTGCTGTGTCGTGTCTGCATCTCCTGCTATCAGATAAGACAATTTCTTATTTTGTGTTTTTGCTATATTTTTGCATTTTGTCCTGCACTTCTGTGGGGGCCTTCAGGGTCCCCTCCGGGGGCTTTTGCCCTCTCAGTTTAGTCCAGCCACTGTGTTTTGTACTTTTGCTTTTTCCAGTTTTTTTTCAGTGGCTGCTGTTTTGTTTTTGTTACACCAGAGAACTAATTTAGGTGGTAGAGGTCGTGTGATCTCAGGTTATTTTGAAATTAGTAGAGTTGGTGTTTTTTCAGGGTTTTCTGAGATTGCAGTAAGTACCCTTCCTATCCTTTTCTATTTAGATAGTTTGGGCCCCAGCGTTTGCTCATACTATTTTCTTTCTGTGTCAGTATTTCTCTTGTCTAACCGCCATTACATGTTTGGGGGCTTTCTATTATCTTTGGGGTTCTGCTCCGGGGCAGATAGCTTTCCTATTTCTATCTTTAGGTGTAGTTAGTTTCTCAGGCTGTGACGAGGCGTCTAGGACCAACGTAGGAACGCTCCACGGCTGCCTCTAGTTGCGGTGGTTAGTCAGGGTACTGCAATCTCATAGATTCCAACTGCTCTGGTGTATTTCCTTTTTTACCTGCACTTCTCAGCTACCGTAACATAACAGTATCACCGGCCACAAAAATTGTATGGTACTCACAGAAGGGAAAAAATATTTTGAAGGAAGAAAAGTTGTCAGAGATATTTTTCTGTTTGTTGCATTTTTTTTTTTTTTTTTCCCTCTGTATCTCTGGGTGCTGGGGAGGATCTTTTCTCCCAATGGAGTTTGCACAGTTGTCTGGCCGTGTGGATCAGCTTGCCACTGAGGTTCAGAGTATTGCTGCATATCTTGCTAGGTTGCCTGTTGTGGAACCTAGGATCCCCATGCCAGATTTGTTTTTAGGGGATCGAGCTAAGTTTCAGAATTTCAAAAATAATTGTAAATTGTTTCTTGCCTTAAAATCTAAGTCCTCAGGAAACGCAGCGCAGCAGGTTCAAATTATCATCTCTCTCCTGCGCGGCGATCCTCAGGATTGGGCTTTTTCCCTGATACCTGGGGATCCTGTTTTGAGTGATGTTGATGCATTTTTTCAGGCTTTGGGGTTATTGTACGATGAGCCTAATGTCACTGATCAAGCTGAAAAAGCCTTGTTGGCATTAAATCAGGGGCTTGATGACGCTGAGTTATACTGTCAGAGATTCCGTAGGTGGGCAGTCCTGACCAAGTGGAATGACGACGCTTTGGCGGCCCTTTTCCGGAAGGGTCTGTCGGATAATGTAAAGGATGTTATGGTGGGATTCCCTGTCCCCTCTGGTCTCAATGATTCTATGTCATTAGCGATTCAAATTGACAGACGTTTGCGTGAGCGGAGAAGTATGCGTGGAGTGGTGTTGCCTTGTGAGCCAGCTGCTGAGCCCATGCAGTGTGATGGAGTGGTGTCTGGGGCACAGCGTCATGAGTTTCGAAAGCGCAATGGGTTATGTTTCTACTGTGGTGATGCCTCTCATGCTATTTCAGTCTGCCCTAAGCGGGGAAGACATTTTGCACGCTCAGTTGTCTTGGGTAGTGTTCAGACTAAGTTTTTATTAACTGTCACTCTGATATGCTCTCTGTCCTCATTTTCTGCTCAGGCTTTCGTTGATTCTGGAGCAGCTATTAACCTGATGGATTATGATTTTGCTAAACGTTGTGGGTTTCCCTTGATACCCCTACAGAAGTCTATTCCTTTACTGGGGATCGATTCTACCCTTTGGCTGAGAATAAACCCCAGTTTTCTACTCAGGTGATAATGAGGGTTGAACCTGATCACCAG
This sequence comes from Oophaga sylvatica, assembly GCA_033576555.1. Taxonomy (NCBI): domain Eukaryota; kingdom Metazoa; phylum Chordata; class Amphibia; order Anura; family Dendrobatidae; genus Oophaga; species Oophaga sylvatica. The sequence goes on from JARQOD010000003.1 coordinate 132,565,293, forward strand.
GAGTGCTGCAAATTTTTGGTTCTATATAATCTGCATGACATTATAGTGCTGGGTTTCCCTTGGTTACAGTCTCATAATCCTGTTTTGGATTGGAAATCTGTGTCTGTAACCAGTTGGGGCTGCCAATGTGTTAATACCAACACTCCTGTTTTTTCTGCCTCCCCCAGGCTGAGGATGTTCCTGACTTTTTGTTTGATTTTTCTGATGTGTTTAGCGAAAGTAAATCTGCATCCTTACCTCCCCATAGGAGCTATGACTGCGCTATTGAATTAGTGCCAGGTAGTAAATTCCCTAAAGGTCGCCTTTTTAACTTGTCTGTACCTGAACATGACGCTATGCGGTCTTATATCAAGGAATCATTGGAGAAGGGTCATATCAGACCATCCTCTTCACCCTTAGGTGCCGGTTTTTTCTTTGTGGCCAAAAAAGATGGTTCATTAAGGCCGTGTATTGATTATCGTCTCTTGAACAATATTACTGTGAAATATCAATACCCGTTACCCTTGATTTCTGACCTGTTTTCCAGGGTGAAAAACGCTACTTGGTTTACCAAGCTTGACCTCAGGGGGGCGTATAACCTTATTCGCATTAAGCACGGGGATGAATGGAAGACGGCATTTAACACCCCTGAAGGGCATTTTGAGTACCTTGTGATGCCCTTTGGGCTCACTAATGCTCCTTCCGTCTTCCAGTCCTTCATGAATGACATTTTCAGGGATTTTGTGGACAAGTTTCTGATTGTTTATTTGGATGATATCTTGATTTTTTCTAATGACTGGGACTCTCATGTGAAACATGTTCGAACTGTATTCCAGATTTTGAGAGAGAATGCTCTGTATGTGAAGGGATCAAAGTGTCTTTTTGGCGTACAGAAGATCTCATTTCTGGGATTCATTTTGTCCCCATCTGTTATTGAAATGGACCCGGTCAAGGTTCAGGCCATCTGTGATTGGGTCCAACCTACTTCATTAAAGGCTCTTCAGAGATTTTTGGGTTTTGCCAATTTTTATCGTAAATTTATTGGTAATTTCTCGGTTATTGTTAAACCATTAACTGATTTGACCAGAAAGGGTTCTGATGTGGTGAATTGGCCTCCTGAGGCAGTCTCTGCGTTTCAGGAACTTAAGCAGAGATTCACTTCTGCTCCTGTTCTACGGCAGCCTGATGTTTCTCTGCCATTTCAGGTGGAGGTTGATGCCTCTGAAATTGGGGCAGGTGCCGTTTTGTCCCAAAAAGATCCAGAGACCTCTAAAAGTAACCCTTGTGCCTTTTTCTCTCGAAAATTTTCTCCTACTGAACGTAATTATGACGTGGGTAATCGGGAGTTATTGGCCATGAAGTGGGCTTTTGAAGAGTGGAGACATTGGCTGGAGGGAGCCAAACATCAGGTGGTGGTCCTTACGGACCATAAGAATCTGGTCTATCTGGAATCTGCCAAGCGACTCAATCCTAGACAGGCCAGGTGGGCCTTGTTTTTCACACGTTTTAATTTTGTGGTTTCCTTTCTTCCTGGCACTAAGAATGTTAAGGCGGATGCCCTCTCGAGGAGTTTCCTTGCGGACTCTCCTGAGCTATCTGATCCCTCTGTTATTTTGAAGGAGGGTGTAGTTCTTTCCGCCATCTCGCCCAATTTGAGACTTGCTCTGGAGGGGTGTCAGGAGGATAGGCCCGAGCGCTGCCCTGTTGGAAAATTGTTTGTCCCGGACCAATGGAAAAAGAGTGTGATGTCTGAGATTCATTGTTCCGCATTGGCTGGGCATCCCGGAATTTTTGGTACCAGAGACTTGGTTAGTCGGTCCTTTTGGTGGCCTACCTTGTCTCGCGATGTCAGGGAATTTGTGCAGTCCTGCGGGACTTGCTCTCGCTCCAAGCCTTGCTCTCGCTCTAGTGGTTTGTTGATGCCATTGCCTGTGCCCAAGAGACCATGGACCCATATCTCTATGGATTTCATTTCCGATCTTCCTGTTTCTCAGAGAATGACCACCATCTGGGTAATTTGTGATAGGTTTTCCAAAATGATACATCTTGTGCCATTACCTAAGTTGCCTTCCTCCTCTGAATTGGTGCCGTTGTTCCTTCAGCACGTGGTTCGTTTACACGGCATTCCTGAGAACATTGTGTCTGACAGAGGAGTCCAGTTTGTTTCCAGATTTTGGAGGACTTTTTGTTCTAAACTGGGTGTTCAATTGTCTTTCTCCTCGGCATTTCATCCTCAGACCAATGGTCAAACTGAGAGAACAAACCAGACATTGGAGACTTATCTAAGATGCTTTGTGTCTGCTGATCAGGATGACTGGGTCTCTTTTTTGCCTTTGGCTGAGTTTGCTCTTAATAATAGAGCTAGCTCTGCCACTTTGATGTCTCCGTTTTTCTGTAATTCTGGGTTTCACCCTCGATTTTCTTCAGGACAGACGGAGGCTTCTGTCTGTCCAAGTGTTGACTCTGTTGTTGAGCGTATGCAGCAGATTTGGGACCAGGTAGTGGAGAGGTTGTCCCTCTCTCAGGAGAAGGCCCAGCGGTTTGCTAACCGGCATAGGACTGATGGTCCTCGGTTTAAAGTGGGGGACTTGGTCTGGTTGTCCTCAAAGAATATTCCTATGAGAGTAGCATCTCCTAAATTTAAGCCTAGGTTCATTGGACCTTATAAGATCATGGAGATTATTAATCCTGTTTCTTTTCGTTTGCTTCTTCCAGGGACATTTAAGATCCATAACGTGTTCCACAAGTCCTTGTTGAAGAGGTTTGTTGAGCCAGTGGTTCCTGCTGCTGTGCCTCCTGACCCTGTTTTGGTTGAGGGCAATCTGGAGTATGTGGTTGAGAAAATATTGGATTCTCGTTTTTCTAGACGAAGACTCCAGTATTTGGTTAAATGGAGAGGTTATGGTCAGGAAGACAATTCTTGGGTGTTTGCTTCGGACATCCATGCTAGGAGACTTATCCGTGCGTATAATAGAACTCATCCTGACCGACCTGGTTGCTCAAATGAGGGTTCGGTGACCCCTCCTCAAGGGGGGGTACTGTTGTGAATGGGTTTGAGATGAGTTCTGAGCAGAGGCTCCCTCTGGTGGTTACAAGCGGTACTAGTGAGGATTGTGAGGACTGGGAATCAGGTGTTACTGATTGGTCTTATATAAGGGAGTCATTTTCCCATCAGGGTTGCCGGTGATCAATTGTTCTGGTCTGAATCCTTCTTTCCAGTTTCCCTTGTAGCCTGCTGTGTCGTGTCTGCATCTCCTGCTATCAGATAAGACAATTTCTTATTTTGTGTTTTTGCTATATTTTTGCATTTTGTCCTGCACTTCTGTGGGGGCCTTCAGGGTCCCCTCCGGGGGCTTTTGCCCTCTCAGTTTAGTCCAGCCACTGTGTTTTGTACTTTTGCTTTTTCCAGTTTTTTTTCAGTGGCTGCTGTTTTGTTTTTGTTACACCAGAGAACTAATTTAGGTGGTAGAGGTCGTGTGATCTCAGGTTATTTTGAAATTAGTAGAGTTGGTGTTTTTTCAGGGTTTTCTGAGATTGCAGTAAGTACCCTTCCTATCCTTTTCTATTTAGATAGTTTGGGCCCCAGCGTTTGCTCATACTATTTTCTTTCTGTGTCAGTATTTCCTCTTGTCTAACCGCCATTACATGTTTGGGGGCTTTCTATTATCTTTGGGGTTCTGCTCCGGGGCAGATAGCTTTCCTATTTCTATCTTTAGGTGTAGTTAGTTTCTCAGGCTGTGACGAGGCGTCTAGGACCAACGTAGGAACGCTCCACGGCTGCCTCTAGTTGCGGTGGTTAGTCAGGGTACTGCAATCTCATAGATTCCAACTGCTCTGGTGTATTTCCTTTTTTACCTGCACTCCTCAGCTACCGTAACATAACAGCACACCCCATATTTCTCCAGTATCATGGCCAACACATACTCACTAATTTAAAAATAAATAAATACAATACTCACCTCTCCCCATTCCCCCACTGCTCTGGTGTCTGTAGCGCATCTTTTCAGCAGCTCCACTGCTCGGCACAGCGTGGCGTGCAATGAAGTGATGTCATCAAGCCAGGTGCTTCAGAAGCAGAGGGGGAATGATGGAAGAGGGAGTATCATCTGACCCTATCTCCTCCATTATTAATTTCAACTGTATCAGCATCTAAGGTGCCGATGCAGTTGAATGCGGGGAAGGCTAGCATTGGGCCCCCCTGACTCATGGGCCCCTTAGTGGCCACTGGCTGGGGGCCCCTGGGGGAGTGGGGGCCCTAGTCAAATGCCTGCCCCTAACGCCAGCCATGAGTATGGGGGTGCATAATACTATTGGGAGGAGTATGGGCTGTGCATTATACTATATAGAGGACTATGGGGAATGCATTATACTTCTATGTGGCCCCATGATTTCTATGTTCACCCTGGTGAGTATAATGGCTTACTTTTTTCCAGGTTGGGGCCCAAGATCAGTGATATATACCAGAATGAAGGACATATATATTGTGGTTCATCAGGTCACTTGGCTGTACAGGGAGGTAGACACAGGTACACTGTCAATTTAAATCTTCCATTGATTTGTTATACGTATGGCATAAACCATTGCGCACTGAAAATAAACACTATCCTTCGGACAAAACAGGAAAGCAAAACAAAATGGTATATAGTCTTTGCAGCTGCGAGGATCTGCCCACTCAGGATATAACAACCAGGTTCAGTACAGTTTAACACAAAACCACTTCTCTGGTGATGCTGGCTCCAGACTCACTGAACACTGAATGCCTCAGAAGGCCGACGATTTAAACCACAGACCACACCCTAGGGTGGAGATAAGGTGGACAACCTACTACCTACTCTATGGTTGTCCACAAAAACCAAGCCCTTAAAATGGCTGACTAACTCCTCTCAACACATAGTGTGCTGGAGCAATCTTCTGGGTTTCGAATCACTGAAGCTAATAGCCTCAGTGAAACATATCTACCTCCAACACTTTCCCAGTGACTTTGTCACAGTATATATTCCATAATGAGGGCTATATATATAACAGGATGGAAGATATATATATACACATACAGTAGGGAAAATAAGTATTTGATACACTGTTGATTTTGCAGGTTTTCCCACCTTCAAAGAATGGAGAGGTCTGTAATTTTTTATTGTAGGTACACTTCAAGTGTGAGAGACAGAATCTAAAACTAAAAACTAGAAAATCACATTGTATGATTTTTTAATAATGAAATTGCATTTTTTGCATGAAATAAGTATTTGATCACCTACCAACCAGAAAGAATTCTGGCTCTCACAGACCTGTTAGTTTTTCTTTAAGAAGCCCTCCTACTCTGCTTTCATTACATGTATTAATCACACCTGTTTGAACTTGTTACCTGTATAAAAGACACCATTCCACACACTCAATAAATCACAATCCAACCACTCCACCATGGCCAAGACCAAAGAGCTGTCTAAGGACACCAGGGAAAAAATTTGGTCCAAATCCTGACTACCCCAAACGTATACATGGATTCGCGATGGTCAATGGAGCAGATCTATATTCTTCCAGCCGGGGTCATTGTCCCCTAAGCTGGCATCCTGTAGAATTACAAATCTGTGTCCCTCGTGATGGACCCATGATGTCTTGTCTGCTGTCAGGTAGAGAATCTCTGGTTCATTTGGATGTCTGGATGTCTTGGCTGAATCTCTGGCTCTTGTTAAAAAGGCATATAACCTCTTTTTATAGTTAACAACTGTCGTTCAGAGGTAAAGAGGAAGAATGGTGATGAGATCATGTCACATTATTTGATTATTTAATCTATTTGTATAGTTTTTCCCCCTCTGTTTTGCAAGTCCACAAACTGGCTGTCCTTTACAATGTGTAATCAACATATCAGCAAACATCATTGTTTCATGACCCAGTATAGTCATCCAGGGTATAAGAGCACAATATGTTACAACAAATTATCAACTTACAAGTCAATATTGCAGGCTTACACGAGCAAAAGTCCGTTTTCTTGACCAACCAGAAATAACTTTTTGGTATCAACTCCACTCGCCGTGTTTAGAGAAAGAAGAAGGATGAGTACAAGCTCAAGAACACCATCTCAATTGTGAAGCATGGTGGGGAAACATCATACTTTGGGGGTGCTTTTCTGCAAAGGAGACAGGATGACTGCTCCACATTGAAGGGAGGATGGATGGGGTCATATATTGCGAGATTTTGGACAACATCCTTCTCTCATTGAAAATGGGTTGTTTTTTAAATAGTTGTATTAGGGTTTTAAATATTTTAATTGGGTGGAAAGACAAGAGGAAGGGGGTGTAGGGAGGGAAGGTTGAGATATGGGGAGAAGAAAAAAGGACAGAACTTAGAGAAAAAACATTACAAAACTTTTTAAAACAGACCTGCTAATCAAAAGCAAATTAAAACTATATATAGGTTTTATATAAATATTTTTCAAGTTGGAGAGAGAGATAATATCCTTAGAGAGAAGTAATCGGTTTCAATTCTATTCTATTACTTTATCAAAAGATTTAGGAGGTTTAACCGGTTTGGAATTGCTCATTCCACACTTTCCACTTTTTGGAATATTTGTTTATTCCATTATTGTTGACAGCAAATCTCCAATCTATGTTATTGTGGGTGTGGATTTTTTCTAAGATATCAGCAAACTTGGGTGAGGTTTGTTTTCTCCACCAAAAAGCAATCTTTTTTTTAATTACTAAAAAAATATGAATTATGATATATCTTGTGGTGGGTGAAAAATCCTCCATATCCAAGGAAAGCAGTGCTCTTTGTGGAGTGATAGCAAAATCTTTTTCAAATGTGATGATCTGTTTTGTTGCCTCTAGCCAAAGGGCTTTAACCTTAGGGCAACTCCAAAACAGATGGTATAAACTACCCTTTTGACCACATTCCCTCCAGCAAAGCGGGGAATGGTCTTTATTTATGTGAGCGAGTCTCGTAGGTGTGTAATACCACCTGCATAGCATTTTGAAATAAGACTCTTGCAAAGTGGCAGAAATAGTAGAATGATAAGTGTATTTTGTAGCGTCGTCCCATTGTTCCACAGAGTAATTAAGATGCAATTCATCTTCCCACCTTCTCATATATTGATTTTTATTGGCAACAATATCTTTATTAAACGTTTTGTATAAGTTGTTCAGACTCCACATTGAGTCATTACGGATATTATTCAGTAGCAGGCTTAATTTGTAATAATTTACTGTATGGTTATTCACTAATTTTTTGATGTGTTCCTTAAACATAACGAAGGGAATTAGATCGCTGTAAGCCAAAGCAAATTTTTGTCTTAACTCACTATATAACATAATCCCTGAAAATGGGTTGTAACTGGATCTTCCAGCATGACAATAACCGAAACACACAACCAAGGCAACTAAGGAGTGGCTGCGTAAGAAGCATTTCAAGGTCCCGGAGTGGCCTAGTCAGTCTCCAGACCTGAACCCACTAGAAAATCTTTGGCGGGAGCTGAAACTCAATGTTGCACAGTGACAGTCCTGAAACCTAAAAAATCTGGAGAAGATCTGTATGGAGGAAGGGGCCAAAATCCCAGCTGCAGTGTGTGCAAACTTGGTCAAGAACTACAGGAAACATCTCACCTCTGTAATTGAACAAAGGTTTCTGTACAAAATATTAAGTTCTCTTTTTCTATTGTATCAAATTCTTATTGCATGCAATAAAACACAATTTAATTATGTAAAAATTATATAATGTGATTTTCTGCTTTTTTTATTTTTAGATCCTGTCTCTCACAGTTGAAGTGTACTTACAATAAAAATTACAGACCTCTCCATTCTTTGTACGTGGAAAAACTTGTAAAATCTGCAGTGTATCAAATACTTTACATCACTAGTCATAGACCTAATGGAATGAGGAAGTATTAACTGGGTAAAAAGGCAAAATGAGTAATTGTAAGCACACAGTGTTATATAATATGATTGCAATACATTAAGAGGTTAAAAACTTTCATGGGAGTTCTTCTTTAATTAACCGACTAGAGAATTCCCCATAATTTCTATTACAGAACCACAGCCCTCCACCATGCAAAAAAACAAAAATAAAACCCCTATCCTGTGGATAATTGGTAAATGCTCTGTCAGAAAAAAATCCTTTCAATAATGGAAATGAGGGTCCAAGTGATGCCCTCTCCGTGCTGTCAAAAGCGAAATCATACAGGACCAGCATAATTGCCTTGTGTGCAAATGAACCCCTCATGTCACTCCATGTAAAAATCCAGAATTTGAAATCACCAGCGTATTGTCATTACATACCAAAAAGCATCATAGTAGAAAATACTTAGAATACTTCTTTTAAAATCCTTTTTGTATGTATCATTTCTGCATTTGGTTTAAAATGAAAAATCATACAACTTGGGGAAAATGAAAATTATTGACATTGCAAGTGCAGCTCATATAAATTAAGGGCATCTAGCTTTCTGCATCATCTGGCCCTACTCAGGACCCTATAGCACTTAATGACCTTCCAACCTATGTGTGGAGGCATTTGTCACCCACAGCTATACAGTTGGCTTTGGGGAATTGATGGTGTAAGCGCACAACAGAGCAAATCATTATACACTATTATGAGCTATTTATTGGCTGGTGAAGATAAGAATGTTTAATACATAGGATTCTAGTATATATACAGACACAATTATGATCTATGCTTCACACTATATCTGGAACTCAGACTTTGTGATAGTCTAAGTTTCAAATGAATTACTAGTAAATCTAATGTACGTAATACAAGCAGCTATGTGACCATACAGGGATGGGGTCCTAGATCCTGGGCTGCAGTCAGACCAAGGTCAACAAGCAACATCTAGTTTTCATGTTCTCCCTTTGTTTCCATGAGTTTTCACTGCGCTCTAGAGATTTTCCTCACACTCCAAAAACATACTGATTGTATTTTTTTTTAGTTTAGCTCTGATAGGGACAGGACCGATACTATGATACCAACAAATTTCTCTACAACACTGCAGAACTGTTCGCTCTATATAAACTAGTAAAATGATTAAAATAATATATTTTTGCTACTCACAAAGAAAAATACATTTATCAATAGCATTCCATGGGGGAAAAAACAGCACCAGCATAGTCATTCTTGCATACTTTATTGGGATTTTAAACATCAATTCTAGTCTCATGGTATATACAGTATAGACCAGGGGTCTCAAACTCGGCAGAGTAAATGGGCCGCACATAAAAAAAAATTTAAGCTGGCGGGTCGCATTCCTTTCAAACTTAATACAGTACAAAATTATTGTTAAGCAATAATCCCATTCATGTAGTAAAATGCCCCATCATGATCCACTTCATGCAGAAATATGCCCCATCATGATCCCCTTCATGCCGAAATATACCCCATCATGATCCCCTTCATGCAGAAATATGACCCATCATGATCCCATTCATGTAGAAATGCCCCATCATGATCCCCTTCATGCAGAAATGTGCCCCATCATGATCCCCTTCATGCAGAAATATGCCCCATCATGATCCCATTCATGTAGAAATGCCCCATCATGATCCCATTCATGTAGAAATCTTCCCCATCATGATCCCCTTCATGCAGAAATGTAGAAATTCCACCACCTCCATTATTTCCTCCTCCCCATCACCCCATGTCATGGGTGCATCGCCATGAAGATCGTCGTGATTGCACATTCTGACTTCTCACAGCTGAGCTGCTGTTTCTTAGTGTTTGGTAATGAGAGAGTTAATTTTACCTAGCTCTTTGCTAAGACTAGGTCCAGCCTCGCCCGGCTGCTTTTGATTATGTTCTAATTAGTTTCCTTTATATTCCTGCCAGTCTGGGTGTTAGACGCCGGTGAAAGCATTCATGTAGTCTAGCAGACTGAAGCGGTTCTGAGAATACTTAAGCTAAGAGCTCCTTAGTTGTTTTTACTCTTATAGCTTATAGTTTATCTCTGAGACCTTAGGTGTTCCTACTGTGTGTGAGTGTTGTATGTAAGACTTTATTTACTTTATTTCTTGTCTTTCTTGTATGTCTTTCTGTTCATTAACCGTTACCTGTTCATTCCCTTTGGTGGTATTCAGGGTCCTTCTTAGGACTAGAATACAGTTGGCAGGGATTGATAGGAGACAGGGTTTACGCTGGTGGCCTGGACCTCTGTACCTTTAACAGTACCTCCAGGTTGAGGGATTAGTTAGGACCCAGTTTAGGGTCAGCTTAGACCCCGGTCACCCTCTAGCCGGAGACAGCGTATAACGGATTCCGTTTTGACCCACTGGACATTCTGTCAGGTAAATCTATGTTATCATATATCTATGCGCATGTTATATAGTATGTTGCCCTTTTGATATAGATTACTGACATCACATATATATATCTGCTATACAGCGTGACATTTTCACCGGCCTAAACTAAAGATTCTCCCCAGCTGTCATGGATCCAGTAGCCCAGCTGGCCCGGCAGTTGCAGGGGTTGTCCATGGAATTTGCAGACATTAAGTCCAAGGTTTTGTCCCCCCCGGAGCAAACCAGATCTGAACCTAAGGTTGCTCTCCCGGATAGGTTCACTGGTGGGCGGGACAAATTTTTTACTTTCCGGGAGTCATGTAAATTGTACTTTCGGCTGCGGCCTCGGTCATCTGGGAGTGAAGAGCAGAGGGTGGGAATTGTTATATCGCTCTTACAAGGGGACCCTCAATCTTGGGCGTTCTCTATTCCTCCAGGCTCCCCAGATCTCCAGTCAGTGGATCGATTTTTTACTGCCCTGGGTCTGGTATATGATGATCCGAATCGAGTCTCCCTTGCTGAAACAAGGTTACGTAAAATACGGCAAGGAAATCGTCCAGCGGAGGAATATTCTTCTGAGTTCCGTAGATGGGCAACAGATACTCAGTGGAATGACCCAGCTCTTAGGAGCCAGTTTTGTCAAGGGTTGTCTGACAAATTAAAAGATGTGTTGGCTCAGTATGATTCTCCTCCATCACTGGAGGCTGCTATGGCCCTCGCTATTCGCATTGATAGACGACTTCGGGGAAGACGCGAGGTAACTCCGCCCCCCGTGATGACTCCACCTACTACTAAAGTCCCTTTTACTGAGGTTCCCCTGGTCTGTTCTGAGGAACCCATGCAGTTGGGAGGGACATCATTTTGTAGGAGGGAATCGGCGGTGCGCCGCAAGACTAGAAGGTGTTTCTTTTGCGGGAGAGAGGGACATTTTGTTGGGGGGTGTCCATCCCGGACCTCTTTGAGCCAAGGAGTTAACCTGGGTGTGTGTATTTCGTCCCCAAATCCCTCTCAGTTTCTCGTGCCTGCGGAGGTGGTGATTGGTACTAGAACTGAGAGGATTTCTGTTTTTCTTGATAGTGGGTCCGGGGCTAATCTGGTGGATGCTCGGTTTGCCCAGGTGCATGGTATGCAACTGAGTGTATTGGCCAAACCGGTCCCTATACTCTCTATTGATTCTAGACCTCTTGGTCAAGGTAGCTTGGTACAAGCTGTTCATAACATAGATCTTCGAGTAGGGGCAATACATAAAGAGCAATTGTCTTGTTATGTGTTGGAGGGTCTACCTACTCCTATTGTGTTGGGACTTCCTTGGTTGGCTAAACATAACCCAGTGATTGATTGGCAATCCAGAAAGATAAGCCAGTGGGGTGAATTTTGCAAGAATAACTGCATGAGCACGGTCATCGGTGCGGTTGTGCCTAGGACTTTGTCTCCTTTTCTGAAGGACTTTGGGGAGATGTTCTCAGAGGAGGGGTGTAAAGAGTTACCTCCTCATCGCGCATATGACTGCTCAATAAAGTTGCTTCCTGATGCCTTATCTCGTACTTTCCCAGGGACCGGGAGGATGGATGATCCGGTTCCTATTCCTCAGGAGGGAGTTGTAGTGTCAGCTGTATGCTCTGAGCTTGAGGGGGAGGTATTGGGGGCTCAGGGAGACGCCCTGTGGGACTTCCAGGGAGACTGATAGTTCCAGATCGGTTAAGACTGAAGGTTACGGAGAACCATTACAAACGGATGGCTGATAGGGGGAGAGTTTCTGGTCGAGATCTGAAGGTGAACGATCTGGTGTGGTTGTCTACCAGGAATATAAAACTTAAAGTTCCCTCCTGGAGGTTGGGTCCAGATTCATTGGGCCGTACAGGATCAGTTCCATAATTAATCCTGTGGCATTTCGTCTGGACCTCCCTCCTACGTTTAAAAATCATAATGTGTTTCACAAGTCATTACTTAAAAAGTATGTGGCACCAGTCATACCGTCACCTCTACCTCCTCCTTCAGTGGTAGTCAATGATAACGTGGAATTTCATGGGTCGAAAATCATTGACTCACGTCTCAGTCGCCGATCCCCTCAGTACTTAGTTCTTTGGAGGGGGTATGGTCCTGAGGAGAGGACGTGGGTCCCTGCGTCTGATGCTAACGCAGATCGATTGGTTCGGACCTTTCACACAACTTACCCGGACAGACCTGGTCATGAGGGTCCGGAGGCCCCTCGTAGAAGGGGGGTACTGTCATGGGTGCATCGCCATGAAGATCGTCGCGATTGCACATTCTGACTTCTCACAGCTGAGCTGCTGTTTCTTTGTGTTTGGTAATGAGAGAGTTAATTTTACCTAGCTCTTTGCTAAGACTAGGTCCAGCCTCGCCCGGCTGCTTTTGATTATGTTCTAATTAGTTTCCTTTATATTCCTGCCAGTCTGGGTGTTAGACGCCGGTGAAAGCATTCATGTAGTCTAGCAGACTGAAGCGGTTCTGAGAATACTTAAGCTAAGAGCTCCTTAGTTGTTTTTACTCTTATAGCTTATAGTTTATCTCTGAGACCTTAGGTGTTCCTACTGTGTGTGAGTGTTGTATGTAAGACTTTATTTACTTTATTTCTTGTCTTTCTTGTATGTCTTTCTGTTCATTAACCGTTACCTGTTCATTCCCTTTGGTGGTATTCAGGGTCCTTCTTAGGACTAGAATACAGTTGGCAGGGATTGATAGGAGACAGGGTTTACGCTGGTGGCCTGGACCTCTGTACCTTTAACAGTACCTCCAGGTTGAGGGATTAGTTAGGACCCCAGTTTAGGGTCAGCTTAGACCCCGGTCACCCTCTAGCCGGAGACAGCGTATAACGGATTCCGTTTTGACCCACTGGACATTCTGTCAGGTAAATCTATGTTATCATATATCTATGCGCATGTTATATAGTATGTTGCCCTTTTGATATAGATTACTGACATCACATATATATATCTGCTATACAGCGTGACACCCCATCATTGCCCTCTCCCCACCACCATCGTTGCACTCTCCCCATCACTCCATCATTGGCCCTCTCCCCATCACTGGCACTCTCCCCATCACCACCATCATTGGCTCTCTCCCCATCATTGGCCCTCTCCCATCACTCCCGTCATTGGCCCTCTCCCCATCATTGGCCCTGTCCCCATCACTGGCCCTCTCCCCATCACTCCCATCATTGACCCTCTCCCCATCACCGCCATCATTGGCCCTCTCACCCATCACTCCCTTCATTGGCCCTCTCACCATCACTCCCATCATTGGCCCTGTCCCTATTACTCCTATAATTGGCCCTCTCCCCATCATTGGCCCTCTCCCCATCACTCCCATCATTGGCCCTCTCCCCATCACTCTCATCATTGGCCCTCTCACCATCATTGGCCCTCTCACCATCATTGGCCCTCTCCTCATCACTGGCCCTCTCCTCATCAGTGGCCCTTTCCCCATCACTGGCCCTCTCCCCATCACTGGCCTTCTCCCCATCATTGGCCTTCTCCCCATCATTGGCCTTCTCCCCATCATTGGCCCTCTCCCCATCACTGGCCCTCTCCCCATCACCACCATCATCTCTTCACAGCGGCCACACTCAGCACACACACAGACACACACACACCAGACACACACACACTCACCACACACACACACCACAGCAGCTTCACTGGCACAGCGGCCACACTCACCTCTCCGCGCTGCCGCCAGCTTCCTTCCTCTCACTTCCTCTCACACATTGAGCTGCGCTGCCAGCCGTGGCTGGATGACGTCATCTTTCAGCTCCGCGGCCGCGCCGCTCAATCTGTGAGAAGAAGCTGCAGTCCGGGCTCTCTTCTAGCGCGAGACATGTGGTGCACCGCGGGCCACAAATGCCTGCCTCAGGGGCCGCATGCGGCCCGCGGGCCGAGTGTTTGAGACCTCTGGTATAGACTGTGTTCTTTTGTGAAGACACACTGTATTAGGCCGGAGTCACACTAGCGATCAATTCGGACAAGTGCTATGCGATAAAACATCGCATAGCACTCGGACAAGTATTAATCTATGGGGCAGCTCCCATCACAGTTTTTTTTCACGGCCATATTCTGCTTTCGAGTGAAATCCCAGCATGCTGCGATTGTCACCGACCCTCGACCGAGTCTCGGCGCACTTGCAGCCATATAAGTCAATGGGTGCGAGTGACACAGCGCACATCACTCGGATATCAGACGAGTGCTGTGCGATATACACCGACGCCGGCAATTGAGGAGATAGAGAAATTAGTTTCTCTGCCTCCTCCGCAGCTGTGCTGTGATCCGCTCTGTGCGAGAGGCTCGGAGCACAGTAGCATGACACTCGGCTCCTGCACGCAGCAGAGCAGGAACCGAGGGTCATTAGAAAATCGCATCCGATGCTCTCGCATCGGATGCCATATGCAAGTGTGACCCTGGCCTAAGGATATTTTACTGCGAAGAAACACTGCTGTGACTCTATCACTACAGAGCAGAGCCTGGGAATAAGCTCAATCTTTTTTGTGACATCATTAAAAACCACAGCTTACAGACCAACTATTATGACATCATCACAGTAGAGCACAGCATATAAATAAACACACACTAGAGTGTTATGATTTGGTAGCCAAGGAGGACAGCAGCAAAAATAGGCTAAGCAACCAGACACCCAGAGAGGTTGGTAACTAGCAGATTGCAGACCCCTAAACTGACAGCACAACTAGAAGTAGCCGTGGGACGTACCTACGGTGCCCTAGACGCCTCGACACAGCCGGAGAGTTAACTAAGCCTAAAGAGAGAAAGGGCAAAGCTAACTGCCCCGGAGTAGAATCCTAAAGGAATAGGTAGCCCCCAAACATATATTGGCGGTGAGACAAGATGAAATACAAACACAGGCAGAAAATAGAGCAAGCAAATGCTGGGGCCCAAACAGTCTAGATAGAACTGGACAGGAAAGAATACTGTCTGCAATCCAGCAAAAACACTAAGAAAAATTCCAACATGTCTGATATGCAAAAATACAACACGATCTCTCCCCCACTAGATCAGAACTCTGGTGTGAACTGGTAGCAAACCAGCAGATACTGAAATAACGGGGAACTGAAAATACATAAACAGTGGCAAATGAGAAACAGTGTCCAGCGCAGGCCCCCACAGGGGAACCTGGCTGTACTAAATCTAAAAGGGCAGAAAACTGAGATAGACAATAGGAAAAACAAATGCCACAGAAATAAACAGAAAATAACTTATCTGAAGGTTGCAGGACAAAGCAGTAAGCAAGCTGACTTCCAAAAGGGACAGGGAAGAAACAAATCACTGGCAAGGATTATGGGAAGGTTGCTCACTTATATCTCCCAAGTCAGTAGCACCTGATTGCCACTCATTGCCCCCAGGCAAGTGACTGGCAAACTGAGCACTAAATGGATTCATCTTCTATTGGACCTTTGGAGCCCCAGGAGAGAATATTTTGGTATGCTACCGGGCTAGTCTGATGGTAGATTGATAATTTAATAAAATATATACCTCTAGTCTAAGAATGCCACAAAGGCTCATTGATGATACTGAATGCAAATGTTATATCCTGCTTTTATTCTGCAATATACTTGAATAATTACTGGAGAAATGTAACACAAACTATCAGCTATTTAATACAATAGTCCCCACTCAGCAGCAGACACCGGGCATCTGACCACATACATTGATTTGTTCATTTCTGGATGAATAGTTTTACAATCGGATTTGTGACAAATGTGAGCACACATTACAGACAGAATGACCAAACTTTACATGGCCACAGTCCAAAGAAAGTAATCACCAGGGCCAGACCAGCATTGAACGATGGCTCGATGTCAAATATGTGCAAAGTTTTTCTATAAGAGAGCAGCTTTTTAAAGGAGGCACTTCAGACTGGACGTTGGTGCACACAACTAAGATGGGCATCAACTTAAGCAGTGGTGCCCAAAACATATCTATTATCCATGGTAGTTTAACGTCTTTAATCTTTGATCTGGTGTTCCTCAGTAGTGAAGTCTTAATATTATTTTGTATTTCTGCTTCTGTAAGGGGGTGAAGCACAGGAAGAGTTGGGTGGGTGTTATCTTCTCTGCTCCGTGTCCGGAACCTTGGTGCTGTGCAACAAGTTCCCCAGGGGTGATGTTAGCAGATGCAGACAGAAAGCGAGTCAGACCGAGGGCGGGAGAATCTGGCGCGCTGACAGGAGGGAAGTGTGTACACCAGAGGGAGGAACAGATAACTGCACATGAGGGAGGAATAATTGCTCCCTGTAAAAGAGATATGACCCAGATATGGAGCAGACTGGCTGCTGACTGTGAGTACGTGAATAAGGAGACTCCTGAGATTGAAACCAGATTTCCTTCTGACCGCACAGGGACAGAAACTCGCTAGCATAGTCGCAGTAGCCACAGTGACGGGTCAGAGCCCCTGACCCCAGCAGAGGAGATTAGCCAAAGACTGAGCTTTGTTCCGGAGTAGAAACTATTAGTTCTTAAGCAGAGAAGATTCGCTAGTCCCAGTCTTCCCCTGCTCACCATATTAACCCCTTACTACCACATTAACCTCTGAGGACCCTGTGACCAGTTCACAGGAACTACAGCTCACACAGAGAGACTACAAGTGCTGCTGCTGACGGCACCAACGTTGGAGAGGACGAGCTGGCGAGTGCAAGATTTCTTCAGACTGATAAGTTTTCCTGAAACTCCCGTTAATGATCGTTATTCTGCTCCACTGATTGATTACTCGTTTATAGACTTCATATTCCGATAATATATTAGTTTGTTTCCCCCTGTTTTCTCCCTGCGAGGAGAATCTTACCTTGTAAATAAATCCTTCACTGTTGATCTGGCTCTGTTCTGTGGTGTTACGGTTCTGCCTCATAGTCCGTCACTGCATCCGGCGTTCCTGCGATTCTACACTTGGCGTAGTTGGCAAGATGCAGTCCACTAGTACGACTAAGAGGCTGGGGAGGGCCCTAGGTCCAGCATTTCCCTGGGGGCCATGTTAAACAACCTTATGAAATTTAATGGGAATAATACTATGCTATGGAGCTGGACAGAGCGTATTAGGGGGATGATGAGGATGCACTCCATGGTTCCTGCCCTGCTGGCGGAGGTTGCCATGATGGCCTTGGACGCAGAGGCGAGAGACTCAGTTATGCTTCGACCCCCCTAACAGTGGGATACATTTGACAAAGTATTGAACATACTGGAGGAGACACATGGGGACTCCACAGATGTAGGGGAATTGCGCATGCGGTTGTTTAGCTGGGTCCAAAGAGAGGGGGAGACGGTGACTCAGTACATGAATGTGCTACAGGAGATCCACACTGCCATATTTAGAAAAGATGGCGTGGGCATCGGGTCGACTGACATAGTGTTACGGGATCAGTTGGTGACCGGATTGAGAGACGCGCTGCTGAAACAGGCCCTGCGAGAGAACTTGCCAGTAAGCTCGCGCATGACCTTTGCAGAAGTCGGAAGTGAGGCACACATGCATGAGCAAGAGCAGAGGGTGACCGTTCCGGCGGCGAAGGTCCGGAGCAGAGAGGTATCTGTGAATCTGATCACTGAACCAGGATGGGTAGAAGATATGTGAAAGGTGATTCAAGTTATGCGGGAAGACCGGATGGAAACCAAAAGGAAGGTGACCTCATTAAGCTCACCCGGGACAGAACTGTCTCAGAACTGCGACTGGGCGGGAGAACATTTAGTCGGAGGAACTTCCTAGATGCTATATCTGTGGAGAACTAGGACATGTGGCCCAGGGCTGTCCACACCAAGGACGGCTTCTTCAGCGTCACCCGTTAAACTAGAAGGCTCCGAGGCTGGGGGACACCACCCAGAGCCAGAACAGCCAAAAAGGAGAATCAGAAGTCCCACCAATTTAGTTATTGTGTGTCCTCTAGTCTGGGCCGAAATGGATGGTCGGGCTGTCCGGTGCATGGTAGATACCTGCTCGCAAGTGACTACGATGCCCGAGATATACTTTAGAAGACATTTCCCTGAAGCAATGAGGCCCAAGTGGGGCCCGGTGATAAAGTTGATGGCCGCCAATCAGTTGCCCATTTCGGTCGCAGGGGTGGCATGGATGCAAATCAAGGTCTGTGGCAAAAATGTGGGCAGCAAAGATGTGGCGTTAACTTTAGGAGACACAGAACGTGGGTATGCTGTCACTCTGGGGATGAATGTGTTCAAGGAGTTTGGGAGTCTTCTCATCAATGAGTCCCCCGACGTGTTTTTGAAACAATGGAGTCCACAAACGCCTCAAAGAAAAGTGTTTCAACAGTTGATCTGGATGGCTCAAGCGCAAGAGGCCTCCTGTGATGGAAAGGTGCTGGGAAAGGTGATTATTCCGGCTGCTAACAAGCTTGTAATACCACCGGGGCAAACCGTGCACTCCTTACCTGTCTGGGCTTGCACTCCTCTGGAGGGGGTTGAAATACAAATAGAACCGGCTGTCATGGAGCACTTACCCCAAGGCTCCTAGTTGCCCGAACAGTGGCTACTGTACATGATAGAATGGTACCCGTGAGGTGCGTGAATTTGAGAGAGGACAATCTGACACTTCTCCCCAGGAGCGAAGTAGTGCAAATTGTGGGCATACCGGAGGAGCTGATACCACCCCAGGCAGTTCAGTTGACGGCGAAAAAAGGAGACCCATCGACCGTAGCTGTAGAGACATCCCCAGCGCCAGAACCTCAATACCAGCAGAAAGGGAGTCGTATTTTTGAACAAATGCGGGCTGAATTAACGGAACTCACACCGCAACAAAGTACAGCAAGTGGAAGCCTTTCTTGGACGTTACCAAGAGATATTCCCACGTCATGAAGACGATTTCAGTTGCACTACTGCAATGACACACGAGATCCCAAACGGTAATGCTGCGCCCATCAGAGAACGCTATCGTCAAATCCCTCCGCAAATGTATCAGGACGTGAAAGGGATGCTAACACAGATGGTACAGAACTGTGTCATCCGAGAAAGTCAGAGTCCATGGGCTGCTCCCATCGTACTAGTGCGGAAAAAGGACGGCACTCTGTGTTTCTGTGTGGACTATCGCAAACTAAATGCCTGCACTATGCGAGATTCATACCACGACCGCATATCGAAGAGTCCCTGTACACACTGGGGAGCGAGAGATACTTTTCCACTTTAGACCTGGCCAGTGGTTATTGGCAAGTGCCAATGTCCGAACACGACCGAGCAAAGACGGCCTACATACTACCCATGGGCTTGTACGAGTTCAACCGGATGTCGTTCGGTCTGGCTAATGCTCCTGGCACTTTTCAGCGTCTCATGGAGAGGTGTTTGGGTGATCTAAACTTTGAAGCCACTCTCATCTACCTCGACGATATAATAGTGTATGCCGCCACTTTCGAGGAACACCTGCAACGACTAGAGCAAGAATTAAGCTGGGCTCCAGAAACATTGCTTGAAAGTGAAACCTCCCAAAGCGTCATCTGTTTCGCACGCAGATCGAGTACCTAGGACATGTGGTCTCTGCTGAAGGTGTAAGACCGTCCCGTGAGAAAATTGCAGCAGTGCAGGATTGGCCCATTCCGAAGACCATGAAGGATGTTCAGGCCTTTCTGGGACTAACCGGATACTATCGGCGGTGCATGAAAAACTTCACCCGCATTGTGAATCCATTGTTAGAGTTACTGAAAGGGATGCCATCTGGAGCCAAAACAGGATGATTCAGTGGGGAGAGCATCAGGAGAAAGCATTT
Source organism: Oophaga sylvatica (assembly GCA_033576555.1). Lineage (NCBI taxonomy): Eukaryota > Metazoa > Chordata > Amphibia > Anura > Dendrobatidae > Oophaga > Oophaga sylvatica. Next base: position 132,585,253 of record JARQOD010000003.1, read on the forward strand.
GAAGCCCTGAAAGTGGCCTTGACAGAAGCACCAGTTCTGGCCTACGCTGACTACTCTCAACCCTTCATTCTCCATACTGACAGGAGCCTGCATGGACTCGGAGCTGTATTGTCTCAGATTCAAGACGGAAAAGAGCGGGTGATTGTCTATGCGAGTCGATCCCTCCATGACTATGAACGGAACCCGGACAATTACACTTCATTTAAGTTGGAGCTGTTAGCATTAGTGTGGGCCTTGATAGAGAAGTTTGCGGAATACTTGTCTGGGTCTGAAGTTCTGGTACACACCGATAACAACCCTCTGGCTCACCTGGAGAATGCAAAGTTGGAGGCCCTGGAGCAGCGCTGGGTGGCTCGAATGGCCAAATACCGGTATAAAATTGCCTATAGAAGGCGAGCCGAAAATACTCATGCAGATGCACTATCTAGGGTGACCCAAGAGAAGCCTGGTTCCAATCGAGATGAAGAACTACTTTAGAGGCTGAAGACGTTCCCGAGTTCCGAGATTCTGCCAGGACGTTGGCAGCTACACAGGAACAGGTACAGGCAGTACAGGGCAGCCTCGTGACAAGTGGGTACGGGTTCAACAGGATGACAGAGAACTCGCACAAATACGACAGTGGGTGGCCCTTAACTACCCTGCCAGAGTGAGAGGGAGGCTTTGACAATGGGAGAGACTCCAACTGAGGAATAGACTGTTGTATCGGCAGATTCAGTTACAACGGGACCTGTCCGTCACTTGGCAAGTGGTGATCCCTGAAGCGTTGTTGCATAAAGTGCCCACGGAGGCCCATGAGAGAGAAGCCCACTTCAGCCAGGAGAAGACCTTTCAGTAGCTACAGAAACTGGTTCACCATCCCTTGCTGAAGTCGGTAGTAGAGGAAGTGTGCCGGCTCTGTAGGAGCTGCAAGCTTGCCAAACCTCCGGAGCAAAGAGCCCCCACACAAACTATTGTGACCTCGGCACCTTTAGAAGTGTTAATGATTGATTAACAATAGGCCCAGCTCATGAAGGGTATGAACATTGCTTGGTAATGACGGATCATTTCACCAAATTTGCCGTTGTGACTCCGACTCGGTACCAAACAGCAGAATCTACAACACATGCCAAACTTCATCCAAGTGTACAGGTGTCCGAAGAGAATCCACTCAGACCAAGGTGCCTGTTTTCTGGGACGAGTAATGGAGGAACTGCATCGCTTATATCAAATCAGGAAATCCCGGACGACGCCCTACATTCCCCAAGGCAATGGAGCATGCGAGCGGTTCAATCAGACTCTCATCCAGATGTTATGAACACTAGAGGAAGACCCAAGGTGCGGAGGCAAGAATTTGTAGCAGAATTGGTGTGAGTATATAACAGCCGAGTACATCTCACCATAGGGTACACTCCCTACACCCTACTCTTTGACAGGCTGGGTAAAGAGATTACAGAGCTGGAACTTGACCCAGAGGAGGACTACCCCTGGACTGGGGTGCACACCTGGGTACGAGAACATCGCCATCGACTACAGACACTACATCGTGTGGTGCGAACCAGGTTTCAAGAGTTGGAACATCCAGAGACAACTCCCCTGCGAGGGACAGTTATACAGGCCAGAGATCGGGTGTTGGTATGAGATAAGCATCCTCGAGACAAGTTAGAGTACCGATGGGAAAAAACACCGTATCGTGTGAAGCGGCGAGTCAACCCTGGGGGACCCGTCTATGAGGTCCAACCTAAGGAGAAGAAAATGCCCCTACTCGTGTTGTATACTGACACATGCTACGTCCCTGCATGTCAAGAGACCCTGCACGAGAAGAAGAAAGAACCAGTATTCCTGAGAACTTTCCTCCAGTCACTTTCTATTATGATGAAGATTGTCCTGAATCGCCACAAGTAGGCCCAGAAGAAGCGCAGATACCTGAGGCCCTTGGGGCTCCTGAGATTCCTGACATGGCTGTTTCACCAGAACTGGGCACGTCCCTGCCCCGTCAGTTCAACCTGACTCAACTACCCAACTTGATTCAACGGCTACTTCTAGTTTACGACGTTCGGCGTGTTTGACAGCAAGAAAGCCTCCTAACCGATATGATCAAGATCATTTTGTTTGGCAACCAATCGTTCAAGGAATAGGAGAATGTCAACGCATACTACAGTACAAGAACTCTCACCCGTGGAATTACGAGCACAAAGAGAGGGGGAATGTAAGGAGAAGGACCAAACCAGGCATACCTTTTCCACTACGGGTCCGGAACTATCGGGGCTCTCACCCATGTTGCATGGGGGGGAAGCTGAAAACCAGGACCGAACTTTGCACTCAGTAGTAGGGGGCATGGCTAAGCTAAAAAAAGCCGCAGCAAGCAGAAAACAAGTCAGTCTTGGCGGGAACGCACGGAGCGCAGGAGGACTGTGTTGACGCTCCAACCTCTGAGCACCGGGATGAAGCAGGCCCAAGTCTTAGGGGCCTCAGATCCTCCACCAGACACTGCCGACAGAGACCGGCAAAGTGCCCGCTGATACTGGTGACCGAGAGCAGAAAAGTCTTCTGTCAGGACACAGACATGCGCGTGACGAGACAGGGAGGCCGGGTGACCCGCTGCGAACTGTATCCTGATGAACCCGCTTACAACTGTCGAGTAACGTTAGACTCTGGCAGAGTCAGAGACTTTAACCATTCCTGCACTTCATCTTCTGGACCCAGGACCCCCGTCAGGACAGCGAGGATCCACCGTCACCGCCAGGACCCGGAACACCATCTTCTTCAGGACTTCACCGGACCCCTTACGTGCCAAGGCATTGGCGCCAACGCTTGCTTCCAGGATTCCAGATTCTGACGTCGTTGGACTGATAAGTTTAACATTACTGAACTTTCCCTCAACCTCCCCCACACCTGATTCTTTTAATTTACAAATCCCTGCTCAAACCAGTTTTACCTTATTTTCTCTCTGCGTGGAGTATCCACTGTTAAATAAACCCCACGTTAACCCTTGCTCTGCCTCCTAGTCTGTCACTGCATCCCACGTTCCTACATTTGTGTTATGTCTATGTGTGTTTTTATATATGCTTGTGCACGTTTGTCTAATGTACAGTGGGTACGGAATGTATTCAGACCCCTTTAAATTTTTCACTCTTTGTTTCATTGCAGCAATTTGGTAAATTCAAAAAAGTTCATTTTTTTTTTCTCATTAACCCCTTTACCCCCAAGGGTGGTTTGCATGTTAATGTCCAGGCCAATTTTTACAATTCGGACCACTGTCCCTTTATGATTTAATAACTCTGGAACGCTTCCATGAATCCCGGTGATTCTAACATTGTTTTCTTGTGACATATTGTACTTCATGATAGTGGTAAAATTTCTTTGATATTACTTTCGTTTATTTGTGAAAAAAATGGAAATTTGGTGAAAATTTTTAAAATTTTGAAATTTTCCAACTTTGAAATTTCATTCCCTTAAATCACAGAGATATGTCAAACAAACTACTTAATAAGTAACATTTCCCACATGTCTACTTTACATTAGCACAATTTTGGAACCAAAATTTTTTTTTCTTAGGAAGTTAAGGGTTAAAAATTAAACAGCGATTTCTCATTTTTGCTACACAATTTGTTTTAGGGACCACATCACATTTTAAGTCACTTTGAGGGGTCTATACGATATAAAATACCCAAAAGTGACTCCAATCTAAAATCTGCACCCCTGAAGGTGCTCAAAACCACATTCAAGAAGTTTATTAACCCTTCAGGTGCTTCAGAGGAATTTTTGGAATGTTTAAAAAAATGAGCATTTAACTTTTTTTCACAAAAAATTTATTTCAGATCCAATTTGTTTTATTTTACCAAGGGTAACAGGAGAAATTGGACCCAAAAGTTGTTGTACAATTTGTCCTGAGTACGCCGATACCTCATATGTGGGGGTAAACCACTGTTTGGGTGCATGGCAGAGCTCGGAAGGGAAGGAGCACCATTTGACTTTTTCAACGCAGAATTGGCTGGAATTGAGATCAGACGCCATGTCGCGTTTGGAAAGCCCCTGATGTGCCTAGAGAGTGGAAACCCCCCACAAGTGACACCATTTTGCAAAGTAGACCCCGTAAGGAACTTATCTAGATGTGTGGTGAGCACTTTGAACCCCGAAGTGCTTCACAGAAGTTCATAACCTAGAGCCGTAAAAATAAAAAAATCATATTTTTTTCACAAAAGTGATCTTTTCGTCCCCAATTTTTTATTTTCCCAAGGGTAACAGGAGACATTGGACCCAAAAATTGTTGTGCAATTTGTCCTGAGTATGCTGATACCCCATATATGAGGGTAAACCACTGTTTGGGCACACAGCAGAGCTTGGAAGGGAAAAAGCACCATTTGAATTTTCCAACTCAGAATTCGCTGGAATTGAGATCAGATGCCATGTCGCATTTGGAGAGCCCTGATGTGCCTAAACAGTTGAAACCCCCAATTCTAATTCCAACCCTAACCCCAACACAGCCCTAACCCTAATCCCAACCCTAGCCCTAATCTGTTGTGAATGGACTTGAAATGAGTTCTGAGCAGAGGCTCCCTCTGGTGGTTACAAGCGGTACTGGACTGTCCAGTGAAGATTGTGAGGATTGGGAATCAGGTGTTACTGACTGGTCTTATTTAAGGGAGTCGCCTTCCCATCAGGGTGGCCGGTGATACTGTTATGATTAGGTAGCTGAGGAGTGCAGGTAAAAAAAGCAATACACCAGAGCAGTTGGAATCTATGAGATTGCAGTACCCTGACTAACCACCACAACTAGAGGCAGCCGTGGAGCGTTCCTACGTTGGTCCTAGACGCCTTGTCATAGCCTGAGAAACTAACTATACCTAAAGATAGAAAGAGGAAAGCTATCTGCCCCGGAGCAGATCCCAAAGAACATAGAAAGCCCCCAAACATGTAATGGCGGTTAGACAAGAAGAAATACTGACACAGATTGGAAATAGTATGAGCAAACGTTGGGGCCCAAACTATCTAAATAGAAAAGGATAGGAAGGGCACTTACTGCAATCCCAAAAAACCCTGAAAAGCACCAACTCTACTAATTTCAAAAACACCTGAGATCACACGACCTCTACCACATAAATTAGTTCTCTGGTGTAACAAAATCAAAACAGCAGCCACTGAAAAAACTGGAAAAAGCAAATGTACAAAACATCAGTGGCTGAACTAAACTGAGAGGGCAAAAGCCCCGGAGGGGACCCTGAAGGCCCCCATAGAAGTGCAGGACAAAATGCAAAAATCAAGCACAAAAACAAAAAGAAGAAAATGTCTTATCTGTTAGCAGGAGATGCAGACACGACACAGCAGGCTACAAACGAAACAGGAATCAAGGATTGAGACCAGAACAATTGATCACCGGCAACCCTGATGGGAAGGCGACTCCCTTAAATAAGACCAGTCAGTAACACCTGATTCCCAATCCTCACAATCTTCACTGGACAGTCCAGTACCGCTTGTAACCACCAGAGGGAGCCTCTGCTCAGAACTCATTTCAAGTCCATTCACAACACTAATCCCAATTGTAACCATAATTCAAACCCTAACCCCAACTCTAGCCCAACCCCAACCCTAACTTTAGCCTCAACCCTAACTTTAGCCCCAACCCTAACCCTAACTTTAGCCTCAACCCTAACCTTAACTTTAACCCCAACCCTAACCCTAACCCTAACTTTAGCCCCAACCCTAACTTTAGCCCTAACCCTAATCCCAACCCTAACCCTAATGGGAAAATGGAAATAAATATTTTTTTTTATTTTATTATTTTTCCCTAACTAAAGGGGTGATAAAGGGTGTTTGATTTACTATTTATAGCGGGTTTTTATGTTTGGCAGCTGTCACACACTAAAAGACACTTTTTATTGCAAAAAATAGTTTTTGCATCACTACATTTTGAGAGCTATAATTTCTCTATATTTTGGCCCACAGAGTCATGTGAGGTCTTGTTTTTTGTTTGATGAGTTGATGTTTTTATTGGTACCATTTATGGGCACATGACATTTTTTGATCACTTTCGATTCCGATTTTTGGGAGACAGAATGAACAAAACCAGCAATTCATGAATTTCTTTTGGGGGGGGTGTTTACACCGTTCTGCGTGTGGTAAAATTGATAAGGCAGTTTTATTCTTCGGGTCAGTACGATTACAGCGATACTTCATTTATATCTTTTTTATGTTTTGTCGCTCTTATATAATAAAAACTGTTTTGCATCACTTTATTCTGACAGCTATAACTTTATTTTTTCACTGATGACGCTGTATGGTGGCTCGTTTTTGCGGGACAAGATGACGTTTTCAGCGGTACCATGTTTATTTATATCTGTCTTTTTGATTGCATGTTATTCCACTTTTTGTTCAGTGGTATGATGATAAAGCATTGTTTTTTGCCTTGAGTTTTTTTTTTAATGGTGTTCACTTAAGGGGTTAACTAGTGGGACAGTTTTATAGGTCGGGTCGTTAAGGACGCGACGATACCAAATATTTGTACTTTTATTGTTTTGATTTTTTTTATTCAAATATTTATTTAGTGATACAATAAATATTGATTTTTTTATTATTATTTTTTATTCTTTTTTTAAATATTTTTACAATTATTTAAAAAATTTTTTTTACTTCATTCTAAGTTTTACACCTTGTCTCACTATGGGACAATGATTTTGTGCAGGCTGATTGCTTCTACTATAGCATGCAGATGAAGCAGCATCTGCATGCTACAGAAGCTGTCAGCGCTGCACTCAGTGCACACTGACCTGAGAGACTTCCTGACATGCACTGGGCACTCAGCTCTGGAGACCCGGATGTCATCATGACGACATGGGGACTCCATGGCAGCGATCGTGACCCAGTGGTCTCCGATCTAAAGGGTCAGCCCCTGTGACGGCTCCTGAACGCTGCGATCCTGTTTGATCACAGTGTTCCGGGGGTTAAAGTGCCGAGAGCGGTCTGTGATGGCTCCTGGCACTGGTGCTGGGTATCAGCTGTGAGAATCAGCTGACACCTGTCAGCGATCGGCCGCGCTCCCAACCGTGATATGTTGTACTATCCCGTCCATGGTGATTAAGGCCCTGGTCACATGGACGGGATAGTACATCAAAGGTCAGAAAGGGGTTAATCATCTACTTCCTTAGTTGCACTAGAACTTTAATATTCTCTATATATACTGGTATTTTGTTTCTAAATGTATTGACATTTGACCTCATTCATTTATTTTAATATGTACAGTATGTCTTTTTGAAATGTGTCTAATAAAACAATTATTGATTTTAATATATGTGTAGGTGGTTTATGAGCACCCTAGGAGCTCATTTGTAGACAGGCCCAGGGCACATGGACGGGATAGTACGTCAGATGTCAGAAAGGGGTTAATGTACACTCTGCACCCCATCTTAACGGAAAAAAAACAGAAATGTAGAAATTTTTGCAAATGTATTAAAAAAGAAAAACTGAAATATCACATGGTCATAAGTATTCAGACCCTTTGCTCAGACACTCATATTTAAGTCGCATGCTGTCCATTTCCTTGTGATCCTCCTTGAGATGGTTCTACTCCTTCACTGGAGTCCAGCTGTGTTTAATTAAACTGATAGGACCTGATTTGTAAAGGCACACACCTGTCTATATAAGACCTCACAGCTCACAGTGCATGTCAGACCAAATGAGAATCACACTGTCATACCTCCCAACTTTTGAAGATGGGAAAGAGGGACAAAGGTTGCGGCGCGCGCAGCGCGCCGCGGCATTGTAGGCCACGCCCCGACCACACCCATTTCACAACTAGTCACACCCATGTCCACGCCCCGACCACACCCATTTAGCACTGGTGATCACACTGACTGGTACTGAGGGCACACTGGTACTGAGTAAAAGAAAGAACAGAGAGAGAAAAAAACAAAGAGGGGAAAGAAAGAAAGAGGGGAAAGAAAGAACAGAGAGAAAGAATGAAAGAGGGGAAAGAAAGAACAGAGAGAGAAAGAAAGAAAACAGAGAAAGAAAGAAAGAAAGAGGGGACAGAAAAAAAGAACAGAGAGAAAAAAGAAAGAGGGGAAAGAAAGAACAAAGAGGGAGAGAGAAAGAAAGAGGGGAAAGAAAGAACAGAGGGAGAGAGAAAGAAAGAGGGGTAAGAAAGAACAGAGAGAGAAAGACAGAGGGGAAAGAAAGAACAGAGAAAGAAAGAGAGGAAAGAAAGAACAGAGAGAGAAAGAAAGAACAGAGAGGGAGAGAGAAAGAGGGGAAAGAAAGAACAGAGAAAGAAAGACAGAGGGGGGAAGAAAGAACAGACAGAAAAAGAAAGAAAGAATAGAGAGAGAAAGAAAGAAAGAGGGGACAGAGAACAGAGAGAGAGAAAGAAAGAAAGAGGGGAAAGAAAGAACAGAGAGAGAAATAAAGAACAGAGAGAAAGAAAGAAAGAGGGGAAAGAACAGAGAGAGAAAAAGAAAGAGGGGAAAGAAAGAATAGAGAAAGACAGAGGGGGAAAGAAAGAACAGAGAGAAAAAGAAAGAAAGAGTAGAGAGAGAAAGAAAGAGGGGAAAGAAAGAATAGAGAGAAAGAAAGAAAGAAAGAAAGAAAGAAAGAAAGAGAAAGAGGGGAAAGAACAGAGAGAGAGAAAGAAAAAAGAACAGAGAGAGAAAAAGAAAGAGGGTAAAGAAAGAAACAACAGAGGGAGAGAGAGAAAGAAGGGAAAGAAAGAACAAAGAGAGAAGAAAGAACAGAGAGATAGAGAGAAAGAAAGATGGGAAAGAAAGAACAGAGAGAAAGAAAGAGAAAGAAAGAACACAGAGAGAGAGAGAAAGAAAGAACAGAGAGAGAGAAAGAAATAAAGATTCTATAAAGATACTATAGCAGCCTGGCTCCCATTGTAGTGCCCACAAAAGCCTCCCGGTGCAGGACATATCATGATCCACTCACACGGCCGACATCCCCGATTCCAAGGCGAGGACACGGTGATGGATCTGAAGCATTCCCTGAAGTGCCTCCATGGTTCCGTCACAATCTCCTCCCGAAATTACCTCATTTCCGGTCATCTTCCAGCACGTCACTTCTGGTGGAACATCACGTGCGAGTTTTAAAGTGCTCTTCGGGGCTCCGGCATGTACTCCTGTGTCCACGGGAAAAGCTCCCGGCCGGGACAGCGGGGCAGACTCTCAAAATCGGGAGTGTCCCACTGAATTCAGGACGGTTGGGAGGTATGAATGCTCCCCACCATACACCTTGTACATGCACGGCTCTGCACACCTCACACACACACGGTTCCGCTTTGTATGCCTCGTACACACACGGCTCAGCTCCGTCCACCTCGCACACACAAGGCTCCACTCCGTACACCTTGTACACACGCAGCCATGCTTTGTACACCTTGTACACACACGACTCCACTCCGTAAACCTTGTACACATGTGGCTTTGCAGCATACACCTCGTACACACGCGGTTCTGCTCCGTACACCTCGTACACACGCAGCTCCGCTACATACACACAAGGCTCCATCCATACACACACGGCTCAAGCACGGAGCTCTGTTTCGTACACACACAGCACTGCTATATCCACCTCGTACACACGGCTCCGCTCCGCTCACCTCGTACACGCGCAGCTCCGCTCACCTTGTACATGTGCGGCTTAGCTCGTACACACATGGCTCCGCTCCGTACACCTCGTACACACACGGCTCCGCTCCGTACACCTCGTACACACACGGCTCCACTCCGTACACCTCGTACACACACGGCTCCGCTCCGTACACCTCGTACACACACGGCTCTGCTCCGTACACCTCGTACACACACGGCTCCACTCCGTACACCTCGTACACACACGGCTCCGCTCCGTACACACACGGCTCCGCTCCGTACACACACGGCTCCGCTCCGTACACCTCATACACACACGACTCCAACTTGTACACACTACAGCACTGCTACATCCACAGTCCCCACCCCACACACACACAAACTTACCCCTCATCCAGCATCATGACAGCGCAGAGTCCTGCACACAAGAGGACACTGATCATGTGACCCCTGACTCCTCCCCTCCTGTGACCTCATCACAGGTCCTGTGGGCACAGAAGAGAACAGCAATAGCAGCGTCACTGCTAGCTGTGAGCTGCTGAACTGTAGAGAGACAAGGAGGGCAGCAAGGGGTGCATGGGGGCGTGGCGGCTCATCTCACTGCGGGACAGTGTCCTCAGCGGGACAGCGGGACGGGGGGGTCAAAATCGGGACTGTCCCGCTCAAACCGGGACGGTTGGGAGGTATGCACTGTTCTGAGGCCTTCCTCCCTGCAAGACCCCGGATCCAAGATGGCCACGGGGTCCTGCAGGGAGGCGGCTTCCTCAGTCCCTGCTGAGAGCAGGCGCTGAGAAAGCCTGCGGCAGTGCCTGTGAGATCACTGGTCTCACAGAGTGCTGTGCACACTGTCATACCAGCGATCTGACTTTATACAGTAATGTCCCACCTTGGGATAAAGTAGAAAAGTTAATAAAATGAAAATCACATGTGTAAAAAATTCCAAAATAAAGGAAAAAAAAACAATATTCCCCAATGAATTCATTTCTTCATGTAAATAAACAAAACAATAAAAGTACACATATTTGGTATCGCCGTGTCCGTAACAATCCCCCCTATAAAACTGTCCCACTAGTTAACCCCTTTAGTGAACCTCTTAAAAAAAAAAAACAAAGCAAAAAATCAATGCTTTATCATCATACCGCCGAACAAAAAGTGGAATAACACGCGGTCAAAAAAAACCAATATAAACATGGTACAGCTGAAAACGTCATCTTGTCCCGCAAAAAACGAGCCGCCATACAGCATCATCAGCCAAAAAAATTAAAAAGTTACATTATTTTTTATATAAAATTGTTTTTATTGTATAAAAGTGCCAAAACATAAAAAAATGATATAACTGAGGTATCGCTGTAATCGTACTAACCCGAAGAATAAAACTGCTTCATCAATTTTACCACAAGCGGAACGGTATAAATGCCCCCCCAAAAGAAATTCATGAATTGCTGATTTTTTTTCATTCTAACCTCCCAAAAATAAAAATAAAAAGCGATTTAAAAATGTCACATGCTCAAAAATGGTACCAATAAAAACGTCAACTCGTACCGCAAATAATAAGACCTCACATGACTCTGTGGGCCAAAATATGCAAAAATTATAGCTCTCAAAATGTGGTGATGCAAAAACTATTTTTTGCAATAAAAAGCGTCTTTTAGCGTGACAGCTGCCAATCATAAAAAGTCTGCAATCCAAAATGTCACTACTTCCCTTCCGAGCCCTGACGTGTGCCCATACAGTAGTTTTCTCCAACATATGGGGTATCAGCGTACTCAGGACAAATTGGACAACAACTTTTGGGGTCCAATTTCTCCTGCTACCCTTGGGAAAATAAAAAGTTGGGGACTAAAAGATCATGTTTGTGGAAAAAATATGATTTTTTTATTTTCATGCTCGGGCGTTATAGACTTTAGTGAAACACCTGGGAGTTCAAAGTTCTCACCACACATCTAGATAAGTTCCTTGAGGGGTCTAGTTTCCAAAATGGTGTCATTTGTTGGGGGTTTCCACTGTTTAGGCACATCAGGAGCTCTCCAAACACGACATGGCGTCCAGCCAATTCTGCGTTGAAAAAGTCAAACGGCGCTCCTTCCCTTCCGAGCTCTGCTGTGCACCCAAACAGTGGTTTACCCCCACATATGGGGTATCAGCGTACTCAGAAGAAATTGCACAATAACTTTTGGGGTCCAATTTCTCCTGCTACCCTTGGGAAAATAAAAAGTTGGGGACTAAAAGATCATGTTTGTGGAAAAAATATGATTTTTTTATTTTCATGCTCGGGCGTTATAGACTTTAGTGAAACACCTGGGGTTCAAAGTTCTCACCACACATCTAGATAAGTTCCTTGAGGGGTCTAGTTTCCAAAATGGTGTCATTTGTTGGGGGTTTCCACTGTTTAGGCACATCAGGAGCTCTCCAAACACGACATGGCGTCCAGCCAATTCTGCGTTGAAAAAGTCAAACGGCGCTCCTTCCCTTCCGAGCTCTGCTGTGCACCCAAACAGTGGTTTACCCCCACATATGGGGTATCAGCGTACTCAGAAGAAATTGCACAATAACTTTTGGGGTTTTGTTACCCTTGGGAAAATAAAAATTGGGGTGAAAGGATCATTTTTGTGGAAAAAATATGATTTTTTAATTTTACGGCTCTACGTTATAAACTTGTGTGAAGCACTTGGGGGTTCAAATTCCTCACCACAGATCTAGATAAGTTCCTTTGGGGGTCTAGTTTCCAAAATGGGGTCACTTGTGGGGGGTTTCCACTGTTTTGCCATTTCAGGGGCTCTCCAAATACAACATGGCGTCCAATCTCAATTCCAGCCAATTTTGGTTGGAAAAAGTTAAATGGTGCTCCTTCCATTCCGAGCTCTGCCGTGTGCCCAAACAGTGTGTCATGTGTGCATTGCCACGAAGATCGTCGCGGTTGCACATTCTGACTTCTCATAGCTGAGTTGCTGTTTCTTTGTGTTTGGCAGTTAGGGAGTTAATTCTGTCTGTGCTCAGTTCTGGGACTGGGTGCAGTTTCTCCCGGCTGCAATTAATTATTTGTTGATTGGTTTCCTTTAAATCTCTGGTTGTCTGTGTTGGGAGTTGCCAGTGAAATTCTTCATGCAGACCACAGATAGGATTGTATCTGTATAGACTTAAGTTAAAGAGCTCCTTAGTTGTTTTAAGCTCACCTTGCTTAGAGTTTAATATCCCAGATCATTTATGTTCCTTCTGTGTTTGAGTGTGTATGCAAGTCTGTGTTTTCTCCAGTCTGTCTAATATGTCTAATCTGTGTATTTAGCAGAGATCAGCCCATATTCCTTTGGTGGTAATCAGTATCCTTCTTAGGACTGATTACAGGGTTCAGGGACTGATAGGAGACAGGGTTAGGCTGGAGACTTGGACCTCTGAACCATTATCAGTACCTCCAAGGTGAGGGATTAGTTAGGACCCCAGTTTAGGGTCAGGTTAGAACCCCGGTCCTCCTCTTTCCTGTGACAGTGTATCAAGTCCTCAAGATTAACCCTGAGTTCAACGGATATCGTGTCAGGTAAATCTATTCTATATTTACATGCTGATGTTGCTAATCTATATGTTGTATAGAGTGTTGTTCTTTTAAGAATAGTTTACTGACATCGTACACATATCATAAGACCGCGTGACATTTTCACTGGCCAATAAAATTATTCCCAGTTGCCATGGATCCAGTAGCCCAGCTGGCTCTGCAGTTGCAGGGATTATCCATGGAGCTGACGGACATTAAGTCCAAAGTTTTGTCTCCCTCGGAGCAAACCAGATTTGAACCTAAAGTAGCTCTCCCGGACAGGTTCACTGGTGGGCGAGACAAATTTTTTACCTTCAGGGAAGCATGTAAATTGTATTTTCGGCTTCGGCCTCGATCATCAGGGAGTGAAGAGCAGAGAGTGGGAATTGTTATCTCGCTCCTACAAGGGGACCCTCAATCCTGGGCCTTCTCCCTTCCTCCGGGATCCCCGGCTCTACAGTCAGTAGATCGATTTTTTACTGCCCTGGGTTTGGTATATGATGACCCAGATCGGGTCTCTCTTGCTGAGACAAAATTACGTAAGATACAGCAGGGAGATCGTCCGGCGGAGGAATTTGCTTCTGAGTTCCGTAGATGGGCCACAGATACTCAGTGGAATGACCCAGCTCTTAGAAGCCAGTTTTGTCATGGGCTTTCTGACAAATTAAAGGACGTTTTGGCTCAGTATGATTCTCCTCCATCACTGGAGGCTGCTATGGCCCTAGCTATCCGTACTGATAGATGGCTCCGGGAGAGGTGCGAGGTAACTCCGCCCCTGTTGTTACTCCACCTACTACTAAAGTCCCTTATGTTGAGGTTCCCCTTGTCTGTTCGGAGGAGCCTATGCAGTTGGGAGGGACATCATTTCGTAGGAGGGGATTGGCGGTACGCCGCAGGACTAGAAGGTGTTTCTTCTGCGGGAAAGAGGGACATTTTGTTGGGGGATGTCCATCCCGTGCCTTGTTGAGCAAAAAGTCGCCGGAAAACTGTTAATCCCAGGTTGTGTGGTGGACGACAACCTGGGAGTATGTATTTCGTCCGCTAGTTCTTCTCAGTTCCTTGTACCAGTGGAGGTGGTGGTTGGTACGAGAGTGGAGAGATTTTCTGTTCTTCTTGATAGTGGGTCCGGGGCTAATCTGGTTGACGCTCAGTTTGCTCAGGCTCAAGGTATGCATCTGAGTGTATTGGTCAAACCGATCCCTATATTCTCCATTGACGCCAGGCCTCTCGGCCAAGGTAGCTTTGTTCATGAGGTTCATAACATTGACCTTCGGGTAGGGGCAATACATAGGGAACTATTATCTTGTTATGTGTTGGAGGGTCTACCTACTCCTATTGTGTTGGGACTTCCTTGGTTGGTTAAACATAACCCTGTGATTAATTGGCAGTCCAGAGATATAAGCCAATGGGGGGAGTTTTGCAAAAGTAACTGCATGAACACAGTCATCAGTGCGGTCGTGCCTAGTACTTTGCCTCCTTTTTTGGAGGACTTTGGGGAGATTGTGAGACTTCATGGGTTGCCTTCTGATGTGGTGTCAGATAGGGGGTCTCAGTTTGTGTCCAAGTTTTGGAGGGCATTTTGTTTACGTCGGGGGATGCAATTGTCATTTTCCTCGGCTTTTCATCCGCAGACCAATGGTCAGACAGAGCGTCTGAATCAAAGCCTAGAGACTTATCTTCGGTGTTTTGTCTCAGAGAACCAGGAGGACTGGTCTTCTTTCCTGCCTCTGGCAGAGTTCGCTCTTAACAACAGGCGGAGCGAGTCCACTGGTAAGTCCCCGTTTTTTGGGGCATATGGTTTTCATCCCAGTTTTGTACATTCAATGGGGGGGTCCCTTCTGGGGTTCCTGAGGAGGAGCGTTTCTCGTCGTCACTTGCTTCAGTGTGGAGAGGTGTATTGAATAATCTGAGTGCTATGGGGAACCGTTATAAACGTATGGCTGATAGGAGGAGAGTTTCTGGTCCAGATCTTAATGTGAACGATCTGGTATGGTTGTCTACCAGGAATATAAAACTTAAAGTTCCCTCCTGGAAGCTGGGCCCCAGATTCATCGGGCCGTACAGGATCAGTTCCATAATTAATCCTGTGGCATTTCGTCTGGACCTCCCTCCTACGTTTAAAATCCACAATGTGTTCCACAAGTCATTACTTAAGAGGTACGTGGCACCAGTCATACCATCACCTCTACCTCCTCCTCCAGTGGTGGTCAATGGTAACTTGGAGTTTCAAGTGTCAAAGATCATTGACTCACGTCTGAATCGCCGGTCCCTTCAGTACTTGGTGCATTGGAAGGGGTATGGTCCAGAGGAGAGGACGTGGGTTCCTGCGTCTGACATTAACGCAGATCGTTTGGTGCGGACCTTCCACAGAACTCACCCGGGCAAACCTGGCCCTGAGGGTCCGGAGGCCCCTCGTAGAAGGGGGGGTACTGTCATGTGTGCATTGCCACGAAGATCGTCGCGGTTGCACATTCTGACTTCTCATAGCTGAGTTGCTGTTTCTTTGTGTTTGGCAGTTAGGGAGTTAATTCTGTCTGTGCTCAGTTCTGGGACTGGGTGCAGTTTCTCCCGGCTGCAATTAATTATTTGTTGATTGGTTTCCTTTAAATCTCTGGTTGTCTGTGTTGGGAGTTGCCAGTGAAATTCTTCATGCAGACCACAGATAGGATTGTATCTGTATAGACTTAAGTTAAAGAGCTCCTTAGTTGTTTTAAGCTCACCTTGCTTAGAGTTTAATATCCCAGATCATTTATGTTCCTTCTGTGTTTGAGTGTGTATGCAAGTCTGTGTTTTCTCCAGTCTGTCTAATATGTTAATCTGTGTATTTAGCAGAGATCAGCCCATATTCCTTTGGTGGTAATCAGTATCCTTCTTAGGACTGATTACAGGGTTCAGGGACTGATAGGAGACAGGGTTAGGCTGGAGACTTGGACCTCTGAACCATTATCAGTACTCCAAGGTGAGGGATTAGTTAGGACCCCAGTTTAGGGTCAGGTTAGAACCCCGGTCCTCCTCTTTCCTGTGACAGTGTATCAAGTCCTCAAGATTAACCTGAGTTCAACGGATATCGTGTCAGGTAAATCTATTCTATATTTACATGCTGATGTTGCTAATCTATATGTTGTATAGAGTGTTGTTCTTTTAAGAATAGTTTACTGACATCGTACACATATCATAAGACCGCGTGACACAGTGGTTCCCCCCCACATATGGGGTATCAGTGTACTCAGGACAAATTGGTCAACAACTTTTGTGGTCCAATTTCTCCTGTTACCCTTGGGAAAATAAAAAATTGGTGACTAAAATATAATTTTTGTGGGAAAAAAATAGGATTTTTTATTTTCATGCCCGGGCATTATAAACTTTTGTGAAACACTTAGGGGTTCAAAGTGCTCACAAACAGATCTAGATAAGTTCCATAGGGGGTCTAGTTTCCAAAATGGTGTCACTTGTGGGGTTTTTCCACTTTTAGGTGCATCAGGGGCTCTCCAAACGCAACATGGCATCCAATCTCAATTCCAGCCAATTCTGGCTTTAAAAAGTCAAATGGCGCTCCTTCCCTTGTGAGCTCTGCCATGTGCCCAAACAGTGGTTTTCCCCCACATATGGCGTATTGGCGTACTCAGGAGAAATTGCACAACAACTTTATCTGTCCATTTTCTCCTTTTACCCTTGTGAAAATAGAAAAAAGTTTGTAAAAGATAATTTTTGTGACTAAAATGTTAAATGTTCATTTTTTCCTTCCACGTTGCTTCAGCTCCTGTGAAGCACCTGAAGGGTTAATAAATTTCTTGAATGTGGTTTTGAGTACCTTGAGGGGTGCAGTTTTTAGAATGGTGTCATTTCGAGTATTTTCTGCCATATAGACCCCTCAAAGTGACTTCAAATGTGAGGTGGTCCCTAAAAAAAATGGCTTTGTAAATTTTTTTGTAAAAATGAGAAATCGCTGCTCAACTTTTAACCCTTATAATTTCCTAACAAACTAAAATTTTGGTTCCAAAATTGTGCTGATGTAAAGTAGACATGTGGGAAATGTTATTTATTAACTATTTTGTGTGACATATTTCTCTTTTTTAAGGGAATAAAAATTCAAGTTTGAAAATTGCAAAATTTTCAAAATTTTTGCCATATTTGCGTTTTTTCAGAAATAAAAGCAAGTTATATTGAAGAAATTTTACCACTAACGTGAAGTACAATATGTCACGAGAAAACATTCTCAGAATCGGGAAGATCCATTGAAGCGTTCCAGAGTTATAACCTCATAAAGAGACAGTGGTCAGAATTGTAAAAATTGGCCCGGTCATTAACGTGCAAACCACCCTTGAGGGTGAAGGGGTTAAGTTTGCAAAAATTTCTACATTTCTGTTTTTTTCAGTCAAGATGGGTGCAGAGTGTACATTGATGAGAAAAAAATAAACTTTTTTGAATTTACCAAATGGCTGCAATGAAACAAAGAGTGAAAAATTTAAAGAGGTCTGAATACTTTCCATACCCACTGTATATGTTTGTGTAATATAAACTACGACCACCACCATTACTGCCTGTCTTACAGCAGTCTAGCAAGCTGTATATAGGTCCCACATGCCCCTGCATAGCCCAAAAAATACCTTTTATAAACCCCCCATACGGTGCAGTCCAGTCAGATGGGCATCGCTGGTCTTGTTTCCTTGTCTTCTCTCTCCTTGCAATCTGAGGACTAAGACCACTCTGTAGACTAGTCAGACAGATGGGTCTCCGACAGCTTCTCTGCTCCCGCTGCCTTGGATTGACAAGTTGCTGCCTTCATGCGCACGTAGGCAGAGGCCTGTCAATCTAGGGCAATTGATGGGAAGGAGCCGCAGGGGACACACCAGTCTGACTAGTCTACAGTGAGGTTGGCAGCTTTTAAGGCTGTGTGCACACGTTGCGGGTTTGCTGCGGAATTGAAGCAGATCCGCAAGTGCGTGACCAAACAATGTTAAGCAATGAGAAGAAAAAATTGCTGTGCATATGCTGCGGAAAATTCCACACGTAATCCGCAGCGGTTTATTTTCCGCAGCATGTCAATTCTTTTTGCGGATCCGCTGCGTTCTTACACCCATTGAATTAATGAAATCCGCAGGGGTAAAATCGCATACAAATCTGCAAAAAATCCGCACAAAAAAACGCGCGGATTTTGATACGCGTTTTCTGGCAAGAGATGCAGAATCCGCTTAGGAAATTCCTGAGCCCAATCCGCAACGTGTGCACATACCCTAAATATGTTTCACCCTGAAACGCAGCAGAATTTCAGAGTCAAACATTCCTTGCTGAGTTAAGCCAGTTCCTGATACATGTATCAGGTGACGGGTTCAGGTCAAAAGTGAGCAGTCTTTGCTCCTCTGAGTATTCCATTTTTTTTTTTTAACGGCTTTAGAGATATTAGCCTTTTTATTTAGTGCTATTATTGATGGTCTTTACCTACGGGGCAAAGCAGCCTAAAGTCATGCCCCAGGAAATCCTGCAAGCAATGCCCCCCTCAGCAAATACATGCAAAATAGCACCAAATAAAAAAATCTATATAACTATTTCTAAAACATTATGGCAGATTTAAAAACTAATGTTTCCATGCTAAAACCAAAACATATGTCACTTATTGAAGCAGTTTTTAACAATTTTAAACAGCAACATGCATTTCCCATTGAAAACAATAGGAGGCGCTATGTTGGCGTTTTCACACTCGAACATCCTGCATCAAGCAATTTACAGTAAAAGCCAATATCTTAATGTATTGAAATTGAGACCAAATGACTTGCCCAGGTGTCTGGGACAGATCTTTAACCCCTTAGCTTTGCTGCCGACATAACCACTATGGACGACAGGAAGGTGACAGAGTAGATTGATCTGCACTCATCATTCATTCCTTCTAGTTTCTCCCACCTTTCCTGTTTATGTGTCTCCATCTCGCTTGCTCTTTCCCTCTCCCTTTCCAGAGTCCTGACATCTTTTCAGAGTTTGCCTCTGATGACTTTGTGAGACAGTCCCTGGGGCTGTGCAGAAGAGAGGACGTCGAGATATGTTAGTATAGAGAGACAGCACCCCTTCCTTGTTTCCAGAGGGAAGACATGACTATCTAGCAAGAGTGACCATCCGTTTTAATATGCTGCTTCCATATATCCTGTAAAGAGTTAAAACCCTCCAGATTGGGATCACGTGACTACGCAGTAGGGGATCGATGCTTCGAGCAAGTCTGTCTAGTAATGTATTGTATTTTGGACTTTTAATAAAAGGACATGAACACTTGGATTGTTTGTTTGGACATTTTAACTCTTAGTGTTCTACCATGGGCTAAAGTCCTGCTCTTCATTATTGGCAAACATGAAGTTTTAAGTACATAATGTGGAATATCTCCTTCAAAAAAATTAATCAAGTAAAGCAG